>OY720463.1:7641944-8211944 GCA_963082715.1 Harpalus rubripes
TGGATGTGTGGATGTTGGATCCACGATTTCTCAAATATTATAAGACTTAAGGCATTTTTAACTACGGACTCCTCAATCTAACAATAATGGGAAGAGTTGATTAAGTTTTGGTAACCGGAAGTAGTAGTTACAAGAAAAAAATCAACTAAATATTATTTATCGAAAATTTATGTAAATACTTACATTAAAGAACGTTAAATTCTTTATTCGATAAATATAAATTCATTATTATATCTTCTATAGATTTAGAGATAAAGAAATGCATATAAAATAATTTGATGTAAAAATTCTCAGATCAAACTACTTCAAGGCAAGAAATTCAAATGTTTGTAATTGACACATAAATGTCACTGTCAAAAATATTTGTATGCCACTATCAAAATTATTTGTACATCATTATGAAGATTATGAAAATAAAAAAAAGTCATCAACGCAAAAGAATATACGTAAAAAAGAATATAAAAGGAATTTGCGAAAAAATGACGAATATAAAGAAAAAGAAAAGGAAAGTAGAAAAAGAAAATGTCAGGATATTGAAAATAAAGAAAATGTATGTATTGTACATAATTTATATTAAAATATCCCATAGATTTTGCAAATATATGTGAGAATTATTTTGTAGTGAGACATAAATATATGTATTTGTATTTAAAAATATTTTTCGTTTTATGCGTACAACTATACTCTATCCGTTTTAACTATAGACTAGATGGCGGTTCGAGCGCGGTCGTTTTTACATGTATTAAATAAAGAATTCAAATTTTGGCGCCATTCCTGAATTTAAAAAAATCTTTCTAATTGACATTTTTATATACATATTTATCTATTTGTATCCCTAATATTAACAAAGAGAACAATAACAAAACTAACGAACTACTAACTAAAACTAAGAAAACGCGCACACTGAAAACTATGTAATTCTATAAACGAAAAGAACAATTATATCCTTATCAAGCCGAACTGAACAGAAATTAATAATATGTAATAAATCGTGTACTATTGACTTTGTTGACTTTTATTTATTTTATTTCAGACGTCAAAATAATTGATACAGTTGTCAAGCAAATTTAAATTTCGCGTCAATTATTTTACTGTGTAAACTCGGTTCACGTTTGAACCAATCAGAGAGCTAAAATCTTAAGCCCTATCTCACCCAACGCTCTATAGTTAAAACGGATAGAGTATAGGTAAAATATCTGGCGAGAGGTTATGTGCTGGCCACATCAGATTTTTTAAACCAGTGTTCCTTAAAAAACCGGATACTTTATTTTAAATGGAATCTATTTTTTATTTGCTTATTACCTCCCGTCATACCGTAGGTAAGGGAGGTAAATGTAATCGTGCCAAAAATTCGATGGTGAGTTTTCAGTAAATAAGAACGAATTAGGGTCCCCACAACACGTTTTTACTATTTTTACGATAATGTCTGTGTGTGACGATTTTTTTCGTCCACGATAACTCTTACAACAATCTTCCGAAAATTTCTATTTTCCGTATTTAAGCTTTCTACGTTCATATAGCGAGTTGACTAGATTTTGGATAAAATTTGACAACCGGAAGTGATACTTTACTCGAAGCCCATAACAATTTTTGATGAAAAATTATATTAAAATATAATCCAAAACTTTACAATTTTAGTATTTAAGACTTTCATACCAAGGGGAATAACATATTAGAATTTGGGCCAAAAGTAATAGACCGGAAGTGATAGTTTATAGATTTTCGTGAAAAATATATTATGATATATTCAAAAACTTTTTAAATTCAGTATTTAAGACTTTTATACGAAAGGAAACAACATATTAGATTTTGGGTAAAATTAATCAACCAAAAGTGATACTTTACATGAAGCTCATAACAGTTTTGAATGAAAAACTATATTAAAACATAATTCAAAACTTTTCAATTTTAGTATTTAGGACTTTTATATCAAAGGGAATAACATATTAGAATTTGGCTAAAATTAATCAACCAGAAGTGATACTTTACTTGAAGCTTTGAACAGATTTTCGTGAAAACTATATTGATATACTCCAAAACTAGTTAAATTTAGTATTTAAGACTTTTATATAAAGGGGAACAACATATTATATTTTGGCTAAAATTAATAATCCGGAAGTGATATTTTACTTCAAGCTCAGAACAGATTTTCGTGAAAAATACAATATCATATGTTCCAAAACTTATCAAATTTAGTATTTAAGACTGTTGTATGAAGGGAAGCAACATATTAGATTTTGGATACAATTGATAACCCGGAAGTGATACTTTATTTGAAGTTCTGAACATATTTTCGTAAAAAATAAAATGATACAATCCAAAACTTTTCAAATTTGGTATTTAAGTTTTTTATATTAATGAGAACGACATATTAGATTGTCTCTAAAATTGATAAACCGGGAGTACTGCTTTACATGAAGCTATAAACAGATTTTCTTGAAAAAATATATTAAAACATAATCCAAAACTTCTCAAATTTGGTATTTAAAACTCGTGTGTAATTTGAAACAACATTATATTTTGACTATACCTATATGATAAATCGGAAGTGGTACTTCTTGCTAAAAATAATAAAATAAAATTTTGAGCTCTTATATATATATAATCCAAAATTTGGTATTATATACTGTTCTATTTATTGGAACAACAAATTAGATTTTGTTTACAAACAATCAACCGGACGTGATACTTTACTTAAAGCTCATTGTTATTTCAAACATGGAATTGACGGGAAGTCATGTGTTGGCCACATCAAATTTTTTATAAATATATTATAATGATAGAACCACCTTAAACTGAACACCCTGTATAACTCTAATAATGTAAGACATAGCAACTTACGGCTTTAATATTTCAATTTAGCAAATCTTACTCTATAGGTAAATTAACTTAGTTTTCAGTATATTATACCATACTCGACTGTAACAATTTTCTTAATAAAATTATGTTATCTAACTCTACAGTCTATATAACACTTTAAATAAGACAAAGATAAATATATCTATCTCTCTCTAGTTCCTGTGTGTTACATGTTTAATATTTGACACGAATAATCATCTACCAAGACAGAAAGAGACAGAATATACACTTGTAATTGTCTGTCTTTTTCTAAAATTACATTGTAAGTTGAATATATGTACTTCATATGTAATTGCTTACAATACTTCGAAAAATGTAAATATATATTCTTTAAACTGCGCTACTTTTCATGTAGGCACATGAAATTCTTTAGAAGATACGTGTAACAATATTTTTTGCACGATCGGGTTATTTTTTATATTACCTCCCGCTACCTTTGGTAAGGGAGGTATTGGGATTTTCAAGTATCAAGAGATGGCGCTGATCGCATTAAACAATGGTACACATTTTGTTGACATTTATAAGTGTCGCATTGTTGTCAATTGTGTTTCTTTAGTTTTCGTATTATTTTCTCATTTATTAGTATTTTTTATTTATAATTCAGGTATGTATAATAGAGTTTTTGTACTCATATAGTTGTAGTTTCATGTAAACGTCAAAATTGTACCACTGTATGTAGTTATAATGTTCGCCGCTAGTTAGCGTTTTCTTATTTGAAAATCCCAATAGGGATCGTGCTAAAAATCGCATATGGAGATTTTGGTAAATGACCACGTTTTAAGGTCCCTAGAATCCAATTTTAACATTTTCACGATGGTGTATGTGTGTGTGGATCCTCCACTTTAACTCAAATACTATCATTCAGAAAATTTTGAAACTTTGTATTTCGAACTTTTTCTGTAATGGAAAGAACCCATTAGGTTTTGGTGAAAATCGGATAACCGGAAATGGCACTTTACTAGAAGCTTTTTCTATATATTTTATGGATAATTTTATAAAATTGTCCATAATTTAAATCCCAGAGTCTACGCTTTAAACAAATAAAATGCAGTTATTCAAATGTATGTAACTGACAGATAAATGTCAAATATCAAAGAACTAATCATTACAAAATAATATTAGTAACGTTTTAAAAAGAAAAAAGTAAATAGAACAATAGAAAAGGAATTCAATACAGTTTCCAGCATAAGTAAATATGTAGGTATGTATTTAGATTAATAACAATTAACGATTCAAAAAAATGTTTAAGCTAATCGTCATTTTTGGATTAGTGAATTCTATTGTATCCCGGTTTTAATATTTAATCTTCATTTTATTATAGCTCCGGTGGACCAATGGTTCGAGCAACGCCTCATGTTATGAATGCCCTCGGGGCTCTGAGTTCGAATCCCACTAATGCATGGATGTGTGTGAATGTGAACCCATTCTGTAATTGGGATTTAATCCTGTTGAGGGATTTAAAAAAAAAGTAGTTACTTGGATTAGATTAGACTATATATTTTAAGAAATAAACTGTCAAAATTGGAGTAAAATTCGCTAATCCAAAATAAGGATTAACTTAATCTTTTTTGTGACTCGGGCTGTAAATGGCGGGAGGTATTGTATTGGCCACACCAGATTTTTCTATTTTGAAACAACAAATTAGATTCTGTTTACAAACGATCAACCGCAAGTGATACTTTTCTTAACGCTCATTGCTATTTTAAATCTGGAATTGGCGGGAGGTCATGTGCTGGCCACATTCATACATTACAGGACCTCAAAAACAAATATAATTTTTTGAAATTCTTGCTATAGTTTGTAATATTTCATATTTCCCCAAAATGTAACATGAAAGACAGAGAGAGTGGAGAGAGAGAGATAAGTTGAGGCAGGCCAACGTTTTGTGCCAAACTGCAAAAATGGGTATAAGAGTTGTGGCGATAAAGTTTCTTTATTTTCTGTCCCTAAAGATGGGGAAATGCTAAATAAATGGCGTCATATTATATCACGAAAAGACTTTTAAACGTGAAAGATTATGTTTGTGAGAGACATTTTAATGAAGAGAACATTATAAAATAATGAGACTCTGAAGTTATTGAGGTAAATAATAGTATTTTATGTACCAAGGGCGTTACAATAACGATAATGTCAGGAGGGCGAGGAGGATCTAGTCCGAGGGCCTTTAGCCCGAGGGATGATAGATGTCTCACTAGAGTATGTGAAATAAGTTTTGATTTATAATAAGATTGATTACAATAATGCATAAGCTTTGGCGTTGCTAAGGATGTTGTTTAATTGTTTTGTTTATTATCAACATTTATTTATTTTTAAAACATCAACGTTCTATATCGTTGGAGATGATGGAATGGGTGAATTTGATGTTTCGGAAGATATTTTAATCGAAACGGTTATTATTTTGAATTCTTCTGCAGACTGCAACAATGAGTTTAGTAGAAAAAAGTAAAGTAAATATAATTCTAAACGGATAATTTTCTGGCATTGTTATGTTTCAAGCTATAACTGTGAAATTGTTGATTACAACAAACGATATGACGCTCAAAAACATTAAATTCACATATGAATCAATAATACTAATTTAATTAGTTTTAAAAATATATGAAAGTATCTAAATATTACTTATAATACATTAACTCCTCAATATAATGTAAAATAATTTGTGAGTTTCTATGTAATTGTATAAGTTGTGTGTTAAACGCGGCCTACCTATATCTATCTCTCTCTTCAGTCGCCTGTTACATTACGGGTGACGTTTTTTCCAACCTCTTGTCCACCACTCCAGTTACATACTATACTTCGTGTAAAAGACAACAACTTGAACGATCAAAATTTGAAATCTAAACTATTATTCACGAAAGATGACTATTCAAGGTCATTTATGAGCCGTCTGATATAATATTACTTGCAGATAACTTCATTGCATTTTGTATGCATAGGCGTGCAACATGAAATATATATGGACACATTTAACTGAATAAAAAGAGTAATTCATTTGAAAATTATGTTTCTTTCTAAATAATGCCTTTCTGAAATATTTATGTTCTTCACTTATGTTTTTGCAAAATACAAAAACATAGACTTAACTTATAAACCAAGGATTAATAATTTGATTTAAACGTCAACACCACTGGGTAAATATTAGCACAGAGGGCAATGTAGTAGATAATTAGATATCTGTAATTCTACGACATATGTCATTATTATTTATAGTGTGTTAGAAAGTAATGCCAGTATTTACGTATATATGTCATAGCACATAAATTAAATAGACGCAGATAAAATAATCTTTCTCTTTCTAATACAATATGTTGCTAAGCTACTGCTACACAGTGATGTGTATTCTTTCTTCGAACAAATTGTCTTGAATAGTCATCTTTCGTGAATAATAGTATAAACTATTATTCACGAAAGATGACTATTCAAGGTCATTTGTGAGCCGTCTGATTTAATATTACTTGCAGATAACTTCATTGCATTTCGTGTACAACATGACATATTTATAGACACATTTTAACTGAAAAATAAGAGTAATTTATTTTAAAATTATGTTTCTTTCTAAATAATGCCTTTCTGAAAGATTTATGTTCTTCACTTATGTTTTTGCAAAATTCAAAAATATAGTCAACTATAAAACAAGTAATAATAATTTGATTTAAACGTCAACGCCACTGGGTACATATTAGCACAGAGGGCAGTGTAGTAGATAATTAGGTATCTGTAATTCTACGACATACGTCATTATATTTTATAATGTGTTAGAAAGTAATGCCACTATTTACGCATATATGTCACACCACATAAAGTAAATAGACATAGGTCAAATAATCTTTCTCTTTCAAATACAAAATGTTGCTAAGCTACTGCTGTAAAATGATGTGTATTCTTTCTGCGAACAAATGACCTTGAATAGTCACCTTTCGTGAATAATAGTATACATGAAATTCTCTATAAAATATGTGTACCAATATTTTTTCCGTAGAGTGGTTTAGCAGTTATAGGACGTTAAAAACAACTATAATTTATTGAATTTTTTGTCTGATATATGAGTAGGTAGTTTATTTTTTGTTCCGAAACAAAAGACGTTAGGGAGTCGGGAGTCGGTCACCCTTACTTCCTGCCATTTTACCACCCTTCTTTTGTTTGTAACATCCGGTTTCTTTTAGCTGTACAATAGTTTAATGGTAACAATAATATTTTCTACTTTTACTTTACAAAATTTGTTTATTTAATATGCGGGTTGAAAATGTCATTGACCGAAAGTGAAAAAAGAAATGCTATTATTATAATATTTACGACAATTTCTAAAATGCGGATATATGTAATATATTAGAGAAGAAGGCAAATAAAGTTTTTGTACGTGTCCGATCTTCAATAATTTCCGAGTTATACCTGTGTTATCTTTTTGTTTACTTTTGGCAGGTCATCACAGATATGTTTTTGTTTTACAAAAAAATATACCTATAATGGAGTCTTCCACCATAACAGAAAATTCAGTAACATGTTAGTAATATTGAAAGTAAAATATAATTCAGCAGATTTATATATAAAATTGTCAATTTATACAGATGGAGCCAAGAAACTTTTTTGATGATGAATAAAATAAAAAGTATTGCTGATAAACAAAATTTATTTTTGGATAATGAAAGAACATAATTTCAAGTTTTAAGCAAAATATCTTGAAGGTGGTGGCTACTTTCTCTATGCTCTACACGTTCCAACATTCGGGCTATTTCCTGCCGATTTTTCAGCTGAAGCAGGGTTGTAGGGCGATGTTTGTAAACCTGACTTTGAGATATATTTTATTCGTCATCCTGTATTTTTTATGTATTTAGATTAATTAAAAATTAACGATTCGCAAAAAAGTTTAAGCTAATTCTCATTATTGGATTAGTAAATTCTATTCTATCCCGGTATTTAAAATTTAATCTACATTTTGTTATCAAAAAAAATAGTTATTTGGATTAGATAAGACTATATTTTAAGAAATAAACTGCCAAAATTAGAATAAAATTCGCTAAGTAATTCAAAAATAAGGATTAGTTTAATCTTTTTTGTGACTCGGGTGGTTAATGGCGGGAGGTATTGTGTTAGCCATACCAGATTTTTACTTCTCGCTAAGAGAGGTAAACTATTATTCACGAAAGATTACTATTCAAGGTCATTTGTGAGCCGTCAGATATAATATTACTTGCAGATAACTTCATTGCATTTCGTAAAAAAAATAAGAGTAATTTATTTGAAAATTATGTTTCTTTCTAAATAATGCCTTTCTGAAAGATTTATGTTCTTCACTTATGTTTTTGCTAAATACAAAAACATAGACTTAACTTAACCAAAAAATAATAATTTGATTTAAACGTCAACGTCACTGGGTAAATATTAGCATAGAGGGCAGTGTAGTAGAGAATTAGGTACCTGTAATTCTGCGACATACGTCATTATTATTTATAGTGTGTTAGAAAGTAATGCCATTATTTACGTATATGTCACACCAGATAAATTAAATAGACATAAGTCAAATAATCTTTCTCTTTCTAATACAAAATGTTGCTAAGCTACTGCTGTAAAGTGATGTGTATTCTTTCTTCGAATAAATGACCTTGATAAGTCATCTTTCGTGAATAATAGTTTATTGGATTCATGCTAAAAATCGCATATCCAGATTTTAGTGAATAAGCACGTTTTAAGGTCCCTAGAATCCGATTATAACATTTTTACGATGATGTCCGTATGTGTGTGTGCATGTTGGATCCACGATTTCTCAAATACTATAAGAATTAAGACATATTTAACTACGGATTCCTAAATCTAACAATAATGGGAAGAGTTGATTAAGTTTTGGTAACAATTGGACAACCGGGAGTAGTAGTTACAAGAAAAAAATCATCTAAATATTATTTATCGAAAATTTATGCAAATACTTATATTAAAGAACGTTAAATTCTTTATGCGATGAATATAAATTCATTGTTATATCTTCTATAGATTTAGAGATAAAGAAATGCATATAAAATACTTTGATGTAAAAAAATCTCAGATCAAATTACTTCAAGACAAGAAATTCAAATGTTTGTAATTGACACACAAATGTCATTGTCAAAAATATTTGTATGCCATTGTCAAAAATATTTGTACATATCATTATGAAGATAATGAAAATAAAAAAAAAGTCAACAACGCAAAAGAATATACGTAAAAAAGAATACAAAATGAACTTGTGAAAAAATGACGAATATAAAGAAAAAGAAAATTTCAGGTTATTGAATATAAAGAAAATGTATGTATTGTACATAATTTATATTAAAATATCCCATAGATTTTGCAAATATATGTGAGAATTATTTTGTAGTGAGACATGAATATATGTATTTAAAAATATTTTTTGTTTTATGCGTACAACCAGATCTGGCATGAGGTTATGTGCTGGCCACATCAGATTTTTTCGTTTGTTTTTCAGTAATAATAATTTTTATTATAAGAGTTGTTAAGCCGCATTATAGGGTTTCAAATTTGCTAATTAATAATATTAATGTTTCGAATGAATGGAATTCTGTTGATTGTTAAAATATATAGTTGTCGTATCAAAATTTTCAATTGTAAATGTAGCATTAGCTTATGTATATGTAATGAAATAAATAGATAAAACATATGACAACTTGGCTTATTTCTTACATAGATTGTAATGACAATTTTGTGTCAAAAGTATTTATGTTAGTTGAAATAATTTTTAAACAGTCATATTATTTGGGACAAATAACTAATTATGCCCTAAATATATTTTAAAAATCTATTAAACGATTTTTTAATCATATAATTTGGAAACGAGATTACTGCTGCTATCTTACAGCAAAGCGCTGTACTTACAAGATAATTCTTTTTGTGTTCAACTGGTGGCAACATTGACAATATGGCGACCTATTTTTATCAAGATATCAACAATCAATGAAAATAATAAATTACAAACGTACAACAATTATAGAGCTATGAAATTTAAGAAATATGTAAATAAAGGTACAGGGAATGTGTAATTAATAATAAAAATGATCTATATTTTTACTCATTGAGGGTGCAATAGCAGATGTAGTGACATTAAAAGGACAACGTTTTGTGAACGTTACGTTTATATATTTGTGATTTTGTTTGCTACAAGTGTTGTTTATTGTTGTGGACAGTTGTAAGAAGCGGCTGTGCATATGGACGGACAAACAGACTTCGCTTGTCGTGATCCTAGAGCTGTTGAACTTAGGAAACTTGAACGATTGCCCGAAGACAGCGTGTAAAAATGGGGCCCTGCAACCGTAAGGAGACGCCGAGCAGATGGACAGCGGGACAAACATTACAACTTGAAGTTGTTAAGGTAAGAAAAGTTGTTGTTTATAAAGTTAACCTCCAATAACTCGAAATTCTAACGAGTTAAAAAATACTCGAAATCTCAGTCTTACAGCGTTTATTCTTGCAAAACCCACGTTTCTTCATACATTTAGAGTAAGTAAGGTCTTCTTAAAGAATCTATAAGTTTTTATTTACCCTGTAAAAGGTGTTAGTGTATAAACAAGCGTCGGTTTTGCAAGAATAAATTCTGTAGGTTTTTGAGTAATTGTTAACACTTAAATGATTGTTTCTGATAAATTGCAGATCTGTGGAGACGAGCAGCTGTTGACCAGAGATGCTGAGAAACTTGGAGACGAGCAGAACGGACTTCCACCTTTGGATTTCAACCCTGGAGAACTTGTAAGGGTAGCAGTAACACTGGACAACCCTTCTGGGACGTTGAGGGTTCAACAGGTATCAAAATTCATTTATATTTCTTAAATTTATAAAATTGCATATTTTTTCCGAAAATCTCCAACTTGGAGCATCATATCCAAACATATTTTTGATTAATCCTACATAACTTTTGATTCTCTACTACTTTTGTCATATGAATTTTTTTTCGTGAAGTTGATGGTTTAGCATATAATGATGTCGCACCCAATAATGGGTGGAAATAAAATTTTGACATATCATTTTTGAATTCTACGTATTTTTCTACATATATACGCAAAATATGTCTGTATTATAATTATAATTAAGGCCACTGTAATTGCCATACCCGAAACTGGGTTGACTTACAATTTCCGCACCTACATTTCTGAAATCTGCTTATCTTGTTTCATATATACCCAAAATTTTATTATTTAATATTTATAAACACAGGCGATGTAAAATTTTAAAAACTGACCATTAAATTTTAATCGGGTCCAGAGAAACTCAGATTTTTAAATTCATATCTCGGAAACGGTGAGAGATAGAGAAAAAGCGTTTAAGACCTTTATTATAGCCAATCGATTTCTAAGGGAGGTGTACATTTAACTTTTTATGATACGACGTACCAGTTTCGAGTTACGACGGTTTACATGGGTTTTAACAGGTTTTCAACACCCACACCCTTAATTTGGGGTAATATCAAAAAATGTATAATGTACGATCTACATAACTTAAAATTCTCTACAACTTTTGTCATATGACATTTTCTCGTAAAGTTGATAGTTTAGCAGATAAAGATGTCACACCCTAAAATGGGTGGAGATACAAAGTTTGGATACCACTTTTTGGAATCTACATATTTTTCTGCGTATATATCCAAAATTTAGTTTCTCAATTATGAAAAATAAGACAAGTCAAAATTTTTCTACACCCAAAACTAGGTCAAATAGGAAACATATTTTTGGTACATCGTACATAACTTTTGATTCTCTACAACTTTTGTCGTTTGAAATTTTCTTCTAGAATTGATGGTTTAGCTGGAAATGACGTTACACCTTAAATTGGGTAAAGATACAAAGTCGACGTATTTTTTTTCGGAATCTACGTAATTTCCTTCATATGTACCCAAAATTTGGTAATTTAATATTTGTAAAGAGGTCCAATATAATACATCGTGTTGTCACCGAGAAATGTACGGACTTTACACTTTGTTTCCCATTAAAAATTATAGTAAAAAGAAGAATTCAATAGAATGAAATAGTTATATATTCCTCCCTCTGTCTTCCAAAAATTAATATTTGCGAGTTGAGTGTTCACCGGTGTTCACTCCTGTCTTTGTTATTCTATGTCGTGTTGTCTCTGTCATACAATATATCTTTCTTTGTCACACAAAAATCAATACGCACCCGCTAGTAATTTAGAGGAGGAAGAGAATAGAACAACAATACCTCCCGTTAATTACAAACGAAGATATAGCAACAGTACCTCCCGTCAATTGAAAATGAGGATAGGGCCTATGTTTACAAATATTAAATTACCAAATTTCGGGTACATATGTAGAAAATTACGTAGATTCCGAAAAAAAAAATACGTCGACTTCGTATCTTTACCCAATTTAAGGTGTGACGTCATTTCCGGCTAAACCATCAATTCTAGAACAAAATTACAATGACAAAAGTTGTAGAGAATCGAAAGTTATGTACGATGATGCGACCAAAAATATATTTCCTATTTGACCTAGTTATGGGTGTGAAAAGTTTAGATTTTTCTTGTTTTTAATAATTGAGAAGCCAAATTTTTGGTATATACGCAGATAAATACGTAGATTCCAAAATCAGTAGCAAAACTTTGTATCTCCACCCATTTTAGGGTGTGATATCGTTATCTGGTAAACTATGAACTTTACGCGAAAATGTCATATAACAAAAGTTATAGACAATCAAAAGTTGTGTAAGATACATCCAAAATTTGTTTGGATATAAAGCTCCAAATTGGAGTTGTATAATTTTATTAATAACTGTTTCTTTAGGATCAATGAACTACATTCAGCTTCCGAGTGTGGCAACTACAGAAATCGTGGGAATTCCGGACCTGCTGGACTTGGAAAACATCTCCAACGACTCGCCTGAATTCCTTTCATTCTAGCGCCGATTTCTCCTGAACTGATGGGAATTCCTCATCGATTTGAACTCCACGTGGAATTCTACGTCTATATTTGTTAAGTTAGTATTTAAAAATTAATTAGGGTCGGAGTTATTAAAGTTTTAAAAAAATGTCAGGTAAAAAATTACATTTTCTTTAATAACTCTTTAAGTAATTGGAATTTTGACTCAATTATTGAAAATTTGAACTTTACGTAGAATTCTACGTTTATATTTGTTAAGTTGGTTTTCAAAATTTATTTAGGGCCTGAGTTATTAAGTGATAAACAATTTTAGAATGTGCTCTACATTTTATTTGGTGGCATTTATTGTAAAATACATTGTATTTGTTTTAAAATGAATAAAACATATAGAAAAATAATATATTTTATTTTACAACCCTTATTGATTTTCAGTGAAAAACGTACATTTTAAATTTTTGAAGTACTATTCTCGATCCTGTTATTCTGATACCATCAGAAATTTTAAACAAAATTCGACATATTGGTGGTACTTTCAGTAATTTTAAGTGTGCATGGATGCTTCTTAAAAAGAAGCAACTATGCACGGTTTAAAAGAATTTCCGAGTGCTCTTTGCATTCCTGTTATCCTGATACCATCAGAAATTTTCAACAAAATTCGACAAAAGTGGTGCTACTTTCAGGTAGCATCTATGCACGGACAGAAATTTTTTAGCGTGCATGGATGCTTCCTAGAAGAAGCATCCATGCATGGTTTAAAAGAATTTCCGAGTGCTCTTTACATTCCTGTTATCCTGATATCATCAGAAATTTTCAAGTAGCATCTATGCACGATTAAATTTTTTTTAGCGTGCATGGATGCTTCCTGAAAGTAGCATCTATGCACGATCAAAAAATTTTTAGCGTACATGGATGCTTCCTGAAAATAGCACCACTTTTGTCGAATTTTGTTGAAACTTTCTGATAGTATTAGGATAACAGGAATAAGAAGAGCACTCGGAATTTAAAATTTTCTAAAGGGTATGTGCTATAAAAGTGTTGAATTATATGTAGGCATATAAAAATAAAACATAATTAACCCTTTAAAAATCAAAATTTAGGGGTCAATGACCTTTCGAACAAATATTGATATGTAAAAGAATAAATAAAACATTTTTAAAATAAAAATATATATTTGTTACAACAATTACAAGTACATTATTGCTACAAAATTAATAATAGTACACCCTATACACAATAAATAAACAACAATCACAGTTACAAACATTTTATTTTATTATAAGCTAAAAGGAAAGAAAATAAATATGTACAACAATACAATAATATTCAATTATTACAATTTTACAATTACAAGTTACCAAAATTCATGGGTGAAGGTAAGAGACTTCTTTTCAATATATCCTACACTAACAGAGTTAAAAATTTGAAATTTTATATTTAAATATTAAATAATGCATTCTGGGATGTCCTTAACTGGTCGTTGGTCCGCTGTTGATCCTGTAAACACACAGAAAAACATTATTAGACGCAGTTAGATATTTCCAAAAACCCACTTTAGACTTCAGTAACTCCCTTAATATCAACCCCTATTGAACGGACTTAAACGGGTTGTCCTTGGTCGTTACCATACACAATCATAAGGGAACTTACAGTGCTTTGGTTAAGGGGCTTCTCGTGCCCTGGTATGGTTCTCACTCCCACCATGGGCTGCAAGGAAGGTATTATTTTATTTTGATCGGTTAATTAATTACAGCCGGAGGTATTCACATAAATCTGGGGTTGCTCCCATTTCAATGGAAACGGGAGCAGTCTATGGTTTGTCGGTGTCGCGAACATCTCCGGACACCGGCAAAACCAAAACTGCTCGTGACGAAGACCCGTTTCGTCACAACAGAGACAACGCGACATAAAATAACAAAGACAGGAGTGAACACTCATTCGCAAATATTTGTTTATGTAAGACAGAGAGGAGAATATATAACTATTTCATTCTAATGAACTCTTCTTATTACTGTAATTTTTATTGGGAAACATGAGGCATTTACGAAAATTCTACCGGTAGATACCGCATCTACCGATTGCGTTCGAAAACACGGGTGGTTAATAGTTACCGTGTTCGAAAATTGTACCATATCTACCAGATCCATCTACCGGATCCATGATTTGTGGATCGAGTAATTCAGCCGGTAAATGCGGTAAATGAAGAATCTAACCTCAAAAAGTTAGTGATGTCAAGCGAACCGCGCGCGTTAAAAATGTAAATGGATTCATTGTGGAAATCGAAAGTAGGATTATGCTCAAATTGTTAACTACGTCAAATTTCAAATCTGTTTCGACTCTCAATTTTTTTTCATAGGTTAGAAATCTACTCGGTTTACTACTTGCGTTCTTAAAATATCGATTCCGGTATTCCGGTAGCTGTAACCTAACAAACAGCTGTTTACCGATATATACCGGTAACCAGGGCATCGAACCCAAACCCGAACCGAACCAAAACCGGAACCAAACCGTAACATTTTAGCGAACCCAAACTCAGAACCGAACCTGAGATACATTTTTCAATTGAACTCGGACCAGAACCGAATCGGGTATTAAAATTTTGGTTCAGGGTTCAGCTTCGGTTTAGGTTGAATTTCTGTTCAAAACATAAGCGGTAAGCGCGCGCAGTTATGCGTCTGCGATGCTGCCTGTGTGGTCTGTTGCGTTACTTTAATTCTGGCGCGCATTTATGCTTGTTGAAACTTGAAACCTGTCATTTGCTGTTGTGGTATAGCGTGTAGTTAAAACTAAAATTCGGAATAAGGTGGTTAGTTACACAATATTATTATCTTCAATGGGGCCATACGTCATACCAAAAAAGTACCTAGGTGTAATGATTTTTTTTTTCATAAATGAAAAATTTACTTAACATTCAGTAAAAAAATTAATTTTATTATAGTTTTCATTCATGATTTTATTTATAAACATCCTGAGACTGATGTGTTGTAACGTCATAATTTTGTACACACAGCCCGGGAGAGTCTACACAAGGTCACAAAATTGTGACGTCATTTGAAATTATTTCTGTAAAACAAGAAACTTATGACATGAAATATATACAGGGTGTTATTGAATACGTGTTACAAATTTATAGGGCATATAGTAGTAACCAAAATGAGTAAAAACGCTTAATCAACATACATCTGATCTTCAACTGTTTCTGAGATATAAGGCAGTGAAAAATGAGTTTTTATGGGGTCTTTATCTATGCTATCTTTAGCAGTTTTTCTTTGCTTCTAATACAAAATAGCCTCTTTCTCGGAAACAGTTGATGATCAGACCTATGCTGATTAAACTTTTTTTTTACTCAATTTGGTCAGTACTATATGTCCTATAAATTTGAACACGTTTTCATTAACAGCCTGTATTTTGTAAATAGTTTATGTGCACTTTATTCATTATATCGAACCGAACCTGAACCCAAAACTTGAACCCGGAACAAAACCGCAAATTTTATTGACGCTTGAACCATAACCGCACCCGAACCCATCACTCAAAAAAAATTAACCTGAACCTGAACCGAACCCAGTTTCTGGTGGGTTCGCTGCCCTGCCGGTAACAGTTCACCGGTAGAATTTTCGTAAATGCCTATGGTGTTAAGTCCAAACGCGTTTACATATCTCGGTGACCATAGAGTAATAAATACAGGAGTGAACACTCACTCGCAAATATTGATTCGTGTAAGACAGGGATGGGAATATATAACTGTTTCATTTACTGAATTCTTCTTTTTAGGTATCTGTAATTCTACGACATATGTCATTATTATTTATAGTGTGTTAGAAAGTAATGCCACTATTTACGTATATCTGTCACACCACATAAATTAAACAGACATAAGTAAAATAATCTTTCTCTTTGTGATACAAAATGTTGATAAGCTACTGCTATAAAGTGATGTGTATTGTTTTTTCGAACAAATGTCCTTGAATAGTCATCTTTCGTGAATAATAGTTTAGGTGGTAATTTTGTTAATTTTCCTGAGGTGTGATTGGCTGCCATTACCAATTCAGAGGGTTCGCAAGTTTGCCGCTTGGTGGCTACGAGTTAATTTCAGTCGCGAATACTGAGTGTACAGACATATTCCTCGCAATACTGTACAAAATATAACTTAAACATTCGTAAAAATATTAGAAACAGTACGCAGAACAATCATTAATCATAACCTCATCACTCATATTACTCGTAGTTTGTAAAAAGAATAAGAGATGTCATCACTCGTGAGTTCGTACTAAAAGCAGCCAATAGATGGTGCGACGTGTACTGCCATCGGTATATGTGAGCAGATATATAATATTATTGTAAATATTTCAATATTGAGCAATGAGATGACGTAATACGTATTACAATCCTTAAATATATATTTTTGGAAGTGGACTGCTTTTTTATGGATGTAAAATACTACAAAACATTGTATGAAATTGAAAATAAAAACATTTACTTCTACAGTATGCTTTCCAGCACAATTTGGTATAGTATCCTGAAGCAGATTAGTTTTCAACACTCTGACCTTCCTTCTAGACGAATAAATCTTTCGCCTTTTACTAAAGATTTCCGTGGAGGAGGGTAACTCAAATGAGTCTTTAACAATTTTTCATTGCCCGGCGAAAGCTGGGCGTTTTATATAAATCAAACATAGTCATGTTTTTTCCATTGTTGCATAATCTGTAAAGGCCCATTCAGAATAAAAAAATTAGCGGTAGTGTAAGAATTAGTGGCATCGGTAGTGTAAGAAATTTATAGTAAAAATTATTTCCGTTCACAATGAAAAATTATTGAAATTATAGTTTCTAGGAATTTTTTATTATAAATTACTAGGATGCAAGGTTGACAGTTATAGCTGTCATTTTATTTTTGCACAAAAATCAACTGACATAGATGATGACTTATTAATTACACTTATCCACAAGCACTCCATTGTGTGAGATAAGCGAAGAGATTAAGGGAGTTTAAAATTATTTCAAAAAAAGAAAATGCGTGAGCACAAATTGCCTTTGAAATAGACGAAAATGGTAAGTTACGTGTTCACTTTTAATTGTGCAAAGTTTATTAATAAGTATGTTTGTTTATATAGCGCAACGTCTGAGGCACACCACAAAATGATCCTTTTTCTATTGCTCATTTTATCTGATGAAATAAGAAATCAGATGTCAATAAACGTCAAAACTGTCAAAAAAATTAAGCGGTAGCGTAGTGGCAACGTAGAAGTTTGGAGAATGCAAACACCTACCGCTGCCATTGCCACTGCGCTACTACTAATTTTGTTAATTTTTGGATGTGAACGAATACATTTGGTATAACGCATTCAATCTTTTACCCACGCCACTACCACTGCCACTAATTCTACCGCTACGTTAATTTTTTTGTTGTGAATGATACTTAACAAAGTGGTTAATTTTTTAACCGAATAAAAATTTTATCCAGTAGTTTGAATTGTCAACAAAAAATCCAAGTTTTTGTTATATATGAACATATTTGATTGGCGAATTTTTTTAACCAGTTGTTAAAAATTAACCACTGAGTTACAGAACAGGCCCGATTCATGGTTTTACATCGCATTATAATAATAATAATCAAATTGTTCGGAATTTGCCATTTTCGAAGTTAATAACTCCGTTTTTCTTTTCAAACGTCCTAGAAATGGCATTTTTTGTGACTTGATTCACAAGGTAGAAGTTTCAATTCTACGCAGCTGGAAATTTCTATGCTAGCGGCGAAAAATAGTGCGTTTGAAAAAAAAAAATGTGTCATTCGGAATAAAAGTGTGCTCGCCACACAAAGTATCACTTTTACTCCTAATAACACAATATACTATTTTATACCTTTTATTATATTCCTACATTATATTGCATTTAACTTCGAGACAGATCAAAAAAAAAAAAAAAATGTAGAAAAATGTACTCTGTAATCTTTTCTACTAATTTTGTAAAATATTTATGGCATCCATTTAAACGATATTTAAAAAAAGGAAATGATCTTTTAATAATTGTTATTTGATGTTTTAATAATTATTTAAGATTAGTTTTCATATTTTAAAATATATGAACGATCTTTTAAAATACGTATAACATTTTTAAAAAACATGTTTGATCTTTATTAAAAAAAAAGAAATTGATGTCTATAATATTAAATGTGACATTTATAATTGTGATTTTTAAAGATAGTAATTTGTAAATACAACCTTTTTTTAAAAAAAAACGGTTATCTAACTGTTTAAAAAAACGGTTAACTAAAAAGAGTATTTTTGAACATAAACCGGTTTAAAAATTACTTTCTCGATGTCGGTTAACTATTAACAGTTATTTTTTCGGTTTCTTGCCCTACTTTATTGTTTAAATAATGAAAATACTGTTCATAATTTAATATAAAAGTAATATTGATCGCAACACATCGTGACATGGTCGTGTATTATCGACAAAAGTCGTAAAATGCAACGTCACGAATGACGCCGGCTGTGTAACCTTGGTCCCATAAGAGCTGTAGGATTTCAAACTTGTGTTACATATATTTGCCTTATAATATATAATTTAAATTTTAATAAAGCCCCTATAGATCAGAAATACAATAAATATTAACTTTGTAAATTGTGTTTTTGAGTTTATTGCATCGTTTCAACAGAATTTGGTATTAAATTTTCCGAATGATCGTTATCTCTACGGTCTGTTTACGTTTACCGGATGTTTATATGCCGTGTGGAAGTTTGTATTGGCATCGCTTCTCGGCCTATGGCTAAGATCAAAGTGTAGTATTTTCGGGGCAGGGGATACTACATGGCGGTACCGAGATTATTGCGATCACAGATTTTTTATTCATTCAAAATGTTTATACAAGCTTCTTACATATGAATAACATAACACATTCATATTAGAATTACATTATCCTTTTTTAGTCTATTGACTTATCATTTTCTTTTATTCCTTTGACCCAAATATTACCTCCTAAAAAAAAATATCTGTTCTTATCAGCTTAATATCTGATATGTCCTGCACAGCAGGACCAGTATATTAAACTGATTTTTGGAAAATGACGGAGTGTTAGGGGCTTGCTCCACCTCTGTCACGGGTTGGCCTGGCATTGCAGTACCGCCAGGATCAGCCCACTTTATTCTAATACAAACGTAGTCTCTTGGTTTAGTTATTAAACCCTAGTCATAAATGAATTGTAAATTTTACGCTTTAATCACTAAAGCAAAACAACCATTGTTTGTTAGTTTCATTACAGTTCATAAAATTACACTATAAAAAATCTTTCATATAACCAGGAACGGAAACAACACCAAACCGAAATCCGTTCCGAACCCACTATTATCTAGTTCAAAAAATCTGATGTGACCAGCACATTACCTTCCGTCAGTTCTATGCATTTTGTACAAATTTCATACGGAAAGTTCCTTGCTAAATTAAATATTCTATTTCTTGTACATAACCTTCCGGCAGTTGCATGTATTTTATCCAAATTTCATACAGAAAATTATTATTTTGTGACGTTTTCTATATACAGTGTAATATATCTGCAGAAATAATAGTATATTACTAACCGAGGTGGAAAGTGTTTCATTGTCGAGGGCGAAGATAGTTAACCAAGGCGCGAAGCGCCGAGGTTAACTATAGCCCGAGACAATGAAACTTTTCACCGAGGTTTGTATACTATTTTATTCACAATCTGAAATAAAAAAATAATATTTGATATTTAAATAATAATAACCTAACATAAATAAACGAATGGTCTGAGATTGTTCATTTGTCATATGAACTGTCAGTTTGATTTCTAACCTTAAATATTGATTTCATTCATTACTTGTATTATTTACAAGTTTATTCCATATTTTTATCATATAAATTGTAAAGATGCTTTGTTTATATGTAAATACCCAACATTGATACGCATTGATCTCTTAAAGCGGGGGCAGCTATTTTCCGCCTCGAGGTTGGAAAGTATAGCGTGAGTATAGCTGAGGTTGGAAAGTTGACACTTTCCAACCCCAGCTATCTTCACGTTATACTTTCCAACCTCTTGGAATATAAGGTTAACAATAACTAACTTCCCAACTTTTTAAAAGTCAGAAATCGCCATATTACTAACCGATTGTGAATAAAAGATTTATTATTATTATTTCTTGTAAATTACCTTAAAGCAGTAGTATGTATTTTATACAAATGCCATACAGAAAGCAAAAGATCCTATATTTCCAGTAAAAATTATAAGACAAACACATGTCAATTTCACTTGACACTGACATCTTTCAATCAGAATTTTCTTAATATAGTAGCTGTTTCCATAGCTATGGCTACTTTATGAAATTTAATTTCTTTATAATTTTTTAACTCTATATCCATTTAATATTAAGTATAAAATGCAATCAAATCGTATAGAGAATAAAATATTCTTTAATATTTATAATAACATCAAATGTGAAAAAATTATATTTAACATAGTTTTTTCAAGAAAAACTGTTAAAATCTTCAAATGATGGTACTTCCGGTTGACCAATTGTAACCAAAATCTAATCAGCTCTTCATATAGATGTAACGAAGAAGTACACGAAAAAATTATAACTTTTGTAACTGTAGTATTAGAGTTACCGTAGACGAAAATTTTGTTACACACACACACACACACACACACACACACACACACACACACACACACACACACACACACACACACACACACACACATACAGACATCATCGTAAAAGTAGTAAATTCGTATTCTAGGGACCCTAAAACGTGCTTATTGATTAAAAACTCATCATCGAATTTTTTGACCAAAGACAATACCTTCCTTACCTAAAGGTGACGGAAGGTAAAAACCGGGTCCACTAAACCAATGTTCTTCAATACTCCTTTCACATAGTTGCAGGCAATTAAAATTACATTAGTTTTGTACAGAAATAATTACCTTTTTGAATATTTTATTCCATTATTTGAAGATGAGGAAGATTTATTCGAAAAACTATTGAAATATAACGAAAAAGCCTAACTATCGCAAAGATATTGTAGTAATTAACGTATCAAGGGTGTTATATTATATGATTATTTCTTTACAAAGTAAATTTATTGGTACGAGTAAATAATTGGTTAATAAATATAAAGTCCAGTGGTATAGGTAGCCGCGTGAAGTTAATTGAATCAAGGTCAATACATGCGAAATTCATGCTATCATGTAATAAAAAAAAATTCCATTAATGGCATAATGTTAAACATCTCTTGCTTGTGTCTCCATCTTTTGAATTAATTTGTAAATATTGACTATTTTTCCATCAAATCTTCCTAGATGGCACTGCATGTACTGCGACGCTCTTCTTACAAATTATATGAATAAAACCTTCATTAAAGTTTATTGTTTATATTTTTCAAAACTTTTAAATTTACACATATGTGCATAAATAGTCTATTGTTCGATCAGCAAAATTTTGACAGTATTTTTAAAGTGAGACACAATTAAATTGAAGAAATACTGCATTGCTTCTATGGGTCGTTTGCCAGTATAAGTGTATAGATAAGGAAGTGAGACCCAAGCAAAGCATACTTACCTGGCGTAGGGGTTACCGTGATCAATAAGGCGGTTCCCCCAGGGTGAGGCTCTTCCATTGCACTACGGTTGGGCTGACCCCTGCGATTATCCCTAATGTGGATAACTCGGGCGCGTTATTTTTGGTAGTCGGGACTGCGTACGCGCTGTCCCGGTCTTAAACAATACAAACATATTATTTAACAGTTTCTTCTTTTAATTCATATCACAGACCATATACACTATTTTAGATAAGAAACGTACGTGTTAAGCATCGGAACCACATCAGTGGCGCCGTCGGTGTATGGAAGCAATAATTAAATGTAAAACTCGGTCGGTATAATCATTATCTACAATGAATATTGGTATTTTCGGTTTATCAATTACTTTTAGTTTGCAAGATATGCAGTTAAAGCATTTTTTCACAAAATACTTTATCATTGCTTAGTATTTTATGAAAAATCTACTTCAACTACAAACCAATCTTACAGATTACATCAAATGAATAAAAATATTACATTTTTAAATTATAAAAAGTATAATTTCATTTAAAAAGGATACAATACTAATAGTTATTTTTTTACAAGATAATACAATTTTATTTGGTCGACGAGCAGAATTATTATTCGCAAGTCAGTTATCAAATTTTATCGTCGTGTATCATATTTTTATCTTTATCAGATTTAAAGAAAAATTTAAGAAAATGAAATTAAATTATTATTTGAGCACAATTTGTGGTTCTATTACATTAATATAAACCACCAAATTTTATACCTAATGTATTTAATTTAAATAAAGATCGCGTGTCTATATGCATTAGGTGACCGGTTGTGTTTTGGATTTATTTCAAATTTTCGAATAGTACAAAAGTGACCACTGTGGAGCTCTCTTCACGATAGCATTGAGAGTCCGTGAGCGTAAGGTGACGCTGCTTCCAAACGTTGTTTAAATGAGTTGTTTTTCCTTTTTTGATCAGACTGCCTGTTCCAATACTTAGCGCTAGAATAGAGCTTCCTTCCTTTTCGGGACCTTTTATCTGCAACTGACAGAAGTAGGGATTGCGTCAAATTATCTGAAAATAAATATTTTGCTAAATTTAAAAGATCGCAATTTTTATTTAAAACAATAGCTAAATACGTAAATAATTACCTGCCTGCATTTCAGGAGTAACGTCTTGTACATTTGTATTAGGTATGTTTACAACAAATGCGGTAATTGATGTAGAAGAAATTGGATCTTCTATGTTTGCCGGAAAAGCTAATTCGGTATTAGGTTCATTTGCGTCAGGTGCGGTATTTGAATTTAAAGAGTGAACTATACCTGTAAAAATTAAAATAATGAAAATTGGAAGTAACATCTAAACGCATTCTTCGTATTATTATAGTTTATGAAAACTAGAATATCTACTCTAATAACTTAAAAACCTCAAAGATACACAAATTAGATAAAGAAATGTAAATCGTAAATCAATTACACTCACCAGGTTAATTCAGCAATGGAACTACAAATACGTGGAGACGTCGATTGTGTGAGCTTTTATGCTTTGCCTCAAAATGGGCAAAGCAAAGACGGTTATTATTGTATACGACCTGCGAATCTAAAATTCGAAGTTCTTTCACGTTTAATACTTCCAACCGCTTGACAAATAAATCTCGATGTGTTCTAGGACTAGGATTGCGAAATCTATGTTATGTCATTCCTAGAATATGATTTTGTAATACACTTTACTAGTATAAAAACACACAATTACTTATATAAGAATATATTTTCACTTACCGGTAGCAGTACAATTTAGTACACAACACCTTCATTTTTCATACAGAATAACTTGTACAAGACGATAAAGACAATACTGTTTGAATCGAATCGTTTCAATAATTCAAAATGACAAATCAAAAATTCGCGTCAAGTGAAAAAAATTGACATACTAATGATACTGGTGTCGCCATCTCTTGTACGGAAGCCAAACTAAAATTGCTATCCCGGAACCCGCCATTTGCGTTTCCCGGGCCTGATTCATATTTTTTTATCTGCCCTACAACTGTGCAACACTGCGAGTGTCATTGCAATCTGTAATGTTCAGCGAAAATGTTTATAGAATAGAATTATTGTCAGATCACCCGCAATACACCAGTGTATTCCGGATATCATGATTGAGTGGTATCAAAAACAATACCAATATTTAAAATACTGGACTTAGGTTTTAATTACAACAGAATATATTTTTTCTATTTCGGTGTTCTTATGTTTCTATAAAAGCACTGTTTTTCACTGAAAACACGACGTTTAGAAAATCTATAAACGTACTGTTTTTGGCGCCTTTTGTATTCTAGATGTGGTAGTCATGCTTTCATAACTGACAGATAACCTCAAAATGGTAAATTGTTTGTGTTAAAATATTATTTCTAATTGAGGATTTTTATCCTTTCTCTAGGTGATAGGACTAGAAAGAAAAGAAATTTATAGCTATAGCTGTGTTAGTTAAGAAAGACTAAGAATCTGTGAAGTTAAAATTTCAACTAAAAAATTATGAAACAAGAAACAATGCGCTCAGGTTTACTTTGTAAAAATAATTAAAACGGTAAGTTTTATTTATTACAATTTACATTTATGGTAATGCAATTTTGAATTGAATGTATTGTTATTCCATGCAGGTTATGAAATGTATGATGCACGTTACTTGAAAATGTTGACACTGTCTACTCAATTTGTGGCGGCTACTAGCAAACAAATATGAAAAGTTGACGTTTTAATCCAAGATTTCCAGTTCCACGTTGTGGCGAACTATCGAATATATGCCATATATGTTTTGTATTAAAAAGTGTAAGAACAGCTGTTGCCGTTATCTGTGCAACTGAGCAGTGAGTGTTGACAAAATAGTGGAAAGTAATTAATAAATAATAAATTGTTCATTAAAGTATTTCAATATTTAAAGAGTTTTATTTATATGTTGTTTTCTCAATAAAAAGGCTCGATGGTCCACATAACGTTCTTCAATCCCATATTCAAGTCTTATTTATGATAGTAACCAACACGAACCACCGATATGTCAAATCATGATGGTTCATTAATAAACCTTGGAGTTCATTGTATGTATTGGTTTTCCTCTTTCATAATTGTATAATGCTTGATACAATGTTTTAATGTAAACAATCAGACAAAATCACAAGATACACAAACTGTCAAAATGTGAAATTTCAATAGGTACGTTCAATAAGCCAAGCAAAACAAGCAACCGGAAGTAAAATTTGTTGAACGACTTTGCTAGCCTAGCATTTGCTTGATTTGCTCGCAAGCAATCCAAGCCACAATTTTCTCGCTTGTCTTGCTAAGTGTCAAATATAATGGCGGGAAATACAAATTTTACATACATGAAGTGAACTTGAACTGTTTCTGTTTCTTTATATGGTGTATGTATCAACCACATGTAAAAAAGGCTTTGAGAGTTTTGTGATGGATGTTTATAACATTATTAAATTTGAAATATTTTGTTATAGTCAATATAGCTTCTTCCAAATTAATCCCACTATCTGAAAATAAATATATAAATTCATTTTCCATATATTCGCAGACCAAGAAAAGAAATACAACAGGTACACAATTACACAATGTTATATTTGACATCTATATACGTTTCTCGATGACAGTTCGTCATATAGCTAGCAAATCGTTCAGCGCACTAAGCAACAAGTCTCGTTTGCTTACCTAGCATTTGCTAGATTTGCTTACTTCATTGAACGCACCTAATTTTTAGCGGGAAGCGCTACCAACATAACTGATAAAAAACACCAACTCATACTTTTGACAAGTCCTTTTTTTAAAAATCTAATTTTAAAATTACCTCAATAGAAAAAATAGTATAAAAAACATGTATCATAAGGCCTGTTGACGCACTCGTCCTTTGTAAAACTCGCCTAGCGGCTCGTTTTCCAAACTTGGACTCGTACGTTAACAGATTGCCTTATGATACTTGTGTTTTAATGTACTATATTACAACTGTTTTATTTCTATTTATAAATGGCTTATACAATTACAAATTTCCTAACTAGAAAATGATCGTATATTCATGTTTGAAATATCACAGTCAGAATCTCAACACTCTTATTAGTTTGTAACTAGAATAAGAGATGTCACCTCTCGTGAGTTCGTATTAAAAGCTTCCAATAGATGGTGCGACGTGTACTGTCATCGGTATATGTGAGCAGATATATAATATTATTGTAAATATTTAAATATTAAATACTGGGGTGACATAATACGTTTTACAATCTTTATAGAAATATTTTTGCAAGTGGCCTGCATTTTTATGGACGTAAAATACTACAAAACAATGTATGAAATTAAAAATCAAAGCATTTATTTCTACAGTATGCTTTCCAGCACAATTTCGTATAGTACCCTGAAGCAGATTCGGTCTCATCACTCTGACCTTTCTTCTAGACGAATAAATCTTTCGCCTTTTACTAAAGATTTCCGTGGAGGAGGGTAACTCAAATGAGTCTTTATGAACTTTTCATTGCCCGGCGAAAGCTGAGCGTTTTATATAAATCAAACATAATCATTTGCACTGAACGGCTGGGTGGTGGGGTTAAACATAGGTAAAGTAAATGGTATATTTTATACATCGCATATGCGTATGTCATTGTCGAATCGTTTTGTGAAGTTTCATTATATTCCAAATTTTATTGCATTTAAATTTGATACCTGATACTACATATTAAAATAAAAAAATCTAGAAAAATGAACTCTATAATCTTTCTTACTAATTTTTAGTAAATATTTATGGCACACATTTAAGCGATATTAAAAAAATCTGATGTGGCCAGCACATAACCTCTCGCCAGATATTTTACCTGGTTGTACGCATAAAACGAAAAATATTTTTAAATACAAATACATATATTCATGTCTCACTACAAAATAATTCTCACATATATTTGCAAAATCTATGGGATAAACGAGCGGCTTGCCGCGAGTTTTCTAAGTGGACAAGTGCGCTGAAATGTCTTATGAAATGTGTATTTTATACTATTTTTTCTATTTTGGTCATTTTTTCAAAAAATGTACGTTATTTCATGTCCAGGAATTTCAATTTCGGCTGTTTAATATGTACTTTATGAAACTCATTTGGATGTCATAAATAAGTACTTTTTATATTTTGCGTTCATAATGAAGTCATTACGATACGCAATTTTTTGTTTTAGACGGTTGGTACTAGGTGACGTTTTTTTAACCGATTTTTACCTAATTTATTTTTAGTTAATTGAAAATTCATTTTAATAATATAATGTCGAAATTATTATTATTATTTTTTATTTAGGGAAGATTATTTATATGAAAATGTACAAATGGTTACAAATATAATCACATATTGATTAAGTAAATGTTATTGTAGAAGACGCAAAATATAAAAAATAGTATAAAGAACTCATTTTATAAGACTTTCTTTCGCACTTGTCTATTAGAAAACTTGCTAACGCTCATTTTCTAAATTTTGAGGCGTGCGAAAAACATGTCTTATAAAACACGTTCTTTAATATACTATTATGATATCCAAATGGGTTTCATAAAGTAAATATTAAAGAACCAAAGTAGAAAAAAATATTTGATACATTAATAATTATTTAGTATCTTTTATAAATTAGTTTTAATATTTGAAAATATAAGACTGATCTTTTTTAAAATAATTATAATATCTTTAAAAAAACATGTTTGACCTAATGAAAAAAAAAAAACAATTGATGTCTATAATATTAAATTTGACATTTACAATGGACCTTTCCAATTTAAGGGCTATCTCTTTCTATCGCTGCAAATAGTAAGAAAATGACGCGAACAACTGCCAGTTGAGCTGTCAAACAAAACGTCAAAAATATTGCAGTCATTAAAATACCTGTATTCTCAGTGAAAATTTGCATCGTTAGACATTTTACCTTCAATAAAAGCTTTTGTAACTTATTTCGATAAATTTTTTTAAAGTTATCCGAGATATTCTCACATTTTACGTTTAAATATTTTAGAATCAAACGTCATAGATCTCAGTTGTTCTTACTATGCGCAGATCCCCATTGCGCATATCTTCTATCTCTTTAAATTGGAAAGGTCCATTGTGATTTTTAAAGATTGTAATTTATAAACACAATTTATTTTATATAAAAAGAAACGTGTAACAATATCTAATAAAGAAGTAACCCTTAAGTAACCTAATATTTAATCATTGATATAAAACACGCCAACGAATTTTAATTCTAATAGATCAGCTATTATAAATAAATATCATTAATTATTTTATTAATAATCATAACTATTTATTAAATATTTTTTAAAAATATTAGTGATCATTAATTATATAAAAATATCTTACTTAATTTTTGAAATTTAATTTAATCAAATTCTACAAAGTACTTTATTGTTTAAATAATGAAAATACTGTTCATAATTCAGTATAAAAGTAATATTGGTCGCAACACATCATGACATGGTCGTGTATTATCGACAAAAGTCGTAAACTGCTACGTCACGAATGACGCCGGCTGTGTAACGTTGGTCCCATAAGAGCTGTAGGATTTCAAACTTGTGTTACATATATTTGCCTTATAATATATAATCTAAATTTTAATAAAGCCCCTATAGATCAGAAATACAGTAAATATTAACTTTGTAAATTGCGTTTTTGAGATTTTTGCACCGTTTTTACAAAATTTGCTGTTAAGTTTACCGAAGTATCGTTATCTCTACGGTCTGTTTACGTTTACCAGATGTTTATATGCCGTGTGGAAGTTTGTATTGGCATCGCTTCTCGGCCTATGGCTAAGATCAAAGTGTAGTATCTGTTCTTATCAGCTTAATATCTGATATGTCCTGCACAGCAGGACCAGTATATTAAACTGATTTTTGGAAAATGACGGAGTGTTAGGGGCTTGCTCCACCTCTGTCACGGGTTGGCCTGGCATTGCAGTACCGCCAGGATCGGCCCACTTTATTCAAATACAAACATAGTCCCATGGTTTAGTTATTAGACCTTAGTCATTAATGAATTGTAAAGTTTACGCTTTAATCGCCAAAGGAAAACAACCATTGTTTGTTAGATTCATTATTACTGTTCATAAAATTACACATTATAAAATTAAACTTTCATATAACCAGGACCGGAAACAACACCGAACCCAAACCGAAAACTGTTCTGAACCCACCATTTTGTGAATCCGAACCCACTATTATCTAGTTAAAAAACCGGGTCCACTGAACCAATGTTCTTCAATACTACATAGTTGCAGGCAATTAAAATAACATTAGTTTTGTACAGAAATAATTACCTTTTTTACCTCCCGTCATACCGTAGGTAAGGGAGGTAATGTAATCGTGCCAAAAATTCGATGGTGAGTTTTCAGTAAATAAGCACGAATTAGGGTCCCCACAACACGTTTTTACTATTTTTGCGATGATGTCTGTGTGTGTGACGATTTTTTCGTCCACGATAACTCTTATAACAAACTTCTAAATACACCTATTTTCCGTATTTAAGCTTCCTGCATTCATACATACATATAACGAGTTGATTAGATTTTGGATAAAAATTGAATAACCGGAAGTGACTGTTTACTTGAAGTCCATAACAGTTTTTAATGAAAAATTATATTAAAATATAATCCAAAACTTTTCAATTTTAGTATTTAAAACTTTTATATCAAGGGGAACAACATATTAGATTTTGGCTAAAATTAATCAACCAGAAGTGATACTTTACTTGAAGCTCTGAACAGATTTTCGTGAAAAATATATTGACATACTTCAAAACTTGCCAAATTTAGTATTTAAGACTTTTATATGAACAAGAACAACATATTAAATTTTGACTAAAATTGATAATCCGGAAATGATACTTTACTTGAAGTTCTCAACAGATTTTCGTGAAAAATATATTATGATATATTCCAAAGCTTTTCAAATTTGGTATTTAAGACTTTTATATTAATGAGAACGACATACTAGATGTTTTCTAAAATTGATAAATCGGAAGTACTTACAGGAAGCTATAAACAGATTTTCTTGAAAAAATATATTAAAACATGATCCAAAACATCTCAAATTTGGTATTTAAAACTCGTGTATAATTTGAAACATTAGATTTTGACTATACCTATATGATAAACCGGAAGTGGTACTAAATTTGGAGCTCTTAGATTTTCGAGGAAAAACATTATAAAATATAATCCAAAATTTGGTATTACAGACTTTTCTATTTATTGGGACAACAAATTAGATTCTGTTTACAAACGATCAACTGGAAGTGACACTTTACTTAAAGCTCAAACATCAGATTTTTAATAGTAATTCATTATTTGAAGATGAGGAAGATGTACTAGAAATTTTTTTGAAAGATAATGAAAAAGCCTAACTAGCGCAGAGATATTAAAATTAAAATAAACCTAATTTACAAGTGGTTTTTAAAAATTATGAAGACATCAAAAAACTGCTAATATATTAAATTTTTGGGAAGAACAAAAATTGTTGCACAGATTGTGCTTTTAATTTTCTTCATAGTGTTAATCAGGGGGAACCCACTAAATATTTCGCATAGGAGCACATCTTATAAAAAATTTGATGTGGCCAGCACATAACCTCTCGCCAGATATTTTACCTGGTTGTACGCATAAAACGAAAAATATTTTTAAATACAAATTCATATATTCATGTCTCACTACAAAATAATTCTCACATATATTTGCAAAATCTATGGGATATTTTAATATAAATTGTGTACAATACACACATTTTCTTTATATTCAATATCCTGAAATTTTCTTTTTCTACTTTCTTTATATTCGTTATTTTTTCGCAACTTCCTTTTCCTTTTATGTTCTTTTTTACGTATATTCTTTTGCGTTGTTGACTTTTTTATTTTCATAATCTTCATAATAATGTACAAATATTTTTGACAGTGACATTTATGTGTGAATTACAAACATTTGAATTTCTTGCCTTGAAGTAGTTTGATCTGAGATTTTTTACATCAAATTATTTTATATGCATTTCTTTATCTCTAAATCTATAGAAGATATAATAATGAATTTATATTTATCGAATAAAAAATTGAACGTTCTTTGCATAAATTTTCGATAAATAATATTTAGATGATTTTTTTCTTGTAATTACTACTTCCGATTGTCCAATTGTTACCAAAACTGACTCGACTCTTCCCATCCCCACACACACATACGGACATCATCGTAAAAATGTTATAATCGGATTCTAGGGACCTTAAAACGTGCTTATTCACTAAAATCTGGATATGCGATTTTTAGCATGAATACAATACCTCTCTTAGCGAGAGGTAAAAATGACTAATTATGCAAAAAATATTATAATTATTGTCACAATACATATATTGTAAGAGTATTTTTTTGTGTTTAATTTTTTTCATAGTGTTAATCAAGGGGAACCCACTAAATATTTCGCATAGGAGCTCAACTTATAAAAAATGCACTTTTATTTCATAATTTACTGCGTTCATTTTGGCTCCAATATGGCGGACGATTCAGCTATGTATAGGGTAGTTCAGTAATTACGTCATATGCGGCTCGCTTCATTTAAACTACTGTCCTACCGGTAGACACATCTTTCAAAGTGAACCTTATTGCCATAGCAAATAAGAACTATAATTTTAAGCAGTTCATTTCGTCGCCAATATCTTACTTAATTAAGAAAAGTTAGCTATTTAAGCTATCATTCAGTTAAGTTTAAATATTACCCTTTCAATTAAACAAAACATATTACCCTAATTTATAATAACAATTATTCTATTTGTTTTAAAAAACTTTGCATGGAATTACATGTTCGTTCAATCTCGAACATGTTCGTGAAACATCGCGTGGAGCGGCCGGAAGGGCCCGTTTGAAAGACAGCGAACCATTTTTAGGTTACAGAACCCTAAGAACACGACATATTATTAATATATTAATGTGGATAGACAGAGTTATTTACGTACCTTAAACTTAAAAAGAAGAAATCTAAAGTTCTGAAAAGAACTGATTTGAAAATCCTCAAAAACGCTAACAAACAAAATCTCAGTCGGTATGTCGGGAAACTCTCGGATATGCTTCAAGCTGCGCAAACTTGATACTATGTAGTTCAGAATACTATTCAACCTGCATAACGATCGAGTTCTCATGTTGAAAATATTTTGTAACATTTATTTATTTCAATAAAATAATTTACAAAAATACATTTGACGCTTAGGAATATAATTTAATGGTTCCGTCAGCGCCCGAAGAAAACAACCACGGTTGCGAAGGATGAAACATTACATCAAATATTCCAAAATCGTTGAAAGGTTCGTGATCTTGGAGCCTTTTCAGTGGAACTATTAGTGGATTTTGAAGTAGATCGCTATAAAAGACAAGAATAAATTTACAACAGTTTTGAAATATTTAAAAAAAACCCGCATTTTTCTGCTGTCAATCAAATATTTTCATTAAAAAATCAACATTTTCAACAAATTTTAAGTATAAATAAATAATGTTCAGTTAATTTTATGTGTTTCCTGTAAATTTCAGCCGAATTCATAACCAAATAAAAGTTTTGATGTTTTGGAAGAATTGCGAAATATTCGCAACGTGCGCCATTTTACAAATATTTAAATAATACTTTGTCCAGACGGTTTTAAAATTTGAAAATAGGTTAATTTATATTTCAAACCCCGTAGAACACGAATTTAGTGTTAATTTGGAAATAATTTATACCGTTGAGGAGTTGTGAGCAAAATAAAATTAATTTTTTTGGGCATTTTTTTTATTTCCAAAATTTCAACTCCATTTTCCGCAATCACTAAAGCCTTTTTGACACTTGTAATATATTAGTATATCAAATCGACCCTCCAGAGTTTGTTCTTGCAAGAATTTACACTCTATCTTTAACTGAAATCGAGATATTGACCGATTTTTAACCTCACATTTTTAGTCAACAATATACAATATTTGAACACGGGTTTGGTGAGTTTTAACCCGGAAATTTAACCACTTTTATATCGGAAATATACAAATCAACCCCCTAAAGTTAATTTTTGTAAAAATAACGACGCTATCTTTAATCGAAATTGTGATATTTACCGATTTCTAATCTCACATGTTTTAGCCAAAAATGTACAATATTTGAACACGGGTTTGGTGTGTTTTAACCCGGAAATTTAACCACTTTTTTATCGGATATATACAAATAAACTTTCTAAAGTTCATTTTTGTAAAAATAAACACTATCTTTAATCGAAATCTAGATATTGACAGATTTTTAACCTCATATTTTAGTCAAAAATGTACAATCTTTGAATACGGGTTTGGTGAGTTTTTAATCGGAAATTTAACAACTTTTATACCGGAAATATACACATTATCCCTCTAAAGTCCATTTTTGCAAAAATAGACTCTTTATCTTTAACCTAAATTGAGATACTGTCCGATTTTTAACCTCATTTTTAGCCAAAAATGTACAATTTTTGAACCCGGGTTTGAGGAATTTTTAACCGGAAATTTAACCACTTTTATACCGGAAATATGCATATTATCCCTCTAAAGTTCATTTTTGTAAAAATAGACTCTTTATCTAAATCGAGGTATTGACCGATTTTTAACTTTACATATTTAGCCAAAAATGTACAATTTTTGTACCCGGGTTTGGTGAGCTTTTAACCCAAAAATTTAACCATTTTTATTTCGGAAATATACGAATCAACCCCCTTAAGTTGTTTTGCAAAAATAAACTCTTTATCTTTAACCAAAATATATATTGACCTATTTTTAACATTACATTTTTAATCGAAATTGTACAATTTGTAACCCGGGTTTAGCGAGTTTTTAATCGGAAATTTAATCGCTTTCATATCGGAAATATACAAATCAACCCTCTAAAGTTTATTTTTGCAAAAATATACACTCTATCTTTAACCGAAATCGAGATATTAATCGATTTTTAACCTCACATTTTTAGTCAAAATTATACAATTTTGAAATTCGGGTTTATCGAGGTTTTAACCGGAAATTTAACCACTTATATATCGGAAATATACAAATAAACTGTCTAAAGTTCATTTTTGCAGAAATAAACACTCTATCTTTAACCGAAATCGTGATATTGACTGATTTTTAACCTCGCATTTTTGGCCAAAAATGCACAATTTTTGAACCCGGGTTTGAGGGGTTTTAACCGGAAATTCAACCACTTTTATATCGGAAATATACGAATAAACTCTCTAAAGTTCATTTTTGTAAAAATAAACACTCTATTTTTAACCGAAATCGAGATATTGATCGATTTTTAACCTCTCAATTTTAGTCAAAAATGCACAATTTTTGAACCCGGGTTTGACGCGTTTTTAACCGGAAATTTAACTATTTTTTTTACTAAAAATATACTAATAAACCCTCTAAAATTCATGTTCACAAAAATAAACACTCTATTTTTAACAGAAATCGTGATATTAAACCATTATTAACCTCACATTTTTGGCCGAAACTAAACAAGAAAACATGCATTTTTGGGGATTCATACCTCCTGAACTATTTAAAATATCTTCAAATTACCACTAAAATCGTGTTGTACGGGGCTAAAATATAAATTGACTCGCAGCGCTAGAAGAACCAAATGCGCGCGAGATATCTGCAAATAATAAATAATTTAAAACACTTGTACACTTACTTGTAGACCATTCCATGGCTGACAATCAAACTCCGATCATCCGAACCCGACGCAAACAACGGATACCTCCTGTGATAAGCAACAGCTCTCACAGCAGTGCCGTGTAATCGGAGAGTCTGGTACGGTTTCGTACTTAAATCCAGATCAAACCAAAGCATTTTCCGGTCGTAAGTACCTACGAGGAGATTATCGCCTCCTGGATGGACAGCCATAGAGCTAATCCACTTGGAATTACTCAAAAGTTTCTTCACTAGGTCTTGTTTCACCAAATCGTAGATTCTGATGTTGCGCTGAGTCTAAAACAAAGAATATCTCATTTTCTTCTCGAGATAGAAGATCGAAATTCACTCACTGCCACGAATAAATATGGCCGAACAGGATGGAACAACACGCATTGCACAAGCCCTTTGCTCTTGGCGAAGGGCAACTGTGATCTTCGTCTCGATAATTGGTTGACCACAACTGACCGCGATTGGGCTTCGGACAAGACTACGGCGAAGTAATCGCCCTTGGCGTGCCAAGTCACCTGGACGACAGGTTTGAAATGCTCTAGGTGCACCCTAGTGCCCTGCGTGAGCCATGGAGATGATGTCGGAAGGATGGCGTGCCATTGAACGGTTGAGCGGACTCGTTCGGATACTAGAGAGAAACTGGGTTCAATACTTTTCAACTCTCTTAAATTTATACTCTATCCGTTATAACTATAGAGCGTTGGGTGAGATAGGGCCTGAGATTCTAGCTCTCTGATTGGTTCAAACGTGAACCGAGTTTACCCAGTAAAATAATTGACGCGAAATTTAAATTTGTTAGACAACTGTATTAATTATTTTGATGTCTGACATAAATAAAAGTCAATAGTACACGATTTATTACATATTATTAATTTCTATTCATTTCTGTTTGTTAAGTATATTATTGTTCTTTTCGCTTATATAATTTTCGTAGTGTTTTGGCGTTGTATTTCATATTACATAGTTTTCGTTGTGCGCGTTTTCTTAGTTTTTAGTTAGTAGTTCGTTAGTTTTGTTATTGTTCTCTTCGTTAATATTATGGATAAAAATAGATAGATATGTACGTACAAGACAAAATTACTGAAAAAATGTCAATTAGACAGAATTTTTGTAAATTCAGGAATGGCGCCAAAATTTGAATTCTTTATTTAATACATGTAAAAACGGCCACGCTCGAAACGCCATCTAGTCTATAGTTAAAACGGATAGAGTATAGTTTTATCGCCGCGAATCGATTTATATTTTCACCCCGTACAACACGATTTTAGTGTTAATTTGAAGATATTTCAAACAGTTCAGGAGGTATGAACCCCCAAAAATGCATGTTTTCATGTTTAGTTTCGGCCAAAAATGTGAGGTTAATAATGATTCAACATCACGATTTCAGTTAAAGATAGAGGGTCTATTTTTACAAAAACAAACTTTAGAGGGTTAATGTGTATATTTCCGGTATAAAAGTGGTTAAATTTCCAATTAAAAACTTCCCAAACTCGCGGTCAAAAATTGTACATTTTTGGTTAAAAATGTGAGGTTAAAAATCTGTCTATATCTCGATTTCGGGTAATGTTAGAGGGTCTATTTTTGTATAAATGGACTTTATAGGGTTAATTTGTATAATTCCGATATAAAAGTGGTTAAATTTCTAGTTAAAAACTCCTAAAATCCGTGTTCAAAAATTGAACATTTTTGGCTAAAAATGTGAGGTTAAAAAACTGTTAATATCTCGATTTCTATTAAAGATAGAGAGTTTATTTTTACAAAAATGAACATTGGAGGGTTGATTTGTATATTTCCGGTATAAAAGTGGTTAATTTTCTGGGTAAAAACTCGCCAAACCCGGGTTCAAATATTGTAAATTTTTGTCTAAAAATGTGAGGTTAAAAATCGGTCAATATCTCGATTTCAGTTAATGATAGAGGGTCTATTTTTACATAAATGGACTTTACAGGTTTAATTTGTTTTATTCCGGTATAAAAGTGGTTAAATATCCAGTTAAAAACTTCTCAAACCCGTATACAAAAAATTAATATGTTAATAATTATGATATTAATAATCGGTCAATATCTCAATTTCGATTAAAGATAAAGGATGTATTTTTACAAAATGAACTTTAAAGGGTTAATGCGTATATTTCCGGTATAAAAGTGGTTAAATTTCCAATTAAAATCTCCTCAAACCCGTATTCAAATATTGTACATTTTTGGCTAAAAATGTGAGGTTGAAAATCGGTCAATATCTCGATTTCGCTTAATGATAGAGGGTTTATTTTTACTTAAATGAACATTGGAGGGTTAATTTGTATATTTCCGGTATAAAAGTGGTTAATTTTCCGGGTAAAAACTCGCCAAACCCGGGTTCAAATATTGTACATTTTTGGCTAAAAATGTTAGGTTAAAAATCAGTCAATATCTCGATTTCATTTAATGACAGAGGATCTATTTTTGCAAAAATGAACTTTACAGAGTTAATGTGTATAATGTCGGTGTACAAGTGGTTAAATTTCCAGTTAAAAATTTCTCACACCTGTGTTGAAATATTGATCGTTTGGCGAAAAATGTGAGATTAAAAATTGGTCAATATCTTTATTCCGGTTAAAGACAGAGGGTATATTTTTGCATATATGAACTTTAAAGAGTTAATGTGTATATTTCCGGTATAAAAGTGGTTAAATTTCCAATTAAAAACTCCTTAAACCCGAGTTCAAATATTGTACATTTTTGGCTAAAAATGTGAGGTTAAACATCGGTCATTATCTCAATTTCGATTAAAGATAGAGGGTTAATTTTTACAAAAATGAACTTTAGAGGATTAATGTATATATTTCCGGTATAAAAGAGGTTAAATTTCCAATTAAAAACTCCTCAAACCCGCGTTCAAAAATTGAACATTTTTGGCTAAAAATGTGAGGTTAAAAATCGGTCAATATCTAGATTTCAATTAAAGATAGAATGTTAATTCTTGCAAAAACAAACTCTGGAGGCTCGATTTGATATATTCATATTTTAAGTGTCAAAAAGGCCTTAGGGATTCCGGGAAATAAGATCGAAATTTTGTAAAAACCTTACCGTAAATTTTATTTTGTTCACAATTTTTCAACGGTTTAAATTATCTTCAAATTAACACGGAATTCGTGTTATACGGGTTTTAAAATATAAATGAACTCATTTCCAAATCTTAAACGCGTCTGGGTGGAGTTTTATTCTAATATATCAAAGATGACGCCCGTCGGAATTTTTTTGCTATTCTTCCAAAACATCAAAACTTTTTTTTTGGTTATGAATTCGGTTTAAGTTTTTAATAAAAATATTTGATTGGCAGCAGAAAAATGTGGTTAAACAAATTCTGAATATGTTTAAGACAGTTGAGAAGTTTCAAACAACTTTCCATTAATTTCAAACAATTTCCCACGAATTTAAACATCTTTCACAGTTGTATTTCACTCACCTATGACCTCTTCTTCAAGGGGCTCTTGCAATATCGTATCTGTCTTGCTAACCACCAAATGGTCACCAACTCCCGGGTTGATTAAGTAAATATGGTTTCCAGCAGCTACGGCAAGGAGGCTTAGCGCTGGATTTGGGCACCAGGATACGCAACGGACTACATCGTCCATGGAGAAGGTTTTCAGGCAACGACCCGTGTTTATTTCCCAAACTAGAGAAATAATGAATTAGCAGGTACCTATTTTTGGTCAAGCTAAACTATATAAAAACTTTGTACAGTTGAGAATTATTCAAAATAGTTTCCGGTAATTTTCCTAGTTTTAAACAGTTTTGAATAAATTTCGTACAGTTTAAATAGTTTTGAGCAAATTTAGTACAGTTTAAACAGTTTTGAATAATTTCAGGGAGTTCTGAATAAATTTCGCACAGTTTTAAACTGTTTTAAATAAATTTAGTATAGCTGTGAAAAAATATCGGGCAGTTTTGAACAGTTTTGTTAATATTATAGTTTTAAACAGTTTTAAATCAATATTAGATAGTTTTAAATAAATTTCGTACAGTTTTAAACATTTCGAATAAATTTCGTACAATTCGGAATGATTTAAAATATATTTCAGACAATTTAGAATAACTTAAAAAACTTTCTGTTAATTCTGAATAAATTTCGTACAGTCCTTAAACTTATATGAACAACTGTAGAATAGTGTTAAATAGTTTTGAATAAATTTCGTAAAGTTTAAAACAATTTTGAGCAAGTTTAAATTTAAACTGTTTTGAAGAATGTCGGGCAGGTCTGAATAAATTTTGGGCAGTCTTAAACAAATTTGAATAAATTTCGCAGTTTTAAACAGATTTGAGTAAATTTAGTAGTTTTGAACAGTTATGAATAACGCTAATATAGTTTTAAATAGTTTTGAATAAATTCTGGTCAGTTTTGAATAAATTTCACAGTTTTGAATAAATTCTGGATAGTTTTAAACATTTTAAATGAATTCCGTACAGTCCTTAAACAGTTATGAATAACTGTATAATAGTTTTGAACAAATTTCATACAGTTTTATACAGTTTTGAGCAAATTGAGTACAGTTTAAACAGTATTGAATAATTTCGGGCAGTCCTAAATAAATTTCGCAGTTTAAACCGTTTTGAGTAAATTTAATATAGTTTGAACAAATTTCGGCCAGTTTTGAACAGATTTGAATAAATTTCGTAGTTTTAAACAGTTTTGAGTAAATATGGTAGTTTTAAACAGCTATGAATAATTCTAGTATAATTTTAAATAGCTTTGAATAAATTTCGGTCAGTTTTGAATACATTTCACAATTTTGAATAAATTTTCGACAGTTTTAAACATTTTAAATAAATTTCGTGCAGTTCTTAAACAGTTATGAATAAATATAGAATAATTTTGAATAAATTTCTTACAGCTTTAAACATTTTGAATACATTTCGTACAGTTCGAAATGATTTAGAATACATTTAAGACAGTTTAGTATAACTTAAAAAAGTTTCTGTTAATTCTGAATAAATTTCGTACAGTACTGAATAAATTTCGAACAGTTTAAATCATTTTGAATAAATTTCGTACAGTTCGGAATGATTTAGAATATATTTCAGACAGTTTAGAATAACTTAAAAAAGTTTCTGTTAATTCTGTATAAATTTCGTACAATTTTGAATAAATTTCGGACAGTTTTACATTTTAAATAAATTTCGTACAGTTTAGAATAACATAAAAAAGTTTCTGTTAATTCAGAATAAATTTTAGACAGTTTTGAACATTTTAAATAAATTTCGTACAGTTTAGAATAACAAAAAAGTTTCTGTTAATTCAGAATAAATTTTAGACAGTTTAAATCATTTTGAATAAATTTCGTACAGTTTAGAATAACATAAAAAAGTTTCTGTTAATTCTGAATTAATTTCATAGTTTTGAATAAATTTCGGACAGTTTAAATCATTTTGAATAAATTTCATACAGTTCAGAATGATTTAGAATATATTTCAGACAGTTTAGAATAACTTAAAAAAATTCTGTTAATTCTGAATAAATTTCGTACAGTTTTGAATAAATTTCGGACAGTTTAAATCATTTTGAATAAATTTCATACAGTTCAGAATGATTTAGAATATATTTCAGACAGTTTAGAATAACTTAAAAAAATTCTGTAAATTCTGAATAAATTTCGTACAGTTTTGAATAAATTTCGGACAGTTTAAATCATTTTAAATAAATTTCATACAGTTCGGAATGATTTAGAATATATTTCAGACAGTTTAGAATAACTTAAATAAGTTTCTGTTAATTCTGAATAAATTTCGTACAGTTTTGAATAAATTTCGGACAGTTTAAATCATTTTAAATAAATTTCATACAGTTCGGAATGATTTAGAATATTTTTCAGACAGTTTAGAATAACTTAAATAAGTTTCTGTTAATTCTGAATAAATTTCGTACAGTTTTGAATAAATTTCGGACAGTTTAAATCATTTTAAATAAATTTCATACAGTTCGGAATGATTTAGAATATATTTCAGACAGTTTAGAATAACTTAAATAAGTTTCTGTTAATTCTGAATAAATTTCGTACAATTTTGAATAAATTTCGGACAGTTTAAATCATTTTAAATAAATTTCATACAGTTCGGGATGATTTAGAACATATTTCAGACAGTTTAGAATAACTTAAATAAGTTTCTGTTAATTCTGAATAAATTTCGTACAGTTTTGAATAAATTTCGGACAGTTTAAATCATTTTGAATAAATTTCATACAGTTCGAAATGATTTAGAATATATTTCAGACAGTTTAGAATAACTTAAATAAGTTTCTGTTAATTCTGAATAAATTTCGTACAGTTTTGAATAAATTTCGGACAGTTTAAATCATTTTAAATAAATTTCATACAGTTCGGAATGATTTAGAATATTTTTCAGACAGTTTAGAATAACTTAAATAAGTTTCTGTTAATTCTGAATAAATTTCGTACAGTTTTGAATAAATTTCGGACAGTTTAAATCATTTTGAATAAATTTCATACAGTTCGAAATGATTTAGAATATATTTCAGACAGTTTAGAATAACTTAAATAAGTTTCTGTTAATTCTGAATAAATTTCGTACAGTTTTGAATAAATTTCGGACAGTTTAAATCATTTTGAATAAATTTCATACAGTTCGAAATGATTTAGAATATATTTCAGACAGTTTAGAATAACTTAAATAAGTTTCTGTTAATTCTGAATAAATTTCATACAGTTTTGAATAATTTTCGGACAGTTTAAATCATTTTGAATAAATTTCTTACAGTTCGAAATGATTTAGAATATATTTCAGACAGTTTAGAATAACTTAAATAAGTTTCTGTTAATTCTAAATAAATTTCGTACAGTTTTGAATAAATTTCGGACAGTTTAAATCATTTTGAATAAATTTCATACAGTTCGGAATGATTTAGAATATATTTCAGACAGTTTAGAATAACTTAAATAAGTTTCTGTTAATTCTAAATAAATTTCGTACAGTTTTGAATAAATTTCGGACAGTTTAAATCATTTTGAATAAATTTCTTACAGTTCGAAATGATTTAGAATATATTTCAGAAGTTTAGAATAACTTAAATAAGTTTCTGTTAATTCTGAATAAATTTCGTACAGTTTTGAATAATTTTCGGACAGTTTAAATCATTTTGAATAAATTTCTTACAGTTCGAAATGATTTAGAATATATTTCAGACAGTTTAGAATAACTTAAATAAGTTTCTGTTAATTCTGAATAAATTTCATACAGTTTTGAATAATTTTCGGACAGTTTAAATAATTTTGAATAAATTTCTTACAGTTCGAAATGATTAAGAATATATTTCAGACAGTTTAGAATAACTTAAATAAGTTCCTGTTAATTCTGAATAAATTTCGTACAGTTTTGAATAAATTTCGCAGTTTTGAATAAATTTCGCACAGTTTAAATCATTTTGAATAAATATCATACAGTTCGGAATGATTTAGAATATATTTCAGACAGTTTAGAATAACTTAAATAAGTTTCTGTTAATTCTGAATAAATTTCGTACAGTTTTGAATAAATTTCGCACAGTTTTGAATAAATTTCGCACAGTTTTGAATAAATTCCGCACAGTTTAAATCATTTTGAATAAATATCATACAGTTCGGAATGATTTAGAATATATTTCAGACAGTTTAGAATAACTTAAATAAGTTTCTGTTAATTCTAAATAAATTTCGTACAGTTTTGAATAAATTTCGGACAGTTTAAATCATTTTGAATAAATTTCATACAGTTCGAAATGATTTAGAATATATTTCAGACAGTTTGGAATAACTTAAATAAGTTTCTGTTAATTCTGAATAAATTTCGTACAGTTTTGAATAATTTTCGGACAGTTTAAATCATTTTGAATAAATTTCTTACAGTTCGAAATGATTTAGAATATATTTCAGACAGTTTAGAATAACTTAAATAAGTTTCTGTTAATTCTGAATAAATTTCATACAGTTTTGAATAATTTTCGGACAGTTTAAATAATTTTGAATAAATTTCTTACAGTTCGAAATGATTTAGAATATATTTCAGACAGTTTAGAATAACTTAAATAAGTTTCTGTTAATTCTGAATAAATTTCATACAGTTTTGAATAATTTTCGGACAGTTTAAATCATTTTGAATAAATTTCTTACAGTTCGAAATGATTAAGAATATATTTCAGACAGTTTAGAATAACTTAAATAAGTTCCTGTTAATTCTGAATAAATTTCGTACAGTTTTGAATAAATTTCGCAGTTTTGAATAAATTTCGCACAGTTTAAATCATTTTGAATAAATATCATACAGTTCGGAATGATTTAGAATATATTTCAGACAGTTTAGAATAACTTAAATAAGTTTCTGTTAATTCTGAATAAATTTCGTACAGTTTTGAATAAATTTCGCACAGTTTTGAATAAATTTCGCACAGTTTTGAATAAATTTCGCACAGTTTAAATCATTTTGAATAAATATCATACAGTTCGGAATGATTTAGAATATATTTCAGACAGTTTAGAATAACTTAAATAAGTTTCTGTTAATTCTGAATAAATTTCGTACAGTTTTGAATAAATTTCGGACAGTTTAAATCATTTTAAATATATTCCATACAGTTCGGAATGATTTAGAACATATTTCAGACAGTTTAGAATAACTTAAATAAGTTTCTGTTAATTCTGAATAAATTTCGTACAGTTTTGAATAAATTTCGCACAGTTTTGAATAAATTTCGCACAGTTTTGAATAAATTTCGCACAGTTTAAATCATTTTGAATAAATATCATACAGTTCGGAATGATTTAGAATATATTTCAGACAGTTTAGAATAACTTAAATAAGTTTCTGTTAATTCTAAATAAATTTCATACAGTTTTGAATAATTTTCGGACAGTTTAAATCATTTTGAATAAATTTCTTACAGTTCGAAATGATTTAGAATATATTTCAGACAGTTTAGAATAACTTAAATAAGTTCCTGTTAATTCTGAATAAATTTCGTACAGTTTTGAATAAATTTCGCACAGTTTTGAATAAATTTCGCACAGTTTTGAATAAATTTCGCACAGTTTAAATCATTTTGAATAAATATCATACAGTTCGGAATGATTTAGAATATATTTCAGACAGTTTAGAATAACTTAAATAAGTTTCTGTTAATTCTAAATAAATTTCGTACAGTTTTAAATAAATTTCGGACAGTTTAAATCATTTTAAATAAATTTCATACAGTTCGGAATGATTTAGAACATATTTCAGACAGTTTAGAATAACTTAAATAAGTTCCTGTTAATTCTGAATAAATTTCGCACAGTTTTGAATAAATTTCGCACAGTTTTGAATAAATTTCGCACAGTTTAAATCATTTTGAATAAATATCATACAGTTCGGAATGATTTAGAATATATTTCAGACAGTTTGGAATAACTTAAATAAGTTTCTGTTAATTCTGAATAAATTTCATACAGTTTTGAATAATTTTCGGACAGTTTAAATCATTTTGAATAAATTTCTTACAGTTCGAAATGATTTAGAATATATTTCAGACAGTTTAGAATAACTTAAATAAGTTTCTGTTAATTCTGAATAAATTTCATACAGTTTTGAATAATTTTCGGACAGTTTAAATCATTTTGAATAAATTTCTTACAGTTCGAAATGATTTAGAATATATTTCAGACAGTTTAGAATAACTTAAATAAGTTTCTGTTAATTCTGAATAAATTTCATACAGTTTTGAATAATTTTCGGACAGTTTAAATCATTTTGAATAAATTTCTTACAGTTCGAAATGATTTAGAATATATTTCAGACAGTTTAGAATAACTTAAATAAGTTCCTGTTAATTCTGAATAAATTTCGTACAGTTTTGAATAAATTTCGCACAGTTTTGAATAAATGTCGTACAGTTTTGAATAAATTTCGCACAGTTTAAATCATTTTGAATAAATATCATACAGTTCGGAATGATTTAGAATATATTTCAGACAGTTTAGAATAACTTAAATAAGTTTCTGTTAATTCTAAATAAATTTCGTACAGTTTTGAATAAATTTCGGACAGTTTAAATCATTTTAAATAAATTTCATACAGTTCGGAATGATTTAGAACATATTTCAGACAGTTTGGAATAACTTAAATAAGTTTCTGTTAATTCTGAATAAATTTCATACAGTTTTGAATAATTTTCGGACAGTTTAAATCATTTTGAATAAATTTCTTACAGTTCGAAATGATTTAGAATATATTTCAGACAGTTTAGAATAACTTAAATAAGTTTCTGTTAATTCTGAATAAATTTCATACAGTTTTGAATAATTTTCGGACAGTTTAAATCATTTTGAATAAATTTCTTACAGTTCGAAATGATTTAGAATATATTTCAGACAGTTTAGAATAACTAAAATAAGTTTCTGTTAATTCTGAATAAATTTCATACAGTTTTGAATAATTTTCGGACAGTTTAAATCATTTTGAATAAATTTCTTACAGTTCGAAATGATTTAGAATATATTTCAGACAGTTTAGAATAACTTAAATAAGTTCCTGTTAATTCTGAATAAATTTCGTACAGTTTTGAATAAATTTCGCACAGTTTAAAACATTTTGAATAAATATCATACAGTTCGGAATGATTTAGAATATATTTCAGACAGTTTAGAATAACTTAAATAAGTTTCTGTTAATTCTGAATAAATTTCGTACAGTTTTGAATAAATTTCGCACAGTTTTGAATAAATTTCGCACAGTTTAAATCATTTTGAATAAATATCATACAGTTCGGAATGATTTAGAATATATTTCAGACAGTTTAGAATAACTTAAATAAGTTTCTGTTAATTCTGAATAAATTTCGTACAGTTTTGAATAAATTTCGCACAGTTTTGAATAAATTTCGCACAGTTTTGAATAAATTTCGCACAGTTTAAATCATTTTGAATAAATATCATACAGTTCGGAATGATTTAGAATATATTTCAGACAGTTTAGAATAACTTAAATATGTTTCTGTTAATTCTGAATAAATTTCGTACAGTTTTCAATAAATTTCGGACAGTTTAAATCATTTTAAATATATTCCATACAGTTCGGAATGATTTAGAACATATTTCAGACAGTTTGAAATAACTTGAAAAGTTTCTGTTAATTCTGAATAAATTTCGTACAGTTTTGAATAAATTTCGGACAGTTTAAATCATTTAAAATATATTCCATACAGTTCGGAATGATTTAGAACATATTTCAGACAGTTTAGAATAACTTAAATAAGTTTCTGTTAATTCTGAATAAATTTCGTACAGTTTTGAATAAATTTCGCACAGTTTTGAATAAATTTCGCACAGTTTTGAATAAATTTCGCACAGTTTAAATCATTTTGAATAAATATCATACAGTTCGGAATGATTTAGAATATATTTCAGACAGTTTAGAATAACTTAAATAAGTTTCTGTTAATTCTAAATAAATTTCGCACAGTTTTGAATAAATTTCGCACAGTTTTGAATAAATTTCGCACAGTTTAAATCATTTTGAATAAATTTCATACAGTTCGGAATGATTTAAAATATATTTCAGACAGTTTAGAATAACTTAAATAAGTTTCTGTTAATTCTAAATAAATTTCGTACAGTTTTGAATAAATTTCGCACAGTTTTGAATAAATTCCGCACAGTTTTGAATAAATTTCGCACAGTTTAAATCATTTTGAATAAATATCATACAGTTCGGAATGATTTAGAATATATTTCAGACAGTTTAGAATAACTTAAATAAGTTCCTGTTAATTCTGAATAAATTTCGTACAGTTTTGAATAAATTTCGCACAGTTTTGAATAAATTTCGCACAGTTTAAATCATTTTGAATAAATATCATACAGTTCGGAATGATTTAGAATATATTTCAGACAGTTTAGAATAACTTAAATAAGTTTCTGTTAATTCTGAATAAATTTCGCACAGTTTTGAATAAATTTCGCACAGTTTTGAATAAATTTCGCACAGTTTAAATCATTTTGAATAAATTTCATACAGTTCGGAATGATTTAGAATATATTTCAGACAGTTTAGAATAACTTAAATAAGTTTCTGTTAATTCTAAATAAATTTCGTACAGTTTTGAATAAATTTCGGACAGTTTAAATCATTTTAAATAAATTTCATACAGTTCGGAATGATTTAGAACATATTTCAGACAGTTTGGAATAACTTAAATAAGTTTCTGTTAATTCTGAATAAATTTCATACAGTTTTGAATAATTTTCGGACAGTTTAAATCATTTTGAATAAATTTCTTACAGTTCGAAATGATTTAGAATATATTTCAGACAGTTTAGAATAACTTAAATAAGTTTCTGTTAATTCTGAATAAATTTCATACAGTTTTGAATAATTTTCGGACAGTTTAAATCATTTTGAATAAATTTCTTACAGTTCGAAATGATTTAGAATATATTTCAGACAGTTTAGAATAACTTAAATAAGTTTCTGTTAATTCTGAATAAATTTCGTACAGTTTTGAATAAATTTCGCACAGTTTTGAATAAATTTCGCACAGTTTAAATCATTTTGAATAAATATCATACAGTTCGGAATGATTTAGAATATATTTCAGACAGTTTAGAATAACTTAAATAAGTTTCTGTTAATTCTGAATAAATTTCGCACAGTTTTGAATAAATTTCGCACAGTTTAAATCATTTTGAATAAATATCATACAGTTCGGAATGATTTAGAATATATTTCAGACAGTTTAGAATAACTTAAATAAGTTTCTGTTAATTCTGAATAAATTTCGTACAGTTTTCAATAAATTTCGCACAGTTTTGAATAAATTTCGCACAGTTTAAATCATTTTGAATAAATATCATACAGTTCGGAATGATTTAGAATATATTTCAGACAGTTTAGAATAACTTAAATAAGTTTCTGTTAATTCTGAATAAATTTCGTACAGTTTTGAATAAATTTCGCACAGTTTTGAATAAATTTCGCACAGTTTTGAATAAATTTCGCACAGTTTAAATCATTTTGAATAAATATCATACAGTTCGGAATGATTTAGAATATATTTCAGACAGTTTAGAATAACTTAAATATGTTTCTGTTAATTCTGAATAAATTTCGTACAGTTTTCAATAAATTTCGGACAGTTTAAATCATTTTAAATATATTCCATACAGTTCGGAATGATTTAGAACATACTTCAGACAGTTTGAAATAACTTGAAAAGTTTCTGTTAATTCTGAATAAATTTCGTACAGTTTTGAATAAATTTCGGACAGTTTAAATCATTTTAAATATATTCCATACAGTTCGGAATGATTTAGAACATATTTCAGACAGTTTAGAATAACTTAAATAAGTTTCTGTTAATTCTGAATAAATTTCGTACAGTTTTGAATAAATTTCGCACAGTTTTGAATAAATTTCGCACAGTTTTGAATAAATTTCGCACAGTTTAAATCATTTTGAATAAATATCATACAGTTCGGAATGATTTAGAATATATTTCAGACAGTTTAGAATAACTTAAATAAGTTTCTGTTAATTCTAAATAAATTTCGCACAGTTTTGAATAAATTTCGCACAGTTTTGAATAAATTTCGCACAGTTTTGAATAAATTTCGCACAGTTTAAATCATTTTGAATAAATATCATACAGTTCGGAATGATTTAGAATATATTTCAGACAGTTTAGAATAACTTAAATAAGTTTCTGTTAATTCTGAATAAATTTCGTACAGTTTTGAATAAATTTCGCACAGTTTTGAATAAATTTCGCACAGTTTTGAATAAATTTCGCACAGTTTAAATCATTTTGAATAAATATCATACAGTTCGGAATGATTTAGAATATATTTCAGACAGTTTAGAATAACTTAAATAAGTTTCTGTTAATTCTGAATAAATTTCGTACAGTTTTGAATAAATTTCGCACAGTTTTGAATAAATTTCGCACAGTTTTGAATAAATTTCGCACAGTTTAAATCATTTTGAATAAATATCATACAGTTCGGAATGATTTAGAATATATTTCAGACAGTTTAGAATAACTTAAATAAGTTTCTGTTAATTCTAAATAAATTTCGTACAGTTTTGAATAAATTTCGCACAGTTTTGAATAAATTTCGCACAGTTTTGAATAAATTTCGCACAGTTTAAATCATTTTGAATAAATATCATACAGTTCGGAATGATTTAGAATATATTTCAGACAGTTTAGAATAACTTAAATAAGTTTCTGTTAATTCTGAATAAATTTCGCACAGTTTTGAATAAATTTCGCACAGTTTAAATCATTTTGAATAAATATCATACAGTTCGGAATGATTTAGAATATATTTCAGACAGTTTAGAATAACTTAAATAAGTTTCTGTTAATTCTGAATAAATTTCGTACAGTTTTGAATAAATTTCGCACAGTTTTGAATAAATTTCGCACAGTTTAAATCATTTTGAATAAATATCATACAGTTCGGAATGATTTAGAATATATTTCAGACAGTTTAGAATAACTTAAATAAGTTTCTGTTAATTCTGAATAAATTTCGTACAGTTTTGAATAAATTTCGCACAGTTTTGAATAAATTTCGCAGTTTTGAATAAATTTCGCACAGTTTAAATCATTTTGAATAAATATCATACAGTTCGGAATGATTTAGAATATATTTCAGACAGTTTAGAATAACTTAAATATGTTTCTGTTAATTCTGAATAAATTTCGTACAGTTTTCAATAAATTTCGGACAGTTTAAATCATTTTAAATATATTCCATACAGTTCGGAATGATTTAGAACATATTTCAGACAGTTTGAAATAACTTGAAAAGTTTCTGTTAATTCTGAATAAATTTCGTACAGTTTTGAATAAATTTCGGACAGTTTAAATCATTTTAAATATATTCCATACAGTTCGGAATGATTTAGAACATATTTCAGACAGTTTAGAATAACTTAAATAAGTTTCTGTTAATTCTGAATAAATTTCGTACAGTTTTGAATAAATTTCGCACAGTTTTGAATAAATTTCGCACAGTTTTGAATAAATTTCGCACAGTTTAAATCATTTTGAATAAATATCATACAGTTCGGAATGATTTAGAATATATTTCAGACAGTTTAGAATAACTTAAATAAGTTTCTGTTAATTCTAAATAAATTTCGCACAGTTTTGAATAAATTTCGCACAGTTTTGAATAAATTTCGCACAGTTTAAATCATTTTGAATAAATTTCATACAGTTCGGAATGATTTAAAATATATTTCAGACAGTTTAGAATAACTTAAATAAGTTTCTGTTAATTCTAAATAAATTTCGTACAGTTTTGAATAAATTTCGCACAGTTTTGAATAAATTTCGCACAGTTTTGAATAAATTTCGCACAGTTTAAATCATTTTGAATAAATATCATACAGTTCGGAATGATTTAGAATATATTTCAGACAGTTTAGAATAACTTAAATAAGTTCCTGTTAATTCTGAATAAATTTCGTACAGTTTTGAATAAATTTCGCACAGTTTTGAATAAATTTCGCACAGTTTAAATCATTTTGAATAAATATCATACAGTTCGGAATGATTTAGAATATATTTCAGACAGTTTAGAATAACTTAAATAAGTTTCTGTTAATTCTGAATAAATTTCGCACAGTTTTGAATAAATTTCGCACAGTTTTGAATAAATTTCGCACAGTTTAAATCATTTTGAATAAATTTCATACAGTTCGGAATGATTTAGAATATATTTCAGACAGTTTAGAATAACTTAAATAAGTTTCTGTTAATTCTAAATAAATTTCGTACAGTTTTGAATAAATTTCGGACAGTTTAAATCATTTTAAATAAATTTCATACAGTTCGGAATGATTTAGAACATATTTCAGACAGTTTGGAATAACTTAAATAAGTTTCTGTTAATTCTGAATAAATTTCATACAGTTTTGAATAATTTTCGGACAGTTTAAATCATTTTGAATAAATTTCTTACAGTTCGAAATGATTTAGAATATATTTCAGACAGTTTAGAATAACTTAAATAAGTTTCTGTTAATTCTGAATAAATTTCATACAGTTTTGAATAATTTTCGGACAGTTTAAATCATTTTGAATAAATTTCTTACAGTTCGAAATGATTTAGAATATATTTCAGACAGTTTAGAATAACTTAAATAAGTTCCTGTTAATTCTGAATAAATTTCGTACAGTTTTGAATAAATTTCGCACAGTTTAAAACATTTTGAATAAATATCATACAGTTCGGAATGATTTAGAATATATTTCAGACAGTTTAGAATAACTTAAATAAGTTTCTGTTAATTCTGAATAAATTTCGTACAGTTTTGAATAAATTTCGCACAGTTTTGAATAAATTTCGCACAGTTTAAATCATTTTGAATAAATATCATACAGTTCGGAATGATTTAGAATATATTTCAGACAGTTTAGAATAACTTAAATAAGTTTCTGTTAATTCTGAATAAATTTCGTACAGTTTTGAATAAATTTCGCACAGTTTTGAATAAATTTCGCACAGTTTTGAATAAATTTCGCACAGTTTAAATCATTTTGAATAAATATCATACAGTTCGGAATGATTTAGAATATATTTCAGACAGTTTAGAATAACTTAAATATGTTTCTGTTAATTCTGAATAAATTTCGTACAGTTTTCAATAAATTTCGGACAGTTTAAATCATTTTAAATATATTCCATACAGTTCGGAATGATTTAGAACATATTTCAGACAGTTTGAAATAACTTGAAAAGTTTCTGTTAATTCTGAATAAATTTCGTACAGTTTTGAATAAATTTCGGACAGTTTAAATCATTTTAAATATATTCCATACAGTTCGGAATGATTTAGAACATATTTCAGACAGTTTAGAATAACTTAAATAAGTTTCTGTTAATTCTGAATAAATTTCGTAGTTTTGAATAAATTTCGCACAGTTTTGAATAAATTTCGCACAGTTTTGAATAAATTTCGCACAGTTTAAATCATTTTGAATAAATATCATACAGTTCGGAATGATTTAGAATATATTTCAGACAGTTTAGAATAACTTAAATAAGTTTCTGTTAATTCTAAATAAATTTCGCACAGTTTTGAATAAATTTCGCACAGTTTTGAATAAATTTCGCACAGTTTAAATCATTTTGAATAAATTTCATACAGTTCGGAATGATTTAAAATATATTTCAGACAGTTTAGAATAACTTAAATAAGTTTCTGTTAATTCTAAATAAATTTCGTACAGTTTTGAATAAATTTCGCACAGTTTTGAATAAATTTCGCACAGTTTTGAATAAATTTCGCACAGTTTAAATCATTTTGAATAAATATCATACAGTTCGGAATGATTTAGAATATATTTCAGACAGTTTAGAATAACTTAAATAAGTTCCTGTTAATTCTGAATAAATTTCGTACAGTTTTGAATAAATTTCGCACAGTTTTGAATAAATTTCGCACAGTTTAAATCATTTTGAATAAATATCATACAGTTCGGAATGATTTAGAATATATTTCAGACAGTTTAGAATAACTTAAATAAGTTTCTGTTAATTCTGAATAAATTTCGCACAGTTTTGAATAAATTTCGCACAGTTTTGAATAAATTTCGCACAGTTTAAATCATTTTGAATAAATTTCATACAGTTCGGAATGATTTAGAATATATTTCAGACAGTTTAGAATAACTTAAATAAGTTTCTGTTAATTCTAAATAAATTTCGTACAGTTTTGAATAAATTTCGGACAGTTTAAATCATTTTAAATAAATTTCATACAGTTCGGAATGATTTAGAACATATTTCAGACAGTTTGGAATAACTTAAATAAGTTTCTGTTAATTCTGAATAAATTTCATACAGTTTTGAATAATTTTCGGACAGTTTAAATCATTTTGAATAAATTTCTTACAGTTCGAAATGATTTAGAATATATTTCAGACAGTTTAGAATAACTTAAATAAGTTTCTGTTAATTCTGAATAAATTTCATACAGTTTTGAATAATTTTCGGACAGTTTAAATCATTTTGAATAAATTTCTTACAGTTCGAAATGATTTAGAATATATTTCAGACAGTTTAGAATAACTTAAATAAGTTTCTGTTAATTCTGAATAAATTTCGTACAGTTTTGAATAAATTTCGCACAGTTTTGAATAAATTTCGCACAGTTTAAATCATTTTGAATAAATATCATACAGTTCGGAATGATTTAGAATATATTTCAGACAGTTTAGAATAACTTAAATAAGTTTCTGTTAATTCTGAATAAATTTCGCACAGTTTTGAATAAATTTCGCACAGTTTAAATCATTTTGAATAAATATCATACAGTTCGGAATGATTTAGAATATATTTCAGACAGTTTAGAATAACTTAAATAAGTTTCTGTTAATTCTGAATAAATTTCGTACAGTTTTGAATAAATTTCGCACAGTTTTGAATAAATTTCGCACAGTTTAAATCATTTTGAATAAATATCATACAGTTCGGAATGATTTAGAATATATTTCAGACAGTTTAGAATAACTTAAATAAGTTTCTGTTAATTCTGAATAAATTTCGTACAGTTTTGAATAAATTTCGCACAGTTTTGAATAAATTTCGCACAGTTTTGAATAAATTTCGCACAGTTTAAATCATTTTGAATAAATATCATACAGTTCGGAATGATTTAGAATATATTTCAGACAGTTTAGAATAACTTAAATATGTTTCTGTTAATTCTGAATAAATTTCGTACAGTTTTCAATAAATTTCGGACAGTTTAAATCATTTTAAATATATTCCATACAGTTCGGAATGATTTAGAACATATTTCAGACAGTTTGAAATAACTTGAAAAGTTTCTGTTAATTCTGAATAAATTTCGTACAGTTTTGAATAAATTTCGGACAGTTTAAATCATTTTAAATATATTCCATACAGTTCGGAATGATTTAGAACATATTTCAGACAGCTTAGAATAACTTAAATAAGTTTCTGTTAATTCTGAATAAATTTCGTACAGTTTTGAATAAATTTCGCACAGTTTTGAATAAATTTCGCACAGTTTTGAATAAATTTCGCACAGTTTAAATCATTTTGAATAAATATCATACAGTTCGGAATGATTTAGAATATATTTCAGACAGTTTAGAATAACTTAAATAAGTTTCTGTTAATTCTAAATAAATTTCGCACAGTTTTGAATAAATTTCGCACAGTTTTGAATAAATTTCGCACAGTTTTGAATAAATTTCGCACAGTTTAAATCATTTTGAATAAATATCATACAGTTCGGAATGATTTAGAATATATTTCAGACAGTTTAGAATAACTTAAATAAGTTTCTGTTAATTCTGAATAAATTTCGTACAGTTTTGAATAAATTTCGCACAGTTTTGAATAAATTTCGCAGTTTTGAATAAATTTCGCACAGTTTAAATCATTTTGAATAAATATCATACAGTTCGGAATGATTTAGAATATATTTCAGACAGTTTAGAATAACTTAAATAAGTTTCTGTTAATTCTGAATAAATTTCGTACAGTTTTGAATAAATTTCGCACAGTTTTGAATAAATTTCGCACAGTTTTGAATAAATTTCGCACAGTTTAAATCATTTTGAATAAATATCATACAGTTCGGAATGATTTAGAATATATTTCAGACAGTTTAGAATAACTTAAATAAGTTTCTGTTAATTCTAAATAAATTTCGTACAGTTTTGAATAAATTTCGCACAGTTTTGAATAAATTTCGCACAGTTTTGAATAAATTTCGCACAGTTTAAATCATTTTGAATAAATATCATACAGTTCGGAATGATTTAGAATATATTTCAGACAGTTTAGAATAACTTAAATAAGTTTCTGTTAATTCTGAATAAATTTCGCACAGTTTTGAATAAATTTCGCACAGTTTAAATCATTTTGAATAAATATCATACAGTTCGGAATGATTTAGAATATATTTCAGACAGTTTAGAATAACTTAAATAAGTTTCTGTTAATTCTGAATAAATTTCGTACAGTTTTCAATAAATTTCGCACAGTTTTGAATAAATTTCGCACAGTTTAAATCATTTTGAATAAATATCATACAGTTCGGAATGATTTAGAATATATTTCAGACAGTTTAGAATAACTTAAATAAGTTTCTGTTAATTCTGAATAAATTTCGTACAGTTTTGAATAAATTTCGCACAGTTTTGAATAAATTTCGCACAGTTTTGAATAAATTTCGCACAGTTTAAATCATTTTGAATAAATATCATACAGTTCGGAATGATTTAGAATATATTTCAGACAGTTTAGAATAACTTAAATAAGTTTCTGTTAATTCTGAATAAATTTCGTACAGTTTTCAATAAATTTCGGACAGTTTAAATCATTTTAAATATATTCCATACAGTTCGGAATGATTTAGAACATATTTCAGACAGTTTGAAATAACTTGAAAAGTTTCTGTTAATTCTGAATAAATTTCGTACAGTTTTGAATAAATTTCGCACAGTTTTGAATAAATTTCGCACAGTTTAAATCATTTTGAATAAATATCATACAGTTCGGAATGATTTAGAATATATTTCAGACAGTTTAGAATAACTTAAATATGTTTCTGTTAATTCTGAATAAATTTCGTACAGTTTTCAATAAATTTCGGACAGTTTAAATCATTTTAAATATATTCCATACAGTTCGGAATGATTTAGAACATATTTCAGACAGTTTGAAATAACTTGAAAAGTTTCTGTTAATTCTGAATAAATTTCGTACAGTTTTCAATAAATTTCGGACAGTTTAAATCATTTTAAATATATTCCATACAGTTCGGAATGATTTAGAACATATTTCAGACAGTTTAGAATAACTTAAATAAGTTTCTGTTAATTCTGAATAAATTTCGTACAGTTTTGAATAAATTTCGCACAGTTTTGAATAAATTTCGCACAGTTTAAATCATTTTGAATAAATATCATACAGTTCGGAATGATTTAGAATATATTTCAGACAGTTTAGAATAACTTAAATAAGTTTCTGTTAATTCTAAATAAATTTCGCACAGTTTTGAATAAATTTCGCACAGTTTTGAATAAATTTCGCACAGTTTAAATCATTTTGAATAAATTTCATACAGTTCGGAATGATTTAGAATATATTTCAGACAGTTTAGAATAACTTAAATAAGTTTCTGTTAATTCTAAATAAATTTCGTACAGTTTTCAATAAATTTCGCACAGTTTTGAATAAATTTCGCACAGTTTAAATCATTTTAAATAAATTTCATACAGTTCGGAATGATTTAGAACATATTTCAGACAGTTTGGAATAACTTAAATAAGTTTCTGTTAATTCTGAATAAATTTCGTACAGTTTTGAATAAATTTCGTACAGTTTTGAATAAATTTCGTACAGTTTTGAATAAATTTCGTACAGTTTTGAATAAATTTCGCACAGTTTAAATCATTTTGAATAAATATCATACAGTTCGGAATGATTTAGAATATATTTCAGACAGTTTAGAATAACTTAAATATGTTTCTGTTAATTCTGAATAAATTTCGTACAGTTTTGAATAAATTTCGCACAGTTTTGAATAAATTTCGCACAGTTTAAATCATTTTGAATAAATATCATACAGTTCGGAATGATTTAGAACATATTTCAGACAGTTTAGAATAACTTAAATATGTTTCTGTTAATTCTGAATAAATTTCGCACAGTTTTGAATAAATTTCGCACAGTTTTGAATAAATTTCGCACAGTTTTGAATAAATTTCGCACAGTTTAAATCATTTTGAATAAATTTCATACAGTTCGGAATGATTTAGAACATATTTCAGACAGTTCAGAATAACTTAAATAAGTTTCAACTAATTCTGAATAAATTTCGTACAGTTTTGAATAAATTTCGAACAGTTTAAATCATTTTGAATAAATATCGTACAGTTCGGAATGATTTAGAATATATTTAAGACAGTTTTGAATAACTTAAAAAAGTTTCTGTTAATTCTGAATAAATTTCGTACAGCTTTGAATGAATTTCGGACAGTTTTAAACATTTTGAATAAATTTCATATAGTTCGGAATGATTCAGAATATATTTCAAACAGTTTAGAATATCTTAAATAAGTTGCTGTTAATTCTGAATAAATTTCGTACAGTTATCAATAAATTTCGGACAGTTTAAATTATTTTAAATAAATTTCGTACAGTTCGGAATGATTTAAAATATATTTCAGACAGTTTAGAATAACTTAAAAATGTTTGTTAATTCTGAATAAATTTCGTACAGTTTTGAATAAATTTCGGACATTTTAAATCATTTTGAGTAAATTTCGTACAGTTTGGTAAAATTTAGAGTATATTTCAGACAGTTTAGAATAACTTAAAAGTGTTGCTGTTAATTCTGAATAAATTTCGTACAGTTCTGAATAAATTTCGGACAGTTGAGAATATTTTAAAGAGTTTTAGGTAATTCCAAAGAGTTGAGAATATATTAAAAGAGTTTCAGGCAAGTTTAAATAAATTTTAGTGGATTAAGCAAATATTTTAAACAGTTTGAGGCAATTCTATATAATTTTCAGACAGTTGAGAATAATTTAAAATAGTTTCAGATAATTCTAAATAAATTTTAGACAGTTACTATGAATTTAAAATAGCTCCAAGCAATTCTGCCAAACAGACATTTATTATTAATATTTGACTTACTTTTCACCGTGGTATCATCGCTACCAGAAGCCAAGTACTGTCCTCTTGAATCACAAGTTATACTCCGTATCATATCTTTATGGCCGATATATTCTACGGCCAAATTAGTCGGGAACGGCTGTAAATCTTTTGGCGACGGCAATTTAGGAACCAATGATTCTGGTTCGATATTAAGTCGCATCTTTATCGCCCGCGGACACAGATATAAGTCCAAACAACGCAAAAACCGCTCCTAGAATGATTGGATAGCTAGAATTTCTTTTAAAACACTTTCAAATATTAAACCTACTCTAATATATTTGCTGTAACTCGGTACTTCTCTCAAACTTCCATATTTCTGCGGAATAAAATGAAGTTTTCTCTTCCAGGGCGCGTCTTTCAATTTCTCCCACTCTTTCATTTCTTTAGCGTCGAAAAGATACTCAGGGGGTGGATTGTAAGATTCTGCATGACCTGGGAGATGTCGTTTTGGAGCTGCGATGTGTTTGTGAATTCTAAAAAGACAAGAAAATAGTGGAAAATGTTCCTTAAAAAAAAAATCTGTACACAGATTGTCCAGATTTTGACCATTGGGATCTCGGAAACTATAAGAGATACGACTTCGGTTAAATAGGACATGTGGTAAGCCTTTGGGGAGCCATCTAATATGTATAAAAGTGGTTAAATTTGTAGTTAAAAACTCCGCAAACACGCGTTCAAAAATTGTACATTTTTGATTAAAAATGTGACGTTAAAAATCGGCCAATATCTCAATTTCGGTTAAAGATAGATGGTATATTTTTGCAAAACTGACCTTTAGTGGGTTAATGTGTATATTTCCGGTATAAAAGTGATTAAATTTCCGGTTAAAAACTCCTCAAACACATGGTCAAAAATTGTACATTTTTGGCTAAAAATGTGAGTTTAAAAATAGGCCCATATCTCGATTTCGTTTAAAGATAGAGAGTCTATTTCTGTAAAAATGAACTTTAGAGGGTTAATGTGTATATTTCCGGTATAAAAGTGGTTAAATTTCCAGTTAAAAACTCCTCAAACCAGTGTTCAAAAATTGCACATTTTTGGCTAAAAATGTGAGGTTAAAAATCGGTCAATATCTCTATTTCGATTAAAGATAGAGGGTCTATTTTTACAAAAATGAACTTAAGAGGGTTAATGAGAATATTTCCGGTATAAAAGTGGTTAAATTTCCAGTTAAAAACTCCCCAAATCAGTGTTCAAAAATTGCACAATTTAGCCTAAAAATGTGAGGTTAAAATTCGGTCAACATCTCGATTTCGGTTAAATATAAAGGGTCTGTTTTTTGTAAAAATGGACTTTAGAGGGTTAATGTGTATATTTCCGGTATAAAAATGGTTAATTTTCAGTTAAAAACTCCTGAAACCCGTGTTCAAAAATTATATATTTTTGGCTAAAAAAGTGAGGTTAAAAATTGGTCAATATCGCGATTTCGATTAAAGATAGAGGATCTATTTTTGTAAAAATTAACTTAAGAGGATAAATGTGTATATTTCTGGTATAAAAGTGGTTATATTTCCAGTTTAAAACTCCTCAAACTCATGTTCAAAAATTGTACATTTTTTACTAAAAATGTGTGGTCAAAAATCGGCCTATATCTCTATTTCGATTAAAGATAGAGGGTCTATTTTTGTAAAAATGAACTTTAGAGGATTAATGTGTATATTTCTGGTACAAAAGTGGTTAAATTTCGAGTTAAAAACTCCTCAAAGCCGTGTTCAAAGATTGTACATTTTTGGCCAAAAATGTGAGGTTAAAAATCGGCCAATACCTCTATTTCGGTTAAAGATAGAGACAGTATTTTTACAAAAATGAACTGTAGAGGGTTAATGTGTATATTTTTAAAAAAGTAAGATTAAAAATCGGTTAATATTTCGATTTCGATTAAAGACATAGTCCAAAAAAGAACTTAAGAGGGTTAATGTGTATATTTCTGGTATAAAAATGGTTAAATTTCTAGTTAAAAACTCCTCAAACACGCGTTCAAAAATTGTATATTTTTGGCAAAAAATGTGAGGTTAAAAATCTGTCAATATCTCGATTTCGGTTAAAGATAGAAGGTCTATTTTTGCAAAAATGAACTTTAAACGTTAATGTGTATATTTCCAGTAAGGGTACTATACCATAGTCAAATTTTAACTATCTTAAATAAGAAGACGAAAATATACATAAATTAATGAGTATTAGTGAAAAAAATTTGTTTCAATATTGATTAGGTCGCAAACTACAAGCGATTAAAGTTGATTACTAATTAGGTATGACGCGTTAGGTCCTAAGAAATTGATTGGTCGCCTGATTTTAAAAACGAGATTCGCGCGTCTGCTGCGGTCACCTTTGAAAGATTATGAACTGTCACGTTGTTGTATAACCTAACAAAGAATTTACAATTTTATATTTCACGAATTTGTTTAATTGTAATATCTACTAATATTAACAATAATAATGTATTTATAATTAAATCAATTTGCAATATGTATTAATTAAATTAATAATAATATTAACTAATCAAAACAAACAAACACCAGCGCCATCCGCCGTCATACTTTGTGACTGTTTCAATGTTCTAAAATTTATTAAGAAAAAAATGCTTATTATTTATGTTATTTATGCTTAATAATAATTTCTTCGTAAGTATAACGTATAAGTTTTTATATAAAAATATTTCAGCTATGCAAACATGAAAAAATCTGTTCTCTCTAGAACTAACACCACTGGAAGTACCAGCTACGTCACGCAAGAAATTCTTAACTTTAAAAATTCATATCTCGCTTCTTACGTAAGATTTTTAAGTCGCGTTTGCACTAAAATTCTTATTTCATCCTGTTCTTACAGAAAAAAAATTAAAGAAAAAATGGTATAGGACCCTATTAAAAACTCCTCAAACCCGTAATCAAAAATTGTACAATTTTGGCTAAAAATGTAAGGTTACTAAACTGTCAATATCTCGATTTCAGTTAAAGTTAGAGGGTCTATTTCCGGTTAAAAACTCCTCAAACACATGGTCAAAAATTGTACATTTTTGGCTAAAAATGTGAGTTTAAAAATAGGCCTATATCTCGATTTCGTTTAAAGATAGAGAGTCTATTTCTGTAAAAATGAACTTTAGAGGGTTAATGTGTATATTTCCGGTATAAAAGTGGTTAAATTTCCAGTTAAAAACTCCTCAAACCCGGGTTCAAATATTGCACATTTTTTGCTAAAAATGTAAGGTTAAAAATCGGTCAATATCTCGATTTTGGTTAAAGATAGCGAGTGTATTTTCACATATATGAACTTTAGAGGATTAATGTATATGAGTTAAATTCCAAGTTAACAACTCCTCAAACCCGTGTAGAAAAATTGTAATTTTTGCTAAAAATTTGATATTAAAAATCGGTTAACATCACTATTTCGGTTAAAGATAGAGAGTCTATTTCTATAAAAATGAACTTAAGAGAATCAATGAGTATATTTCCGTTATAAAAGTGGTTAAATTTCCAGATAAAAATTCCTGAAACTCGTGTACAAAAATTGTACATTTTTGGCAAAAAATGTGAGGTTAAAAATCTGTCAATATCTCGATTTCGGTTAAAGAAAGAAGTTCTATTTTTGCAAAAATGAACTTTAGAGCGTTAATATGTATATTTCCGGTATAAAAATGGTTAAATTTCCAGTTAAAAACTCCTCAAAGCCGTGCTCAAAAATTGTATAAATTTTTTTTTAAATGTGAGTTTAAAAATAGGTCAATATCTCGATTTCGATTAAAGATAGAGAGTCCATTTTTGCAAAAATGAACTTTAGAGAGTTACTGTGTATATTTCCGGTATAAAAGTGGTTAAATTTCCAATTAAAAATTCCTCAAACCCGTGTAGAAAAATTGTACATTTTTGCTAAAAAATAATATAAATAAATCGTTCAATATCTCTATTTTGGTTAAAGATAGGTCTATTTTTACAAAAATGAACTTCAGAGGGTTAATGTGTATATTTCCGGTATAAAAGTGGTTAAATTTCTAGTTAAAAACTCCTCAAACCCGTGTTCAAAAATTATACATTTTTGGCTAAAAATCGGTCAATATCTTGATTTCGGTTAAAGATAAAGCGTCTATTTTTGTAAAAATGAACGTTTGAGGGTTAATTTGTATATTTCCGGTATAAAAGTGGTTATATTTCCAGTTAAAAACTCCTCAAACTCGTATATAATAGCTATTTGTGTATTAAGAGCGCAAAATGGGACATTGTCGATTGAGAGGTTGTTGCCGCGCGACGCAGGAACGAGGCATTCTCTCGAAATCGACAATGTCCATTTGCGCTCGAAACACACACAAAAGATTTTTTTTACAGTCGCCACAATGGGGTCCTCCATTATAACAAAAATTTATTTTTTATTTATTTTTACTTATCGGTATTTTCCATTCTTCTTGAGCTATTGCTTCAATCTAATCTAAGCATTTTATACTTTCGTTTTTGTAAATGAATGCCCTATTTTATTTTCACAGCAGTGCGGTATTTTGTTTGGTTATGTAAGTGGGTAATGTGTAACTACAGTGTCATTAATTCCTGACTAAACGTTTCCATTATGAATGTAGCCAAGTAACATTTCTCAACATTGTATAGTTAGAAATTTGAGGAGCGAGCGTTTTTTCTACTTTGTCGCTCTAGAGCGGCAAAGTGACATTTTGCGTTGACAAAAGAGAGCGCAAATAGCTACTTTTTATATAGACTGTAGAAAAATTAATTTAAGACACTTGAAACGTATTTACAATAGCTTCAAGCCGTCTTGAATAAATGAAAATCGCTCACCTTCTCATATCTTCGGCCGCATCATCCGTCTGCCACAACATATAAAATTGAGGTTCCTTGTTTTTCTGTCTTTCTTTAGCAGCCTCTGCCCGGGTTTTAATCCAGCCCATGTTTAGTGCGTGTACAAGACGCGACACTTTCTTAGCTTCAGATCGACTCGGAAGAAAAGATCGTTTGTGTTCCGGGAACTTTCGGATGGGGGTCTGCATAACTTCGCTCGTGAACCATTCGATCCAAGGCTGCACAGTTCAAAATATTTAAAACAGTTTTGGATAAATTCAAGACAGAACTTATTTAACACATCCCAAAATTAATTTAAAACAGTTTGAAAAGAATTAAAACAATTTTAAAACAGTTTAAAGTAACTAAACTTACAGCATATTCGTCAAAATGTTGATCAGGGACCTTTTGCCCCTGGATTCTTTTGATTAGTTCAATTTCTTCCTCCCCCAAAATAACTTCTTGGCCGGTTTGAGGATCCTTAACAGTCCTCCAGAAATCTGGATCTTCAACTTTGCGTAAAAATTCATCCAGTTGATCTCCAGACTCGGGTTTGAGAATTTTTTCACCAAGTTGGTTGTAACCGATATGAGGAAGGTCATCGTACCAATTTTTTGGGACGTTACCGGTTGTATTTCGAATATCTTCTTCGTCTGAGGTGTCGTGATCGTATTCGTCCGGTTTTTCGGTTGTTTTGTTTATATCTTTTTGTTTTTCTTCTTCAAAATCACTTTCTTCTTGTTCAGAATCGGTTAATTCCTCTTCTTCTGTTTCAATATCATCTTCTGAATCTCCATCTTCACTTTTAGCATTTTCTTCATTATCCGCGTCTTCATTTTCGTTATAAGCATCAATTTCTGCATTGTCAACATCTTCAAATTCTTCTATTTCTTCATCCGATTGTTCTATCTCTCTTTCTGAATCAGAGCTATCTTGATTTTCATTATTTATCGAATTTAAAAAATCCTCTTCGTCGGAAGAGTCCTTCAAATTTGTTTCTTTGTTCTTGGATACACTTCGAGTTTCTTGTTTATTTTTCAAGCTATTTTTCCGCTTCTTACCTGATTTATTTGCAGCCATAGTAAATAAAATTCAATTTGTTGAAAAACACGTGTGTTAGAATATTTAAAGGTTATAATTTTGACGTATATTTGAATGGTTTCCATCTAGCGGAAAAACGCTGAACATAGCATAATGCCAACTGTTAGGAAAAATGGTGTACCGTTACAACAAGTATTGTGAAAATATAAATGCCTATTTTATCTGTTCCCGCCTAAAAGTTTAAGAATATGGAACGCCGTTTTACTATTTATTTATTCTACATTTAAAAACATCTTAAATTATTTAAAAACATCAAAAATTTTATTTCAGATATCCTTCATTTTTTTTAAGACATCAAAAATTGAATGGACCTTTTTAATTTAAAGAGATGCGCAATGGGGATCAGCGCATAGTAAGAACAATTGAGATCTTTGACGTTTGTTTCTAAAAAATTTAGACGTAAAATGTGAGAATATCTCAGATAACTTTAAAAAAATCGTATCGAAATAAGTTACAAAAGCTTTTATTGGAGCTAAAATGCATAACGATGCAATTTTTCACCGAGAATATAGGTATTTTAATGACTGCAATATTTTTGACGTTTCATCTGACAGACCAACTGGCAGTTGTTCGCGCCATTTTCTTACTATTTGCAGCGATAGAAAGAGATAGCCGTTAAATTGAAAGGGTCTATTAAGGACGTCTAAAATTCAATCTAAAATTAATTTCGGAAATTCTTAAATAATTTAGGATGTAAAAAATTAAATATCAGATATCCAGAATGGACCTTTTCAATTTAAAGAGATAGAAGATATGCGCAATGGGAATCTGCGCATAGTAAGAACAACTGAGATCTATGGCGGTTGTTTCTAAAATATTTAGACGTATAATGTGAGAATATCTCAGATAACTTTAAAAAATCTTATCGAAATATGTTACAAAAGCTTTTATTGAAGTTAAAATGTCTAACGACGCAAATTTTCACTGGGAATACAGGTATTTTAATGACTGCAATATTTTTGACATTTCGTTTGACAGCCCAACTAGCAGTTGTTCGCGCCATTTTTTTACTATTTGCAGCGATAGAAAGAGATAGCCGTTAAATTGAAAAGGTCCATTTAAAGAGATGCGCAATGGGGATCTGCACATAGTAAGAACAACTGAGATCTATGGCGTTTGTTTCTAAAAAAATTAGACGTAAAATGTGAGAATATCTCAAATAACTTTAAAAAATCTTATCGAAATAAGTTACAATAGCTTTTATTGAAGTTAAAATGTCTATCGATGCAAATTTTCACTGAGAATACAGGTATTTTAATAACTTTAATATTTTTGACGTTTCGTTTGACACCCCAACTGGCAGTTGTTCGCGCCATTTTCTTACTATTTGCAGCGAAAGAAGGAGATAGCCGTTAAATTGAAAAGGTCCATTAGCAAAAATATTTACAATCAAACACAGCAACACTCTATGAACAAGAAGCAGTGACAGTTGGCAAAACTTTCCGGACATGTGGTATTTTGACTGAATTCTGTGATACGGGTATTTAAATATCTTACTTAATTAAAAAAAGTTAGCTGTTTAAGCTATCATTCAGTTAAGTTTGAATATTACCCTTGTATTACCCTTTGAATTAAACAAAACATATTACCCTAATTAGTAATAACAATTATTCTATTGTTTTAAAAAACTTTGTATGGATTTACATGTTCGTTCAATCTCGAAGATGTTCGTGAAACATCGCGTGAAGCGGCCGGAAGTGTCCGTTTGAAAGACAGCGAACCATTTTTAGGTTACAGAACCCTAAGAAAACGACATATTATTAATATATTAATGTGGATAGACAAAGTTATTTACGTACCTTAAACTTAAAAAGAATAAATCTAAAGTTCTGAAAAGAACTGATTAGAAAATCCTCAAAAACGCCAACATACAAAATCTCAGTCGATATGTCGATAAACTCTCGGATATGCTTGAAGCTGCGCACACCATTTGCTCTGTAGTTCAGAATGAGCAGAGTTGTTTTCAATTTGAAATAAAACCTTTGTTATTTATTAATGTGTATATATTGTATTACGAAGTAATAGAAAAATGTTTACAATTTAATGTTATTAATATCTCAAAGTTTTTAAGAAATAAACTGTCAAAATTAGAGTAAAATTCGCTAATCCAAAATTACGAGCAAAAATAAGGATTAATTTTTTGTAACTCGGGCTGTAAATGGCGGGAGGTATTACGTTGGCCACACCAGATTTTTTATCAAGTTAAAATGTGACTCCATCTTTTGAATTAATTTGCAAGTATCGACTATTTTTCCATATAAACTTCCCAGATGGCACTGCACGTACTGCGACGCTCTTCTTACAAATTATATGAATAAAACATTCATTAAAGTTTATTGTTTATATTTTTCGAAACTATTAAATTTACACATATGTGTATAAATAGTCTATTGTTTGATTATCAAAGTTTTAACAATATTTTTAAAGTGATACACAATTAAATTAAAGAAAACCTGCATTGTTTCTACGGGTCGTTTGCCGGTATAACTGTATAGATAAGGAAGTGTGGGACCCAAGCAAAGCATACTTACCTGGCGTAGGGGTTACCGTGATCAATAAGGCGGTTCCCCCAGGGTGAGGCTCTTCCATTGCACTACGGTTGGGCTGACCCCTGCGATTATCCCTAATGCGGATAACTCGGGCGCGTAATTTTTGGTAGTCGGGACTGCGTACGCGCTGTCCCGGTCTTATATAATTCAAACATACATCATTCGATAAATTTCCCTTTCAATTTTAATGTATATTTTCTGCACTGCGGCATTAGAATACCAACTATCTGCGAAAATAGAGGCGTTTTTTGGCGATACATTGGTTTGAAACTATTTTGTAGTGTTTCAAAACATACCGGGTGGCGCTCGAAATCCGTTACATAGGCATTTAACATGGGAAAACCGTTTTTGCTAGCGCGTTGCTCCTTAAATTATTTTTTCTATTTCGGTGTTCTTATGTTTCTATAAAAGCACTGTTTATCACTGAAAACACGACGTTTAGAAAATCTATAAACGTACTGTTTTTGGCGCCTTTCATGTTCTAGAAGGTGGTAGTCATGACAGATAAATTACATATAACCTCAAAATGGTAAGTTGTTAATGTTGAAATATTACTTCTAATTATTGATTTTTATCTTATCTCCAGGTGATAGGACTAGAAAGAAGAGAAATTTATAGCTATAGCTGTGTTAGTTCAGAAAGAAGAATCTGTGAAGTTAAAATCTTTCAACTAAAAAATTATGAAACAAAAAACAATGCGCTCAGATTTGCTTTGTCAAAATAATTTAAACGGTAAGTTTTATTTATTACAATTTAATTTTATGGTAATATTGCAATTTTCAGCTGATTGTATTGTTATATCAGGCAGGTTTTGAAATGTATGGTGCACCTTACTTGAAATGTTACATTGTCAACTCAATTTGTGGCTACTTACAAGTAAATATGAAAATTTTACGATCCATGATTTCCATTTCCACGTCGAAGCGAACTGTCGAATATTTAAGTTTTAAATATGATTTAGACATAAGGGCCATATACAACATATGTTTTGTATTGAAGAATGTAAGAACAGCTGTTGCTGTTATGTCTGCAATTGAGCTGTCAATGTGTTGGCAAAATGGTGAAATGTAAAAATGTAAATCAATAAATTGTTCATTAATGTATTTCATTATTTAAAGAGTTTTATTTATGATAATAACTAACATGAACCAACGATCCCGATCCGTTATTTGATAAATTTACATTTATTACAAGATATGTCAAATCAGGTGGTTCATTAATAAACCGGTGGAGTACATTGTAAGTATTGGTTTCCTCTTCCATAATTATATAATGCTTGATACAATGTTTTAATGTAAACAATCAGTCAGAATCACACAATACCCAAACTGTCAAAATGTGAAATTTCAAATGTTGGCGCGGAAGCGCTACCAACATAACTGACAAAAAAATCACCAAGACATATTTTTGACAAGTCCTTTTTAACAAAATTTAATTGTAAAATTACCTCAATAGAAAAAATAGTATAAAAAACATGTATCATAAGGCCTGTTAACGCACTCGTCCTTTGTAAAACTCGCCTAGCGGCTCGTTTTCCAAACTTGGACTCGTACGTTAACAGATTGCCTTATGATACTTGTGTTTTAATGTACTATTAGAAAGAAAATCTTTAAATAAAAGTTGTAGAATATAAAATTCTGCATGTAAATCAGTAAACAAAATGCATTTCGTATGTTTAATAACTTCAGAAATTGAATATAAATTTTTTTAAAATTTTAGTTTAATAGTGCTAGCCATGGAATTAAAAGAAAGGATAAACAAATGTGTTGATTTAAATGTCAAATATTGTGATTTTTTGTCCAGAAAAATGAGTATTTGAACAGTATAGAAGATAATTTTATTAAAAAATTAAATTGTAAATAAATTTTTATGACAGATAAACACACGTTTGTTTGTTAAGCTTTTTGTTAATTCCATGGCTATCACTACTTTTGAGTAGATTTTCGACATTTTCATACCTAATTTCTGCTGCTACAAAGCATGCAAAATTAATTTTGCTTATTGATTCAAATGCAGAATTTTATGTTCTACAACTTTTATTTGAAGAATTTTTTTCTAAAATAATATGGGGAGCAACGCTCTAGGAAAAACTGTTTTCCTGTGTTAAATGCCTATGTAACGGATTTCGAGCGCCACACGGTATATTGGCGATGCAACGGTGACGTCAGAGACGAATTTGGTTGAAACAGTTTCGTTTGATTTCAAACCGATCCGCTCCATCTTTTGAATTAATTTGCAAGTAGCGACTATTTTTCCATATAACCTTCCCAGATGGCACTGCATGTACTGCGACGCACATCTTACAAATTATATGAATAAAACACTCATTAAAGTTTATTGTTTATATTTTTCGAAACTATTAAATTTACACATATATGCATAAATGGTCTATTGTTTGATCACCAAAATTTTAACGATATTTTTAAAGTGGTACACAATTAAATTGAAGAAAACCTGCATTGCTTCTACGGGTTGTTTGCCGGTATAACTGTATAGATAAGGAAGTGTGGGACTCTAGCAAAGCATACTTACCTGGCGTAAGGGTTACCGTGATCAATAAGGCGGTTCCCCCAGGGTGAGGCTCTTCCATTGCACTACGGTTGGGCTGACCCCTGCGATTATCCCTAATGCGGATAACTCGGGCGCGTTATTTTTGGTAGTCGGGACTGCGTACGCGCTGTCCCGGTCTTATATAATTGAAACATATATCATTCAGTTTTTCTTATTTCTGCTTTCTATTTTAATGTATATTGTTTTCTGCATTGCGTCATTACAATAACTATCTGGGAAAATAGAGGCGTTTTTTGGCGATACATTGGTTTGAAACTATTTTGTAGTGTTTCAAAACATATATTGGCGATGCAGCGGTGACGTCAGAGACGAAATTGGTTGAAACAGTTTCGTTTGATTTCAAACCGATCCGCTTGGCTGGTTTGAAACAGTTTCGAATTATTTCGTAGTAGAGGGGGTAAACGTCAAGAACACGGAACATCGGTTGAACGTTTCTAAATCATTACATATTAGTTAAAAAATTAGTAATTCAGGGTTATCCATTAATATCTGTGAAAATAAAACGTTTGTACGTGTATAAATAAATATTAAAATACATATATTTTATCTGTTAGAAAATAACAATAGAGTGCAGTCAAGGAATCTGTTTTTAATTACAGTTTTGAATCACCACAAATTCAAACTCACTTAAATGTCTAATTTACATTTGACAGATTTAAATTTATACGCCATTAGCTCAAAACACAGTATTTTAGCGAACATCACATTTATGACGTCATGTAGGAAATAGTTTTGAAAACATTACGAAACTGGTTCAACGCCAAAAAACGCCTTAAGTTACTAATTAGTTTTTGATTATTTCCAGAACAATTTAATATCCAATGAAATAACAAGATTTTGAATATTCGGACCAGAGCAAACTTACAGCGAATATTGCATACTAAACTATTATTCACGAATGATGACTATTCAAGGACATTTGTGAGCCGTCTGATATAATATTACTTGCAGATAACTCACTGCATTTCGTATGCATAGGCGTGCAACATGAAATATTTATAGACACATTTTAACTGAAAAATAAGAATAATTCATTTGAAAATTATGTTTCTTTCTAAATAATGCCTTTCTGAAAGATTTATGTTCTTCACTTATGTTTTTGCAAAATAAAAAAACATAGACTTAACTTATAAACCAAGGAATAATAATTTGATTTAAACGTCAACGCCACTGGGTAAATATTAGCACGGAGGGCAGTGCAGTAGATAATTAGGTATCTGTAATTCTACGACATATGTCATTATTATTTATAGTCTGTTAGAAAGTAATGCCACTATTTACGTATATCTGTCACACGACATAAATTAAATAGACATAGGTCAAATAATCTCTCTCTTTCTAATACAGGGTGGGGCAGAAAAACCTATCCGATTTCAAAACGTTATAAAATTAAAACCACTCAACTTGTCAAAAAAAATTTTTATTAACATATCGCAAATTTTATGCCATTTTTAAATTTAAGTTTTGAAAAGCACATCACTCAAATGTCGTCCTTGGGAGCGGATACACTGATTTAGGCGCTCGCGGTAGCTTTCCATGACTTTCACCGTCATTTCCACAGGAATTTCTTCAATTGCCCGAGCAATTTCCCTTCGTAAAGCAAGAAGGGTCCTTGGTCGATGCTGGTAAACCTTCGATTTGAGGTAACCCCAAAGGAAGAAGTCACATGGAGTGAGATCCGGTGAGCGCGGCGGCCAGCCAAGATCACCTCTCAGGGAAATGAGGCGACCGGGAAACAGTTCCCTGAGAATGTCCATTGATCGTCGCGATGTGTGGGCGGTTGCACCATCCTGTTGAAACCACACATTTTCCACGCCATTTTCTTCCATTTTGGGTCTAAGAAAATTTTCCAGCATGAAACAATAGCGCTCGCTGTTGACCGTTACGGTTTGCCCATTTTCTTCAAAAAAGTAAGGCCCCCAGACGCCTAGGCGGGAAAGAGCACACCACACAGTCACTTTTGGGCTATGGAGGGGTTCCTGATGGATTTCTCGAGGATTTTCGTCACTCCAATATCGAAAATTCTGCCTGTTAACGGCACCACAAAGGTGAAAATGGGCTTCGTCCGTGAAGAGCACAACATCGTCGTTTGGGAGTTCTCGGAGATCGCGACACAGGTTCGTACGGGTTTCAAAATCCCTTTCATTTAATTCCTGTGCAACAACCATTTTGTAGGGATGCATTTTGAGGTCCCGGTGCAAAATGCGCCGAATACTGCGGTTGGAAATCGCCAAAGCGAGCGAATGTTTTCGCGCCGAACGACGCGGGGAACGTTCAATCGCGGCTCTCACATTGGCCACGTTTTCAGGTCCTGTTGCTGTCCTGGGACGTCCAGGCGACTTCTTTTTCAATGCTGAACTCGTCTGTCTAAAATTTGACACCCACACTTTAATCGTAGCGTGATGTGGAACAGGATCATGACGCCCGAGTCCGAAATGAATTCGAAAAGCACGTTGTGTAGCAATTATCGAACCGCCGCATTCGATAAACCGCTCAATAACAAAAGCACGATGTTCACCAGACCAAGGCATGTTGACTACTGACAAATGGCATAAAACCGGCTTTCTAACGGTTTTTACCCCACTACTCTACTGCTCCCTCTTCTGGGAAAAAGGGATTTGAAATCGGATAGGTTTTTCTGCCCCACCCTGTACAAAATGTTGCTAAGCTACTGCTATAAAGTGATGTGTATTCTTTCTTCGAACAAATGACCTTGAATGTAAACCCATTCTGTAATTGGGATTTAATCCTGTTGAGGGGTTTAGAAAAAAGGTAGTTAGTTGGATTAGATTAGACTATATTTTAAGAAATAAACTGTCAAAATTAGAGTAAAATTCGCTAATCCAAAAATAAGAATTAATTTAATCTTTTTTGTGACTCGGGCTGTAAATGGTGGGAGGTATTGTGTTGGCCACACCAGATTTTTTATCATATATAATATCATAAGTGGTAAATTTTTGCCGGAAAATTTTTTCAGATTGTTACGAGAGCCGGTTGCCTAGCAATTTATTGAGTGACATTGACAAAAAAAATCACGAGTTGTCAAACGAGTGATTTTAATCAATGTCACGAGATAAATTGGCAACAGGCTCGAGTAAAGCAATCAGAAAATTTTTCCAGGATAAAATTTAACCACGACCACGAATGGTATTCGGATGACTATTTCCAAAATAAAAATCAGGTAATCATTTATATAATTTCTTTCTTGATAAAAATCTTCTAATTTTTTTTATTGTGTTGTGAGGTAATATGTTTCAGTTTACTTTTTCAACGTTTTAAATAGATTCCTGTCCGAATCGACTCGTTTTTAATAAAAACTGATAACACTGAAAATATACAGACTTTGACAGATATGTAAACAATATGTTTCTAAAACGTCAAAAAATTTTCGCTTATCAAAACTCACTTGTAAAAATGCGAGTTAAAGGGTGCAAAATTTTTTTTATGACGGTGTTTTGTCGAAATGAAACTTGGTGACTAGGGGTGCGGTCCGAATCATGCTATCATAGCTTACAGTGCTCAAAGCGCTCACAGCTGGTCCGATTTGAATGAACGTGCTGACGATTGTGAATGCGTAAACGATTCGGACCGTTCGTAAGCGCTCTTACTTCTTGCTTGTCATTTGTGAGTTTAAGTTTGATCAATTCATTAATTTCCTCTAAAAAAAATCCTTTACTACGTTAACATCTTCCATCTTAACAAACAATTTTATTGTTTCAGCAAGCAATGCGTAAAAAATATCAAACGTGCTTACAGCGCTTACGCTGCCCATCCTCCTGGGCGTGAGCACTGTTAGCATGAAATGTTAACGTCACCTCTGACGTCATACACCTCACAGCGCAAACTGTGAGCGTTGTAAATATGATACGGACCAACTGTTAGCGCGCTGTCGGTACTCAAAGCGTGATTCGGACCGCACCATAGGTAGAATCCTGAATATGGATTGGTTTATCTATTTATGAGTGAAATAGTCAAGTTAAAATGTTAAAAAATGTAGTTTGTGACTCCATCTTTCGAATTAATTTGCAAATAGCGACAATTTTTCCATATAATCTTCCCAGATGGCATTGCATGTACTGCGACGCACATCTTACAAATTATATGAATAAAACCTTCATTAAAGTTTATTGTTTATATTTTTCGAAACTATTAAATTTACACATATGTGCATAATTAGTCTATTGTTTGATCAACAAAATTTTAACAATATTTTCAAAGTGAGACACAGTTAAATTGAAGAAAACCTGCATTGTTTCTACGGGTCGTTTGCCGGTATAACTGTATAGATAAGGAAGTGCGGGACTGAAGCAAAGCATACTTACCTGGCGTAGGGGTTACCGTGATCAATAAGGCGGTTCCCCCAGGGTGAGGCTCTTCCATTGCACTACGGTTGGGCTGACCCCTGCGATTATCCCTAATGCGGATAACTCGGGCGCGTTATTTTTGGTAGTCGGGACTGCGTACGCGCTGTCCCGGTCTTATATAATTCAAACATACATCATTCAATAATTTTCCCTTTCATTTTTAATATATATTTTCTGCACTGCGGCATTAGAATACCTGCTATCTGCGAAAATAGAGGCGTTTTTTGGCGATACATGGTTTGAAACTATTTTGTAGTGTTTCAAAACATATATTGGCGATGCAACGGTGACGTCAGAGACGAATTTGGTTGAAACAGTTTCGTTTGATTTCAAACCGATTCGCTGGGCTGGTTTGAAACAGTTTCGAATTATTTCGTACTAGAGCGGGTAAACGTCAAGAACATGGAACATCGAAAAACGTTTCTGAATCATCACATATTTGTTAAAAAAATTAATAATTCTGGGTTATCCATTATCTGTGAAAATAAAACGTTTGTACGTGTATAAATAAATATTAAAATACATATATTTTATCTGTTAGAAAATAACAATAGAGTGCAGTCAAGGAATCTGTTTTTAATCACAGTTTTGAATCATCACAAATTCAAACTGACTCAAACGTCTAATTTACATTTGACAGAATTAAATTTATACGTCTTTAGTTGAAAACAGTATTTTAGCGATCGCCACATTTATGACGTCATGTACGAAATAGTTTTGAAAACATTACGAAACGCCGAAAAACGCCATAAGTTACTAGTTAGTTTTTGACTATTTCCAGAACAAATTAATACCCAATGGAATAACAAGATTTTGAATATTCGGACCAATCAGAGCAAACTTACAGTGAATATTGCATACTAGGTGAAAATTTTCAGAAACTTACCGCGAATATTGCACTGATTTGACATAAAATCCCAAATTACAGCCTAAAATTGCAATAGTATATTAAAGAACGTGTTTTATAAGACATGTTTTTTTCGCACGCGTCAAAATTTAGAAAACGAGCGTTAGCGAGTTTTCTAATTGACAAGTGCGAAAGAAAGTCTTATAAAATGAGTTCTTTATACTATTTTTTATATTTTGCGCCTTCTACAAACTAAAATATTTTAAAAAACTGTTAATATTAAACCGAGTTGATTTAGGGAAATTTGTAAGTGAAATGTTGTAGTTGGTAACATTGAACTGACCACATTCAATTATTATTTGAAAGTTCATGTCATTTCAATATTTACGAACAAATTTAAGTGAAGTTAGTGTAATCATGGAAGATGAAATCAGTTCACTCCGCCTGAGCTACGTAATATAGCTCAGACTACAGTAAATAATCTACTTCCTAAAAAATCGCACGAGATTTATGAGAAAGAATTTGCAAATTTTGACACATGGTGTAAAGAAAATAATGTCAAAGGCGTAACAGAGAATGTTTTGATTGCTTATTTTGAAATGCAAAGTAAGACGAAAATATGTATTATTATTATTATTATTATTATTATTATTATTATTATTATTATGTTCATTTAATAAAGTGATTTATTAAGTAAAATAAATTTTGAGGTTATATTGAAATTTCTTATCTTCCAGCTTTGACGTTTGACAATTTAACCCTTTCAGCCTCAGTGTACAGGAAATTTTTATTTTTTCTTATATTTGAACTAAAACTTGCTTTAAAATTAATTAAAAATAATTTTCTATCGTTCAAAGGTTCAATCTACAAATTTTTAGTACTACTAGGTCCATCTATGTGGACTAATTCGAACATTATATTAACATTTACTTACTCAATTTGTGATTATATTTGTACATTTTCATGTAAATAATCTTCCCTAAATAAAAAATAATAATAATATCGACATTATATTATTAAAATGAATTGTCAATTAACTAAAAATAAATTAGGTAAAAATGGGTTAAAGAAACGTCATCTAGTACCAACCGTCTAAAACAAAAAATTGAGTATCGAAATGAAGGTCATTACGATACGCAATTGCGTATCGTAATGACATCATTATGAACGCAAAATATAAAAACATATTTAAGCAGTCTTTTAAGTTTTTTGTAATTATAAACTGATAAGAGAAATGAAATAACCCAATTAATTATTTTGTAATGCTATCTTCTAATGAAATTATCTTTTTTACCTCCCGCTACCCTTGGTAAGGAAGGTATAGGGATCGTACTAAAATTCGCATATCGAGATTTTGGTAAATGACTATATCATACAATGTTTTACCCTTTAAATTTAATGTATATTGTTTTATCTGTACTCCGTCATTAAAATTCCCTATTATCTTGCGTTCAGCGAAAATAAAAGCGTTTTTTGGCGATACATGGTTTGAAACTATATTGTTCACCCGCGATACATCCGTGTATTCCGGATATCATGATAGGGTTGTAACAAAATTAAAGTCCATATTTAGGACCGATATTTTATCACCTCCTTGTTCTTGCGGCACAGTATACATAGGTGAAACAGGAAGGAGTGTTCACACTAGATTGTCAGAACACAAACGCTGTCTGCGTAATGGTATGGTATTAACATCTGCGGTCGCAGAACACCAACACAACACAGGACATAACATCTTATTTGAAAATTCCCCCATTTTAGCTCCTGTCCCTGAGTTTTACAGACGTAAATACAGGGAAACTTTAGAAATATGGAAACATCCTAATAACATCAATCGGGATGATGGCTATTTCTTGAGCCACATGTGGAAACCGGTGATTCTCGGAACACGACACGCCCAATCTACCATTACGAACACGATTCCCATTGGTCTTAATTAGCTTTGCTCATGTACCGTATCTTTAGATTAGTATATAACTGTCTTCTCGGCCTTCCTTTCGTCACTTGGTTTATTTGGCCTCTAGCGTGGTTTACACGTCGGGTAACCTTGTAAACTGAGTCTCCCTTCCTTGTTGCTTAAACTCGGCCTCTAGCGTGGTTGACACGTCGGGTAACCGTGTTTAAGACAGTACTATCCCCCTTGCTCCTGAAGATGCCCCATATGACTGCGGGCGAAACGTTGAGCTCTGACTCAAAATATGACACAGTCCATTCCCGGAAAACGAATATTTCTCATGACTCAGACTGTGGAAGCCTACGCAATTAAATTTAATAATATTTAATTTTTGTATTTTGTCATTTTTGTATGAGATTTTTATGAATATCTTCTAAAAGCAGTGACATACGTGTCTGGCATAATTTTTTTCTTGTTCTGGAGACAAAAACGAACAAATTTTTAAAAAAGTGAAAGGCGATCAAATAATTTAATGTAGCTTTTATTTTTTACAAATTAACATTTAAAAAAAAAACGCAACGTCCTATTTGTCTGGCATATGTTTTTTTAGTATCTATATAGTCAATTTAACATAATAACTAAATGGCAGACACGATCAAATAATTTAGGAGAGGTTATATATTTTGCAATTTTGAATATTGTTTTTTCGAAAAAGCAGCAACACGCGACCTGGCCTCCTTGCTTATCCTGTTCACAAGCTTCAAAACTCTATTACCTGTTATTCCTAACGACGATCAAATCATATACCGAAATTGCCACCAGCTCCCTAGCTATGAGGTTCAAGTGGTATCCGAAATCGGCATATACATCCTTTAACTAAAGTCTCAGCGACCGTGGTGGACTGTAACCCACTTGGTGAAGTAGTTGATGACAACCACGATGTATTTATTTCCGTCGTCACTTTCTGGGAATTGTGGATTCGGAATGAGTTCGGTCCCTGTTTTGTAGAAAAATCACGTTTTTTAAACAGCGGCCGGGTTTAAAAAAGTGGGTTCGGAACGGTTTTCGGTTCGGGTTTGGTTTAGTTTCCGGTCCTGGTTTAAGATTTATAAAGTGTAATTTTATCAGAACCAATATTGAACTTTTTGTAGTTTGAAATCATCACAATAAATGTTTTTTTAGGTGATTAAAGAGTAAATTTCACGATTTTAACAATGAGGGTTAGATTATAAAGTTAAGTGACTACGTTTGTATTTAAATAAAGTGGGCCGATCCTGGCGGTACTGCAATGCCAGGCCAACCCGTGACAGAGGTGGAGCAAGCCCCTAACACTCCGTCATTTTCCAAAAATCAGTTTAATATACTGGTCCTGCTGTGCAGGACATATCAGATATTAAGCTGATAAGAACAGATACTACACTTTGATCTTAGCCATAGGCCGAGAAGCGATGCCAATACAAACTTCCACACGGCATATAAACATCCGGTAAACGTAAACAGACCGTAGAGATAACGACAGTTCGTAAAATTTAATAGTAAATTTTGTTGAAACGATGCAAAAAACTCAAAAACGCAATTTACAAAGTTAATATTTCTTGTATTTCTAATCTATAGGGGCTTTATTAAAATTTAGATAATATATTATAAGGCAAATATATGTAACACAAGTTTGAAATCCTACAGCTCTTATGGGACCACGGTCACACAGCCGGCGTCAATCGTGACGTTGCAGTTTACGACTTTTGTCGATAATACACGACCATGTCACGATATGTTGTGACCAATATTACTTTTATACTACATTATGAACAGTATTTTCATTATTTAAACAAGAAAGTATTTTGTAGAATTTGATTAAATTAAAGTTAAAAAATTAAATGTAATATTTTTATGTAATTAATAACCACTAATATCTTAAAAGATATTTAATAAATAGTTATGATGATTAATAAAATAATTAATGATCTTTATTTAATAGCTAATCTTTTAGAATTAAAATTCGTTGGCGTGTTCTATATCAATGATTATATATTAGGTTATTTCTTTAATATAGATATTGTTACACGTTTTTTTTATGTAAAATAAATTGTGTTTATAAATTACAATCTTTAAAAATCTCAATTATAAATGTCAAATTTAATATTATAGACATCAATTGCTTTTTTTCATAAGGTCAAACATGTTTTTTTAAAGATGTTATAATTATTTTAAAAAAGCTCAGTCTTATATTTTTAAATATCAAAACTAATTTATAAAATATTATTTTCTTTTTTTTAATATCGCTTATGCAATAAAATATGGAATATAATGAAACTAAAAAAACGAAGTTATTAACTTCGAAAATAGCACATTTTTTAGTTACGTATAGATTGAAAAAAGATCTGAACAATTTGCTATATCGTGTGTCTGTCTTAAAGGTGTACAGGGTGTCTCATTTTCGATGTTTTTTTAAGGTATATCAGGTAATATTAATGATAGAGCAAAACCGTTTGCACATTACAGGGTCAACTTTTCGAGAAAAGTTTAATAGTCACCACAGGAATTTTCGATCTTCTTTTGTTTCTGAGCTACAGGCAATAACTTGTTTTTCGGTCATTTTTACCTTCCGTCACCTTTAGGTAAGGAAGGTATTGTCTTTGGTCAAAAAATTCGGTGGTGAGTTTTTGATGAATAAGCACGTTTTAGGGTCCCTAGAATACGATTTTACTATTTTTACGATGATGTCTGTATGTGTGTGTGTGTGTGGGTATGTATGTATGTATGTATGTATGTATGTATGTATGTGTGTCCGTGTGTGTGTGTGTGTGTGTGTGTGTGTAACAAAATTTTCGTCTACGATAACTTCCATACTACAATTCTAAAAATTATAATTCTTTCGTATTTCTCTTCGTTACATCCATGCGAAGAGCTGATTAGATTTTGGCTAGAATAGGACAACCGGAAGTACCCTCATTTGAAGATTTTAACAGTTTTTCTTGAAAAAACTATGTTAAATATAATTTTTTCACATTTAATGTTATTATAAATATTAAAGAATATTTTATTTTCTATACGATTTGACTGCATTTTATACCTAATATTAAATGTATATAGAGATAAAAAATTATAAAAAAATTAAATTTCATAAAGTAACCATAGCTGTGGAAACAGCTACTATATTTTGAAAATTTTGATTGTAAGATGTCAGTGTCAAGTGAAATTGACATAGTGTGTTTATCTTATAATTTTACTGGAAATAGGTATAGAATCTTTTGCTTTCTGTATGGAATTTGTATAAAATACATACAACTGCTTTAAGGTAATGTACAAGAAATAATAATAATAAATCTTTTATTTCTGCAGATACATTACACTGTATATAGAAAACGTCACAAAATAATAATTTTCTGTATGAAATTTGCTAAAATACATGCAACTGCCGGAAGGTAATGTACAAGAAATAGAATATTTAATTTAGCAAGGAACTTTCCGTATGAAATTTGTACAAAATACATAGAACTGACGGAAGGTAATGTGCTGGCCACATCAGATTTTTAAAATATATCATATGTTATTTATTATGATAGTTAGAGAAAAATAGTTTTTACAAAATTTTTACTGTTTTTTAGATAGAATAAAATGGCGTAATTAGATTTTTTGAAAAACTTAATAATTCTCGAGATATAACACAAATTTATGATTTTTTAAATGGGAACCTATGTTGAAAATAGTCTCGTCTTTTTGCTTAATTTATAAGATTTTCAATGATATATAACAAGTCTACATTCTTTTGTTTTAAATATTAATAAATGACGAATTATTAATTTATTGGAGTGAAAATATTGGAAATAAAAAACAAATGAAAAAATTTTGATTTTGGTTTATTTTGATTCTATATCTATTAATTCTGTTCTCAAAATTATTCTTAACCAATTATTTCTGGGTTAGTTAAATTACTATTTATTTACGTTATAGTTGGCTTTGACACAATCCGAAAAAAACGGTTTAATATGCCTTTGAAGTAAATAAATTTAAAAAATGAGTAAAACTGAAACAAATACTACTAGAAATATGCAAATGATGATATGTAAGAGATTTTTTCATTTGTTTCCTAATAATTTCCAATATTTTCACACCAATAAATTAATAATTCGTCTTTTATTAATGTTTAAAACAAAAGAATGTAGACTTGTTATATATCACTGAAAAGCTTATAAATTAAGAAAAAAGATGAGACTATTTTCAACGTAGGTTTCCATTTAAAAAATCATAAGTTTGTGTTATATCTCGAGAATTATTAAGTTTTTAAAAAATCTAATTACGCTATTTTATTCTATCTAAAAAACGGTAAAAATTTTATAAAAACTATTTTTCTCTAACTTTCATAATAAATAAGTTATGATACATTTTCAAAATGAGTAAAAAACCAGTTTTTGCCTGTAGTTCAGAAACAAAAGAAGATCGAAAATTTCTGTGGTGACTATTAAACTTTTCTCAAAAAATTGACCCTGCAATGTGCAAACGGTTTTGATTTATCGTTAATATTACCCGAGATACCTTAAAAAAACATCGAAAATGAGACACCTTTACATACGAGATTAACATGGGAAATTAGTTTTTTTGCAATTTCCTGCTCGCCTAATTATTTTAAGCAAAAACACGTCAAATAAAAGTTTTAAAGCATAAAATTATGCATCTAAATCAGTAAACAGTATTATTTTTACATGCTTTATAAAGACAGAAATTAAATGAAGATGTCGAAAATTACTTTGAAAATATCGACAGCCATGGAATTTAACAAAAAAATAAATAAATGCTTGACGTTTTATCTGTCACAACGTAAGTTAACTTATTTGACGTTTCTGACAATTTGAATTTGCTTCTAGTTTTATCGCCTGAAATCATTAGAAAATGAATATTTATAAATACTAATGAAGAGCGTTATTTCACAATTCCTAAATTCGTGACAAAATTTGAAGACTGCTAATGTGTCTTCAAAAAATACAATTGAGCCGCTTAATCAGAATATAGGACGAGCAGGAAAACGAGCGTTACTGGAAGAAAGAGTGTTAGGAATAGTAGACCCCTTGTGTAGTACACTATTATTCACGAAAGATGACTATTCAAGGTCATTTGTTCGAAAAAAGAATACACCTCACTTTATAGCAGTAGCTTAGCAACATTTTGTATTAGAAAGAGAAATATTATTTGACTTATGTCTATTTAATTTATGTGGTGTAACAGATATACGTAAATAGTGGCATTACTTTCTAACACACTATAAATAATAATGACGTATGTCGTAGATTTACAGATACCTAATTACCTACTACACTGCCCTCTGTGCTAATATTTACCCAGTGGCGTTGACGTTTAAATCAAATTATTATTCCTTGGTATATAAGTTAAGTTTATGTTTTTGTATTTTGCCAAAACATAAGTGAAGAACATAAATCTTTCAGAAAGGCATTATTTAGAAAGAAGAATACTTTTCAAATGAATTACTCTTATTTTTTCAGTTAAAATGTTTCCATAAATATTTCATGTTGCACGCCTATGCATACGAAATGCATTGAAGTTATCTGCAAGTAATATTATATCAGACGGCTCACAAATGACCTTGAATAGTCATCTTTCGTGAATAATAGTTTACTAGATGTATTGGAAATGAGCTGGGAGTACATCACAGCATTATACAAAATTTTGTTACGCAATTTTTAAAAAATCATATTTAAACTAAACTATATTTTTTAACTTTATTTGGGGTCTATTCTGTAACTCAGTGGTCTATTTTTAACCATTGGTTAATTTTTTTAACCAATCAAGTATGTTGACATAGAACAAAAAGGGGGGTTTTTAGTTGTCAAATCAATATCTATTGAATACAAATTTTAACCAGGGGTTAAAAATTAACCACCGAGTTACAGAATAGAGCCCTTTATTAGTCTAATATAATATTTCTATTATTATCATAATTAACGATATTTGTTCAAATCAAATTGACAAAAACGTCAAATAAGTTAACTTACGTTGTGCCAGATAAAACGTCAAGCATTTATTTATTTTTTGTTTAATCCATGGCTGTCGATATTTTCAACGTAATTTTCGACATTTTCATATTTAATTTCTGTCGTTACAAAGCGTGTAAAGGTAATATTGTTTATTGATTTAGATGCAGAATTTTATGCCCTAAAACTTTTATTTAACGCATTTTTGCTTAAAATAATTAGGCGAGCAGGAAATGGAAAAAAACTGATTTCCCATGTTAATCTCCTATGTACACCTTTAAAACAAACACACGGTATATATTATACATTTACAGGGTGTTATATTTTAATGGCCCCAGCAAATATCTCGCTTATTTATTAAGTTGGTAATTTCTTTCATATAACATGATTTATACAGAAACATGTAAGCTACTTGATGACGGATGTACATTCCTGATACCACTTCCGGTTTATGAGTAATTAATATCTGTTTTGAAATTACAAATGGAACATACTATATTTTTTTACAAATTTGAAAAGTACATCAAATTTGCTTTACAATCATGTAAAATAATCCATATGTTACATTATTAAATAGTAAAATGGCGGGCACTTTTTTATTCACCTAATTGAAAAGAGAATAGTGAGCCATGACTGTGGCTTGAAATAAAAAAAATAACTAAAACAATTGTATTTATTATTATTAAATGAAATAATATTTTTTTGTCATAATAATACAGAAAATAACAAGCCACAGTCATGGCTCACTATTCTCTTTCCAATTAGGTGTATAAAAAAGTGCCCGCCATTTTACTATTTAATAATGTAACGTATGGATTATTTTACATGATTGTAAAGCAAATTTGATGCACTTTTCAAATTTGTAAAAAAATATAGTATGTTCCGTTTGAAATTTCAAAGTAGATATTAATTACTCATAAACCGGAAGTGGCATCAGGAATGTACATCCGTCATCAAGTAGCTTACATGTTCCTGTATAAATCATGTTATATGAAAAAATTTCCAACTTAATAAATAAGCGAGATATTTGCTGGGTCCATTAAAATATATATACAGGGTGTTTCAGGACTAGTGTAACAAACTTTAACAGCTTATTCCTATCATGTTATAAAAAAATCCAATAATGGCATAATGTTAAAAATATGTTGCTTGTGTCTCCCTCTTTTGAATTAATTTGTAAATATTTGCTATTTTTACATATAGTCTTGCTAGATGGCACTGCATGTACTGCGACGCACATATTACAAATTATATGAATAAAACCTCCATTAAAGTTTATTGTTTATATTTTTCGAAACTTTTAAATTTACACATATGTGCTTAAATAGTCTATTGTTTGATTATCAATATTTTAATAATATTTTTAAAGTGATACACAATTAAATTGCAGAAATATTGCATTGGTTCTACGGGTCGTTTGCCGGTATAACTGTATAGATAAGGAAGTGTGGGAGCCAAGCAAAGCATACTTACCTGGCGTAGGGGTTACCGTGATCAATAAGGCGGTTCCCCCAGGGTGAGGCTCTTCCATTGCACTACGGTTGGGCTGACCCCTGCGATTATCCCTAATGCGGATAACTCGGGCGCGTTATTTTTGGTAGTCGGGACTGCGTACGCGCTGTCCCGGTCTTAAATAATTCAAACATATCTCATACGATGATTTCCACTCTTTATTTACTTTGTTTTATCTGCATTACAACAGTGCGACATTGCGAGTGTTATTGCAATCTGTTCCATCGGTGTATTCCGAATATTATGATTGAGTAATACCAAAAACAAAATCAATATGTAAAATACTGGACTTAGGTTTTAATTACAACAGAATATATTTATTAGAACTGTTTTTATTACTATCTATAAATGGCTTATACAATTACAAATTTCCTATCTAGAAAATGGTCGTATATTCATGTTTGAAATTGCGCCTCTAACGGCTACATTGACATTTTGGGTTACCGAATCAATTTGACATTTCGAGAAAGTGATACAATTTTATTTGGAGTTGTTGCTATTGTGCATGAATATTATACATCATAGTATATTGAATTGAATAAAGAAAATATTTAAAATGCTATATGTGATGCGGCAATCAAAAAATCAAAATACCAGCGATGGTACTGTGGCAGAAAATATAATTTTTCTCATAATATGTGTGATTTCTGTAAACCATTTTATTATATTTAAATTTATATTAAAATTTATAGTATTAGTTGAATGTTACAAGATGCACAATACATGGAAATTGAGATTAAAAAGTTGGAAAACCTGAATGATTGGAAAGAAGAAAATTTCTACATATTACGATATCAGTGTATGATGTTAGCATATTTCTTTTATATTCGCAATAAATGAAAAAGATTCTTCATTGAAAACATACCAGGCTCTAAGTGGAATCAGTTGCACAAGCTCGGAAAAGAAAATACACGAAAAATACGAACCATGTGAATTTCTATCTTTAACATTAACATTACATGTACAAAATCTATAATAAATAGACGAATTATGTCACAAATAGACTTCTATTTCATACAACTGCTTGTATTTTAAGACAATTTTCTGCTTCTTGTATTATATCTTGTTGAAATATTAACTTAAAAAACACATTTTTTATATAATTCATTATTGCAATCAGACGACCATTGTTGGAATTTTATCCATATGATAAGTATCTTTTACAATGAGAAAATATGTATACCTAAAAGAAGTTTTCATGTTAATAAAAGATGTCTTTTGAAAAGTTATTCTCTTATACATCTGTTCCTCATATATTCTTCTAGGAAATTTATAAAATTTGATACTTCAATCGGTAATTTTGTGAGAATTATTACATCACATAATATTTAGCGTCCTATCATTCGCATTCACTGCAAATATTTTATAAAATAGAAATTGCAAAATTATTCTGACATAAAACATAACCTTACTATGTTTCAATGAGTAACCATTTTTGTCATTTTTGTCCGCTGTCGGCGCTGACTACTTTTGTGCCTACCGCCTATTGGCATTTTCAAATAAGAAAACGCTAACTAGCGGCGAATATTAGAACTACAAACAGTGGTACACATTTGACATTTACATGAAACTACAACCATATGACTACAAGAACTCTATTATACATACTTAAATTATAAATAAAAAATACTAATAAATGAGAAAATATTAAGAAAACTAAAGAAACACAATTGACAGTAATGCTACGCTGACAAATGTCAACAAAAAGTGTACCATTGTTTAATGCGATCAGCGCCATCTCTTGATACTTGAAAATCCCAATAGCACAGTCATCATCTCATCATCACTCTTATTAGTTTGTAAAAAGAATAAGAGATGTCATATCTCGTGAGTTCGTATTAAAAGCTTCCAATAGATGGTGCGACGTGTACTGCCATTGGTATATGTGAGAAGATATATAATATTATTGTAAATATTTAAATATTAAGTAATGGGATGACATAATATGTATTACAATCTTTATAGAAATATTTTTGCAAGTAGACTGGTTTTTTATGGATGTAAAATATTACAAAGCAATGTATAAAATTGAAAATGAAAGCATTTACTTCCATAGAATGCTTTCCAGCACAATTTGGTATAATACACTGAAGCAGATTCGGTCTCATCACTCTGACCTTCCTTCTAGACGAATAAATCTTTCGCCTTTTACTAAAGATTTCCGTGGAGGAGGGTAACTCAAATGAGTCTTTTAAGAATTTTTCATTGCCCGGCGAAAGCTGGGCGTTTTATATAAATCAAATATAGTCATTTCCTCTGAGCAAGTGAGTATTGGAGTTAAACATAGGTAAAGTAAATGGTATATTTTATACATCGCATACGAGTAATGTATACACAGGGTGTTTCAGGACGAGTGTAACAAACTTTAACAGTTTATACCTCAGGTCATTTTGAGCCAAAAATGTCATATGAACATAGGTCCTATTCCTTCTAGTTACCAAAATACAAGAGGTTGAAGTTCTATAAATAATACGAAATTTTTTCATTTTTGTAATCAAGGTACTTTCGGAAAACAAGAGTTATAATGAAAAGTCATACCTTATTTGTATTAATTAATTTATGTATTAATTAATTGTCTTAATTAAAAATTGTTGTACTTTTGATTTTATTTTTGTTTCATAATGGATGGTTATAGTACTGCTGAATATGCAGATATGATTTTTATTTATGGATTATGTAATGGTAATGCCCGTTATGCGTCCAGAGAGTACCAAGACAGATATCCAAATAGACGCCAACCTTCCCATCGCCTATTTGCGCGCTAATAAGAGTGATAAGATGATGACTGTGCTATTTCAAACATGAATATACGACCATTTTCTAGATAGGAAATTTGTAATTATATAAGCCATTTATAGATAAGTAATAAAAACAGTTCTAATAAATATATTCTGTTGTAATTAAAACCTAAGTCCAGTATTTTAAATATTGATTTTGTTTTTGGTATTACTCAATCATAATATTCGGAATACACCGATGTATTGCGGGTGAACTGACAATAATTACGAAAAATACAAATATACCAAAATAGCTATTTGTGTATTGAGAGCGCAAAATGGGACATTGTCGATTGAGAGGTTGTTGCCGCGCGACGCAGGAGCGAGGCATTCTCTCGAAATCGACAATGTCCATTTGCGCTCGAAACACACACAAGATTTTTTCTACAGTCGCCACAATGGGGTCCTCCACCATAACAAAAATTTATTTTTTATTTATTTTTACTTATCGGTATTTTCCATTCTTCTTGAGCTATTGCTTCAATCTAATCTAAGCATTTTATACTTTCGTTTTTGTAAATGAATGCCCTATTTTATTTTCACAGCAGTGCGGCATTTTGTTTGGTTATGTAACATACCGACAAAGCAGTTATATGTCAGATTGACTTGTTAAGTGGGGAATGTATAACTACAGTGTCGTTAATTCCTGACTAAACGTTTTTATTAAGAATGTAGCCAAGTAACATTTCTCAACATTATATAGTTTAAAATTTGAGGAGCGAGCGTTTTTTCTACTTTGTCGCTCTAGAGCGGCAAAGTGACATTTTGCGTTGACAACAGAGAGCGCAAATAGCTACTTTGTATATAGACTGTAGAAAAACATATTTTCGTTGAACATAACAGATTGCAACAACACTCGCAATGTCGCGCAGTTGTAATGCAGATAAAACAATATACATTAAAAATAAGTGGAAATCATCGTATGATATTTGTTTGAATTATTTAAGACCGGGACAGCGCGTACGCAGTCCCGACTACCAAAAATAACGCGCCCGAGTTATCCGCATTAGGGATAATCGCAGGGGTCAGCCCAACCGTAGTGCAATGGAAGAGCCTCACCCTGGGGGAACCGCCTTATTGATCACGGTAACCCCTACGCCAGGTAAGTATGCTTTGCTTGGGTCTCACACTTCCTTATCTATACAGTTATACCGGCAAATGACCCGTAGAAACAATGCTTCTTTTCTTCAATTTAATTGTGTACCACTTCAAAAATATTGTTAAAATTTTGGTAATCAAACAATAGACTATTTATACACATATGTGTAAATTTAAAAGTTAAAAAAATATAAACAATAAACTTTATTGAACGTTTTATTCATATAATTTGTAAGATGTGCGGCGCAGTACATGCAGTGCCATCTGGGAAGATTATATGGAAAAATAGTCGGTACTTGCAAATTAATTCAAAAGATGGAGACACAAGCCACATAATTTTAAATTTTAATACGACTATGTTTACACGTATAGCAAAAAAGTACTTTGACTTGACTTTGACTTCCAAAAGGCGACTTTTGCCATTGTGTAAACACTCTCACCTATTACTTTTCTTCCTAAAGTCAAGTCCAAAATAAAATAGACTTGACTCATATAAGTAACTTTTAAAAAGTCGTGTGAACAACGAACGAAACATACTTTACTTTACTAACAGTAACATCTAGTTTTCATCCACAAATTCCTAATAATTGGATATTTAATTACACAATTTTGTGTTTTATATCTGAATTTAAAATATTCTCGAATTTTAAAATATTTTATGCGATTATTTTTTAATCTACTTCGCATCAAATATCGTTGCTACATAGTTATATTATTTAAAAATATCGCGCTTAAATTAGTAGTAACTGTAAATTAGTAACTGTAGTTTACTATTCATTTTTTAATTTAAATTTGATGAAACTAACAAACAATAGTTGTTTTGCTTTAGTGATTAAAGCGTAAACTTTACAATTCATTTATGACTAGGGTTTGATTCCTAAACTAAGGGACTATGTTTGTATTTAAATAAAGTGGGCCGATCCTGGCGGTACTGCAATGCCAGGCCAACCCGTGACAGAGGTGGAGCAAGCCCCTAACACTCCGTCATTTTCCAAAAATCAGTTTAATATACTGGTCCTGCTGTGCAGGACATATCAGATATTAAGCTGATAAGAACAGATACTTTTTTTTTTAGGAGGTAATATTTGGGTCAAAGGAATAAAAGAAAATGATAAGTCAATAGACTAAAAAAGGATAATGTAATTCTAATATGAATGTGTTATGTTATTCATATGTAAGAAGCTTGTATAAACATTTGAATGAATAAAAAATCTGTGATCGCAATAATCTCGGTATCGCCATGTAGTATCCCCAGCCCCGCAGATACTACACTTTGATCTTAGCCATAGGCCGAGAAGCGATGCCAATACAAACTTCCCCACGGCATATAAACATCCGGTAAACGTAAACAGACCGTAGAGATAACGACAATTCATAAAATTTAATAGCAAATTTTGTTGAAACGGTGCAATAAACTCAAAAACGCAATTTACAAAGTTAATACTTTTTGTATTTCAGATCTATAGGGGCTTTATCAAAATTTAGATTATATATTATAAGGCAAATATGTGTCACATAAGTTTGAATCCTACAGCTCTTATGGGACCAAGGTCACACAGCCGGCGTCATTCGTGACGTTGCATTTTACGACTTTTGTCGATAATACACGACCATGTCACGATGTGTTGCGATCAATATTACTTTTATACTAAATTATGAACAGTATTTTCATTATTTAAACAATAAAGAATTTGATTAAATTAAATTTTAAAAATTAAATGTGACATTTTTATATAATTAATGATCACTAATATTTTTAAAAGATATTTAGACGGTTAATAAAATAATTAATGATGTAAAAAAAATTAAAATTCGTTGGCGTGTTCTATATCAATGATTATATATTAGATTACTTCTTTATTAGATATTGTTACACGTGTTTTTCATTACAAACCAAATTGTATTTACAAATTACAATCTTTAAATATCACATGTCATGTGGTGGCCACATCAATTTTTTTTTAAATATCTAGTATCAAATTTAAATGCAATAATATATGGAATATAATGAAACTTAAAAAAAAAGTTATTAACTTCGAAAATGGCACAATTTTTAGTTACGTATAGATTGAAAAAAATCTGTACAATTTGATATATATTACTCGTATGCGATGTATAAAATATACCATTTACTTTACCTATGTTTAACCCTACCATCCAGCCGTTCAGTGCAAATGACTGTTTGATTTATATAAAACGCCCAGCTTTCGCCGGGCAATGAAAAATTGATAAAGACTCATTTGAGTTACCCTCCTCCACGGAAATCTTTAGTAAAAGGCGAAAGATTTATTCGTCTAGAAGGAAGGTCAGAGTGATGAGATCAAATCTGCTTTAGGGTACTATAGCAAATTGTGCTGGAAAGCATACTGTAGAAGTAATTGCTTTCATTTTCAATTTCATACATTGTTTTGTAGTATTTTACGTCCATAAAAAAGCAGGCCACTTGTAAAAATATTTCTATAAAGATTGTAAAACGTATTATGTCACCCCAGTATTTAATATTTAAATATTTACAATAATATTATATATCTGCTCATATATACCGATGACAGTACACGTCGCACCATCTATTGGTAGCTTTTAATACGAACTCACGAGAGTTGACATCTCTTATTCTAGTTACAAACTAATAAGAGTGATGAGATCGATGAGATGCTGACTGTGCTATTTCAAACATGAATATACGATCATTTTCTAGTTAAGAAATTTGTAGTTGTATAAGACATTTATACATAGAAATAAAAACAGATCTAATAAATATATTCTGTTGTAATTAAAACCTAAGTCCAGTATTTTAAATATTGGTTTTGTTTTTGATACCACTCAATCATGTTCATGATATCCGGAACACACCGGTGTATTGCGGGTGATCTGACAATAATTCTATAAACATATTTTCGCTGAACATTACAGATTGCAATGACACTCAGTTTTGCACAGCACAATTGTAGGGCAGATAAAACAATATGAATTAAGAGGCATATTTACCCCTGTGCTGAAATATGAAGCGAAAACTCAAATAAATTGTTCCTCTACTAGAACTATTAACATTTTAAAAAATTCAACACAACACAAACTTACTTGCGATATTAACTTGTATTTTAAAAAAATAATTATTGAAATTTATTAGTATTTGACTTTGATTTTATGGGAAAATCGAGAAATGCTGTTTTGCCTATAAAATCAATATCAAATATTAATAGATTTCAATAATTATTTTTTTAAAATGTTGGTTAATACCGCAAGTAGGTTTGGGTTGTGTTGAATTTTTTAAAATGTTGATAGTTCTAGTACAGGAACAATTTATTTGAAATTTCGCTTCATATTACAGCACAGGGGTAAATATGCCTCTTAAGACTGGAAATTGTTGAATTACGTATGTTTAGGGATGTTGCGATACTACCGATACCAGTAAAGTATCGATACTTTCTTTGCAATACCAAATATTTTAGTACTCGTTACTTTGTTTCGATATTTTTACTTGTATCGGTATTTGTATGAAAGTATCGGTAATCGGTATCGGTGGAAGGAGAATACTACTAAATTTACAAATGCAGTAATACAGATAACAGTGACATCTGATTTTTGATAGTTGATATTTTATACTCGGTCGTTAAAGTTGCTCGCTAGGCTTGTGGTTCGAGTCTTCTCGGATCTAAACCTGTCAAATTAATCCGTTGTATAGGCAGGCAAGAATTCATTTTACAATTGTTGCAACATCGGTGCCAGCGGACGATTATTTTCCAAAGCAGGCGCGACTGTCTGCCAGGAAAGGAATATGCTATTGGGGGAAAAAATAGAAAAGATGCTATTTTAGGAGAATGTAAAGGGGGAGATTGGTTTTAATAAATTATTTACTGCGTTTCTGCAATTATTTATACCTGTAAACCTATGCATTTAGCATTTAGGATTTTTTTTCGATACCGATACTTGCTAGTATCGATACTTGTTTCCGATATTTGACGTGGTATCGATACTACACATCGATACCGATATGAAGTATCGATACATATCATCGATACTTTCATCCCTACGTATGTTTGAATTGTATAAGACCGGGACAGCGCGGACGCAGTCCCGACTACCAAAAATAACGCGCCCGAGTTATCCGCATTAGGGATAATCGCAGAGGTCAGCCCAACCGTAGTGCAATGGAAGAGCCTCACCCTGGGGGAACCGCCTTATTGATCACGGTAACCCCTACGCCAGGTAAGTATGCTTTGCTTGGCTCACACACTTCCTTATCTATACAGTTATACCGGCAAACGACCCGTAGAAGCAATGCAGGATTTCTTCAATTTAATTGTGTATCACTTTAAAAATACTGTCAAAATTTTGGTGATCAAACAATAAACTATTTATGCACATATGTGTAAATTTAAAAGATTCGGAAAATATAAATAATAAACTTTAATGAGTGTTTTATTCATATAATTTGTAAGATGTGCGTCGCAGTACATGCAGTGCCATCTAGGAAGATTTCATGGAAAAATAGTCAATATTTACAAATTAATTCAAAAGATGGAGGCACAAGCAACAGATGTTTAACATTGCCATTTTTGGAATTTTTTTATAACATGATAGCATGAATTTCACATGTATTGACTTTGATTCAATTAATTTCATGCGTCTACCTTAAATTATAACACTGGACTTTGTATTTATTAACCAATTATTTACTCGTACCAATAAATTTACTTTGTAAAGAAATATTCGTATAATAAAATATCTGATAACATTTCTACAGACATATTTGCTCGTTGAAGTTGCAAAAATAATTTCAGTTCATCAAATGACCGTTCCACACTAATTACTGTAGCTGGAAATGCTCCAGAGTGCAACGTTTTTTGTTCTTTTCAAAAATTTAATATATTAGCAGTTTTTGGATGTCTTCACAATTTTTAAAAACCACTTGTCAATTAAGTTTATTTTAATTTTAACGTCCGACTGGCATGTTATTATTATCATAACAACCCTGCTTTCTGGATTGTTATATACTAAATAACATCCTAGAGCGTGTTATGAGTTGTTGCTATGGTAATGTTGTCAATAAATTGATATTAATGGGTGTATTCTAAACAAAATCCGTTAAAATAAATTATGTAAACGGATTCCGTTAAAATATTTCTTATTAACGGATTCCGCTAAAAATTCTATTCACAATATGACATTTCAACGGATCCGTTAAAATTAATATAATAAACGGATCCGTTTGCTACTGTAGGGCAGTGTTGTCAAATTGTAAATGTCAACATATTTATATTTTGATAATAACAAAATATATTAATATCTGAGCAGATATTTGTGATACATAAATTTAGAGATACTATTTAGTAATAAATTTATATCAATAAATAATCACAATAATGAATATATTCTTCAAAATAATCTTTGGAATGTTGGTAGGTAAATACTTTGTTGTAATAAATGTCAAAATTGTCAGTTTCATAACCTTTTGATATTATTGTATATTATTGTAAATTTGGAAAAAATGGGCATAAAACATAAAAATCTATAAAATCATAATTCGTTACTTATTAAGCGCAGCTAAAGTAATAATGAAGAACGTCCCTAACGCCTAACCCCAATATTTATCTTGAAATTATAGACACCATCAAGCTAATCTACAGTATCGAGAAAATGAACATACGCGTGGCCACAATTAAATATAGGCGCATGCACTTTAAAAACTACACAAATTATAAAAAACACAGTATAAGCTAGATTTTTAATTATTCGCAAATATTAATTAATTTTCTTCATTAGATTAATTCATCTAATCAGTATTTTTCGAATACAATCAAAATATCCATTGTTGTAATCAAAATATTCTTTGTGGCAATATAAATATTCTTTGTTGTAATCAATAATTAAAAATAAAGGCATCAGTAGAACATTTGTGTCTTGAGCCCCTGAAGATTAAATGCAGTCCTGAAAATACTAGAATATTTTTATAACATTAGGTAAAGTACAAGATTTGCAATGTAGAGTAAAATATCTGCTCGTTTCATTAGAGAAAGCATTTTAATTTTTTTTGAGAACGAGACATGGATAATTTTTGTATTGTTAAAATCTTTCATCGAACCGATTTTTTATGGGTTATGTACGAGTATAATTTTGTTAATAAAAATTATTTATTTGTACTTTCCTTTCAATTACATTTTATGAATCCAAGGGTCGGAACAAACAGTAAAGGGTGATAACGCCATTCTCTGCGTACAATTAAGAAATTTCTAAATATTTATGTAATGTCGTCCGTTTACAATTAATGGCTATGAATCATTCTCCGTTTAAATTTTATTTATAAACGGATAACATAAACGGATCTCCGTTTATATTATTAACGGATAGTGTCTTTAGAATAACAAAATCAAGTTAACGGATATCTTAATTTTAACGGTCCGTTTATAAATAACGGAATGTCTTTAGAATACACCCATAATACTGGAACAAAGCCCAAAAACAAGCAGAAGCAGTCATAGCCTACCTACACCATAAATTTTATTAAAATCTTATGATCCGTAATCCGTAGAATATTAAAAATTATAGTCGGACGTTAAACGTTGAACGCACCACGGGAGTTAAACGGACAATAATGCCTTAGGTCAACGTATACACCTCGGGCCGGAGGCCCTTGGAAGATACACTGTTGACCTCAGGCGTTATTGTCCTTATAACACCCTTGATACATTAATTACTATAATATCTCTGCGATAGTTAGGCTTTTTCGTTATCTTTCAATAGTTTTTCGAATAAATCTTCCTCATCTTCAAATAATGGAATAAAATATTCAAATAGGTAATTATTTCAGTACAAAACTAACGTAATTTTAATTGCCTGCAACTATGTGACAGGAGTATTGAAGAATATTGGTTTAGTGTTTCCGGTTGAAAGATTTTAAAAGGTATAATTTTATGAACTGTAATGAAACTAAGAAACAATGGTTGTTTTTCTTTGGTGAAAAGCGTAAACTTTACAATTTATAGCATGATTAGTGTTTGATTACTAAACAAGAGGAAACTATGTTTGTATTTGAATAAAGTGGGCCGATCCTGGCGGTACTGCAATGCCAGGCCAACCCGTGACAGAGGTGGAGCAAGCCCCTAACACTCCGTCATTTTCCAAAAATCAGTTTAATATACTGGTCCTGCTGTGCAGGACATATCAGATATTAAGCTGATAAGAACAGATATTTTATTTAGGAGGTAATATTTGGGTCAAAGGAATAAAAGAAAATGATAAGTCAATAGACTAAAAAAGGATAATGTAATTCTAATATGAATGTGTTATGTTATTCATATGTAAGAAGCTTGTATAAACATTTTGAATCAATAAAAAATCTGTGATCGCAATAATCTCGGTATCGCCATGTAGTATCCCCTGCCCCGAAAATACTACACTTTGATCTTAGCCATAGGCCGAGAAGCGATGCCAATACAAACTTCCACACGGCATATAAACATCCGGTAAACGTAAACAGACCGTAGAGATAACGATCATTCGGAAAATTTAACAACCAATTTTGTTAAAACGGTGCAATAATCTTAAAAACGCAATTTACAAAGTTAATACTTATTGTATTTCTGATCTATAGGGGCTTTATCAAAATTTAGATTATATATTATAAGGCAAATATGTGTCACATAAGTTTGAAATCCTACAGCTCTTATGGGACCAAGGTTACACTGCCGTCGTCATTCGTGACGTTGCAGTTTACGACTTTTGTCGATAATACACGACCATGTCACGATGTGTTGTGATCAATATTACTTTTATACTAAATTATGAACAGTATTTTCATTATTTAAACAATAAAGAAATTGATTAAATTAAATTTTAAAAATTAAATGTTACATTTTTATATAATTAATGACAACTATTTTTTTAAAAAGATATTTAGATGGTTAATAAAATAATTAATGATCTTAAAAAAAAATTAAAATTCGTTGGCGTGTTCTATATTAATGATTATATATTAGGTTACTTCTTTATTAGGTATTGTTACACGTTTTTTTCTTTACAAACCAAATTGTATTTACAAATCACAATCTTTAAAGATCACATGTCATGTGGTGGCCACATCAGATTTTTTTTAAATATCTAGTATCAAATTTAAATGCAAAAATATATGGAATATAATGAAAAAATTATTAACTTCGAACATGGCACAATTTTTAGTAACGTATAGATTGAAAAAAATTTGAACAATTTGATATATATTACTCGTATGCGATGTATAAAATATACCATTATTTATTTTACCCTATGTTTAACCCCACCACCGACCCATTTAGTGCAAATGACTATGTTTGATTTAAATAAAACGCCCAGCTTTCGCCGGGCAATGAAAAATTCATAAAGACTCATTTGAGTTACCCTCCTCCACGGAAATCTTTAGTAAAAGGCGAAAGATTTATTCGTCTAGAAGGAAGGTCAGAGTGATGAGATCGAATCTACTTTAGGGTACTATAGCAAATTGTGCTGGAAAGCATACTGTAGAAATAAATGCTTTCATTTTTAATTTCATACATTGTTTAGTAGTATTTTACGTCCATAAAAATGCAGGCCACTTGCAAAAATATTTCTATAAAGATTGTAAAACGTATTATGTCATCCCATTATTTAATATTTAAATATTTACAATAATATTATATATCTACTCTCATATACCGATGACAGTACACGTCGCACCATCTATTGGTAGCTTTTAATACGAACTCACGAGAGGTGACATCTCTTATTCTAGTTACAAACTAATAAGAGTGATGAGATGCTGACTGTGCTATTTCAAACATGAATATACGATCATTTTCTAGTTAGGAAATTTGTAATTGTGTAAGACATTTATAGATAGAAATAAAACAGTTCTAATAAATATATTCTGTTGTAATTAAAACCTAAGTCCAGTATTTTAAATATTGATCTTGTTTTTGATACCACTGAATCATGATATCCGGAATACACCGATGTATTGCGGGTGATCTGACAATTATTCTATAACCATATATTTTCACTGAACATAACAGATTGCAATGACACTCGCAGTGTTGCACAGTTGTAGGGCAGATAAAACAATATGAATTAAGATGTGAAATTGTTGTATAAATGTATGTTTGAATTATATAAGACCGGGACAGCGCGTACGCAGTCCCGACTACCAAAAATAACGCGCCCGAGTTATCCGCATTAGGGATAATCGCAGGGGTCAGCCCAACCGTAGTGCAATGGAAGAGCCTCACCCTGGGGGAACCGCCTTATTGATCACGGTAACCCCTACGCCAGGTAAGTATGCTTTGCTTGGGTCTCACACTTCCTTATCTATACAGTAATACCGGCAAACGACCCGTAGAAGCAATGCTGCTTTTCTTCATTTTAATTGTGTACCACTTCAAAAATATTGTCAAAATTTTGGTGATCAAACAATAGACTAATTATGCACATTTGTGTAAATTTAAAAGTTTCGGAAAATATAAACAATAAACTTTAATGAGTGTTTTATTCATATAATTTGTAAGATGTGCGTCGCAGTACATGCAGTGCCATCTAGGAAGATTTGATGGAAAAATAGTCAATAATTACAAATTAATTCAAAAGATGGCGACACAAGCAACAGATGTTTAACATTATACCATTATTGGAATTTTTATAACATATAGCATGAATTTCACATGTATTGACCTTGATTCAATTAACCTCACGCGTCTTCCTTAAATTATGCCACTGGACTTTGTATTTATTAACCAATTATTTATCGTACCAATATATTTACTTTGTAAAGAAATATTCATATAATATAAAATATCTGATAACATTTCTACAGACATATTTGCTCGTTAAAGTTGCAAAAATAATTTCAGTGCAGAAAATGCCCGTTCCACACTAATTTCTGTAGCTGGAAATGCTCCAGAATGCAACGATTGTTTTTCTCAAAAATTTAATATATTAGCAGTTTTTGGATGTCTTCATAATTTTTAAAAATCACTGGCCAATTAAGTTTATTTTAATTTTAACGTCCGACTGGTATGTTATTATTATCATAACAACCCTGCTTTCAGGGTTGTTATATAGCAAATAACACCCTAGAGCGTGTTATGAGTTGTTGCTATGGTAATGTTGTCAATAAATTAATATTGATACTGGAACAATGCCTAAAAAACAAGCAGAAGCAGTCATAGCCTACCTACACCGTAAATTTTATTAAAATCTTCTGATCCGTAATCCATAGAATATTAAAAATTATAGTCGGACGTTAAACGTTGAACGCACCACGGGAGGCCTCCGAGGTGTATACGTTGACCGAACACCCTTGATACGTTAATTACTATATCTCTGCGATAGTTAGGCTTTTTCGTTATCTTTCAATAGTTTTTCGAATAAATCTTCCTCATCTTCAAATAATGGAATAAAATATTCAAATAGGTAATTATTTCAGTACAAAAATAATGTAATTTTAATTGCCTGCAACTATGTGACAGGAGTATTGAAGAACATTGGTTTAGTGGACCCGGTTTTTTGAACTAGATAATAGTGGGTTCTGATTCACAAAATGGTGGGTTCGGAACGGATTTCGGTTTGGTGTTGTTTCCGGTCCTGGTTATATGAAAGATTTTTTATAGTGTAATTTTATGAACTGTAATGAAACTAAAAAACAATGGTTGTTTTATTTGGTGGTTAAAGCGTAAATTCCACGATTTTACCAACGAGGATTTGATTATAAAATTAAGGGACTATGTTTGTATTTAAATAAAGTGGGCCGATGCTGGCGGTACTGCAATGCCAGGCCAACCCGTGACAGAGGTGGAGCAAGCCCCTAACACTCCGTCATTTTCCAAAAATCAGTTTAATATACTGGTCCTGCTGCGCAGGACATATCAGATATTAAGCTGATAAGAACAGATTTTTTATTTAAACAAATTTTTATACATAATCTATATAATAAAATAGCGTCACGTGGATAAAATATATAAACATACTAAATAACATATACAAACACATTAAAATATACAAATAGGTCAAGGGTTTAAAATAAATAAAATGAGTTTTATGCTGCTGCTAGTTGGGGTAGGTCAGCTACCACGATGGGAGCGGTGGTGTTGTCGGTGATAGCAGCAGCAGGGGCAGGTTGGCGGGGCACTTCTCCAGGGGCAAGGGGGGCGGCAGCAACGGAGGCGGCGGCGGCGTCAGGGATGGTGGGGGCGGTGTCGTCTGGAGCGGCGGCGTCGGGGATGGACCACTGGCGATGACCGGTCAGGTGTTCAACATAAATGTCACGTGACCACCGGATTGTGTCACTCGTAATGAGTTTCTTCATCGTGCTGCCGTATCGCCTAGTGCATATCTTTTTAAGGAAGGCATCATTGTCGCGATGCCATGTCCCGAGTGAGCCGACGACCACGGGCTCCACTACGACAGAGTCGTACCTCCCACGAAGTGACTCTGCCAGCGGCTCGTATTTTTCGACCTTCAGGTTCCGGGCAGCTTGGAGGGCAGTGAGACGGTTCTCAAATGCCACAGTGACGTCTACAATTACCAGGGATTTCCCCCTCGCTAGTACCAGGTCCGGCCGTAGGTTTGTGTTGCCGAAGCTCTGGTTTTCAGCTAGTATGTGGTACTTCATGCGAGCGGCGTTTTTAATACGATGTACGATTGCATTGTGCCTAAGTGTGTATGCATGGGAGTACCTCATACAGTGGTTGAGAACATGGGGCAGCGTCTCTTCTGGGTAGTTGCATCGTCGGCATCTGAGGTCGTTCGCTGCATGTTGCTGCCTCCTGTTGGAGAGGTTCTTGTTCAGTGGAACCAGGTTGAGGCGAGCTCGGTGGATAAATCTCCAGTCCGCGAACCGTGTGTATGCGCCGTCAGTTATGAAGTGACTATTGGAGGCTGACGTCGCGACGCACTCGATTGATCGCCCTTGGAACTGGAGGCTGGTAAGGCGCTGGAGGTGCTGCAGTTGTTTCTCTTTTGTGAGTGACGACAGTAGTTTTCTGCGGTCACTCGGCTCTATCTTTTTGCCACCTGGAGTTTGGATGTTAGGATTGCCCGTATCGAAGCACCAAGTGCAGCTGTTACGGGAAGACGCTTTCCGGGCCTGTGTCCACACATTCGATACCCCAGTGGAGCGCCGGTTGAACGGGGCGGCCATGTCACCGGAAAGGAAACTGCCACGTAGTTCATCAGTGGCGGTTTCAGCGGTACGTGCCTCGGTGACGTTGTCAAGGTCTGCTCTCGCTGTTGTACGCACTATCTGGTCTCGTGACGTCAGTAATTTGAATGCCGAGTCTATGAGGGTGAAGTCGGCGATGTCGGCAACTACTGGAATGCCCACGAGACCTGCAGAGCGAGGGCCGTATAGATATTCATTGGCGGCTTCATTGGGTACATGTAATGTCTTTTTTATTTCGGCCCTGAAAATCTGGTCCAGTTGTGCCCATTCTCGTTTATCGAACGTCCCCACTCGCATGTGGTGACGCATGGACGGGACGACGAATGTTTTATATGCGTCGAGCCGTTGCCAGGGCGCTAGTTTGCTGGTTAATATTTTCAGGCCGGTGGACACGATGTCGTGCAGGCTGGCATTGCTGGGGACTGGCGAGAACCCGACAGGAGCACCGAGGAAGTTCTCGCTGTCCAACTCGTCCGTGATGTTGGGGACGGCGGCTCCAGCAAGGCGGAAAGACGTCGGCAACACACGCACTTGGCTGCGAACAGATACTACACTTTGATCTTAGCCATAGGCCGAGAAGCGATGCCAATACAAACTTACACACGGCATATAAACATCCGGTAAACGTAAACAGACCGTAGAGATAACGACAATTGGTAAAATTTAATACCAAATTCTGTTGAAACGATGCAATAAACTCAAAAACGCAATTTACAAAGTTAATATTTATTGTATTTCTGATCTATAGGGGCTTTATTAAAATTTTGATCATATATTATAAGGCAAATATATGTAACACAAGTTTCAAATCCTACAGCTCTTATGGGACCAAGATCACACAGCCGGCGTCATTCGTGACGTAGCAGTTTACGACTTTTGTCGATAATACACGACCATATCCCGATGTGTTGTGATCAATATTCTACTTTTATACTAAATTATGAACAGTATTTTCATTAGTACTTTGTAGAATTTGATTAAATTAAATTTTAAAAATTAAATGTGACATTTTTATATAATTAATGATCTCTAATATTTTTAAAGGATATTTAGATGGTTAATAAAATAATTAATGATCTTAAAAAAAATTAAAATTCGTTGGCGTGTTCTATATCAATGATTATATATTAGATTACTTCTTTATTAGGTATTGTTACACGTTTTTTTCTTTACCAACCAAATAGTATTTACAAATTACAATCTTTAAAGATCACAATTATAAATATCAAATTTAATATTATAAACATTAATTGCTTTTTTTTCATAAGGTCAAACATGTTTTTTTAAAGATGTTATAATTATTTTTAAGAAGATCAGTCATATTTTTAAATATCAAAACTAATTAATATATCAAATAATTCTTAAAAACATTATTTTCTTTTTTTTAATATCGCTTAAATAGGTGCCATAAATTTTTACTAAAAATTAGTAGGAAAGATCATGGAGTTCATTTTTCTATATTTTTTTTACCTCCCGTCATACCGTAGGTAAGGGAGGTAATATAATCGTGCCAAAAATTCGATGGTGACTGGTGAGTTTTTAGTAGTGGTGGGAACCGGTTCCGGTTCGGTTCGGTTCCGGTTCCAAAATTACCCGGGTACCCGGTTATTTCAATATGTAATTACCCGGTTCTCGGTTCCGATTCCGAAACTACCCGGTTCTCGGTTCTGGAATCGAATCTCATCAGTTCTCGGTTCTGGATTCGAATCTCATCGGTTCTCGAATCGAATCTCATCGGTTCTGGAATCGAATCTCAACGGTTCTCGGTTCTGGAACCGAAACGTATCGGTTCCCGGTTCTGGGACCGAAAAAGGGTGAATCTCGATTATGAAGCTAATAAAATATACATTATTACAATCCGTGAATTAGATTTACGTATTATGAATCAATATGTTATGATGAATAAGTTAATTATTTTGAAAGATAATTTTTTTAAATTATTAAATAGGAATAAGTAAACAATTTAGGAAAGTTGGTATCAGATATTCTTATAAACTGATATAATGCAATTCTCTGAAGAACACGTGCAAAAATCAGGTACTTTTTCCCCGACTGCACGACCGGTGTCTTTGTTTAAATTTCTATAGGATTTGTGCTTTGTAGCCCCTTTCGGTTTCTTTTAATCTAAAAGTTAATTCAATTGGGCATATAAAATAATAACCAAATTTTTTTACAAATTATGAGGCACGCTATTTTCATTTCGAAATTTATTAAATGGTGTTATGAAATCCAGAAAATAAAAAATATTCATTTATATTCCATAACTGAGAGATCAAAATGTAAAGATTATTTTATGGCCGCTATTGTCATTACGTAGGTACCGTTATTTGAAAATATAACTCAAGGTCAAGTTATTGAAATAAACCATATTGAATGAAAATTTAAATTATAATATGAAACTGAAATCTGCATTTATTTACTATATTATGTGGTTACATTTTTAGCATCCTCTTGCCTTTGGTGTAATAATATTTACACATCAATATAGATGTTTTCAATTAAATTACATATAATTTTTTTTAATATAGCTCAATAATATTTCTCAGAAAATATGTTTATTTCTCAAGAATGACGAGGCTAATTTAAAATTATAATTGATTATTCCATAACTCGGATCCGAAGTTCGATTACACTGCCTGGAACTGGAACCGAAGATCGATTCCACTACTCGGATCCGAAGATCGGTTCCACTACCCAGAACCGGAACCGAAGATCGGTTCCATTCCCCGGAACCGGAACCGAAAATCGGTTCCACTACTCGGAACGGAAGATCGGTTCCAGGAACCTGGTACCCGGATAGTTTTAGAACCGGGTACCCGGTTCTAAATTTTTTCCGGTTCTTGACAGCACTAGTAGTTACTTGAATTAGATTAGACTATATTTTAACTATATTTTAAGAAATAAATATACATATATGTCAAAATTAGAGTAAAATTCGCTAATCAAAAAATAAGGATTAATTTAGTCTTTTTGGTGACTCGGGCTGTAAATGGCGGGAGGTATTGTGTTGGCCACACCAGAATTTTTATCAAGTTAAAATGTTAAAAGTATGTTGTTTGTGACTCCATCTTTCGAATTAATTTGCAAGTATCGACTATTTTTCCATATAAACTTCCCAGATGGCACTGCACGTTCTGCGACGCTCTTCTTACAAATTATATGAATAAAACATTCATTAAAGTTTATTGTTTATATTTTTCGAAACTATTCAATTTACACATACGAGTATGTGTATAAATAGTCTATTGTTTGATCACCAAAATTTTAACAATATTTTTGAAGTGGTACACAATTAAATTGAAGAAAAGCAGCATTGTTTCTACGGGTTGTTTGCCGGTATAACTGTATAGATAAGGAAGTGTGGGACTCAAGCAAAGCATACTTACCTGGCGTAGGGGTTACCGTGATCAACAAGGCGGTTCCCCCAGGGTGAGGCTCTTCCATTGCACTACGGTTGGGCTGACCCCTGCGATTATCCCTAATGCGGATAACTCGGGCGCGTTATTTTTGGTAGTCGGGACTGCGTACGCGCTGTGCCGGTCTTAAACAATACAAACATATGTCATACAGTAATTTACCCTTTCAATTTTAATGTATATAGTTTTTTTATCAAACGGCATAGAAATGGCATTTTTATGACTTGTTTCACAAGATAGAAGTTTCATTTCTACGCCGCTGGAAATTTCTACGCCGGCGGAGTAGAAATTAGCTATTTTTACTCCGGCGGCGTAGAAATTAGCTATTTCTACTCCGCCGGCGTAGAAATAAAATAAATAAATATCCATAGAAACTACATAGAACTAGCGAATAAAAAGAAAAGTAGTGCGTTTGAAAAAAAAATTTATGTGTCATTCGGAATAAAAGTGTCTATGTGTTCCTCGCATGCAATAGTCCGACTCGCTTCGCTCGTCGTGCAAACTTCCATGCTCGCCACACAAAGTATCACTTTTACTCCTAATAACACAATATACTATTATCTGCACTGCGTCATTACAATTCCCTATTATCTGGTATGTTCAGCGAAAATAAAGGCGTTTTTTGGCGATACATGGTTTGAAACTATTCTGTTCACCCGCGATACATCCGTGTATTCCGGATATCATGATAGGGTTGTATCAAAATCAAAGTCTATATTTAGGCCCGATATTTTAATCACCTGTTAACAGTGTGAAAACTTAACTGTCAGTTTCTTCCCTGGTACCTGGAGTGAGGTTCAAGTGGTATCTGAAATCGGCATATACATCCTTTAACTAAAGTCTCAGCGTTCGTGGTGGCTTCTTGGTTGGCTGTAACCCACTTGGTGAAGTAGTTCATGACAACCACTATTTATTTATTTCCGTCGTTACTTTCTGGGAAATGTGGGTTTGGAATGGTTCAGTCCCTGTTTATAATGTACAAAAATCGGATTCTGGTTTACAAAAATGTGGGTTCGGAACGGTTTTCGGTTTGGTTTCCGGTCCCGGTTATATATGTAAGATTTTATAAAGTGTAATTTTATCAGAATGTAAACATAGACAAATAACTTTTTTTTGTAGAGCAAAGTTTGTTGAAATAAACACAAACAATGGTTGTTTTTTTTTTGGTGATTTAAAGAGTAAATTTCACGGTTTTACCAATGAAAGTTAGATTACTAAAAGGACTTTGTTTGTATTTGAATAAAGTGGGCCGATGCTGGCGGTACTGCAATGCCAGGCCAACCCGTGACAGAGGTGGAGCAAGCCCCTAACACTCCGTCATTTTCCATAAATCAGTTTAATATACTGGTCCTGCTGTGCAGGACATATCAGATATTAAGCTGATAAGAACAGATATTTTTTTTAGGAGGTAATATTTGGGTCAAAGGAATAAAAGAAAATGATAAGTCAATAGACTAAAAAAGGATAATGTAATTCTAATATGAATGTGTTATGTTATTCATATGTAAGAAGCTTGTATAAACATTTTGAATGAATAAAAAATCTGTGATCGCAATAATCTCGGTATCGCCATGTAGTATCCCCTGCCCCGCAGATACTACACTTTGATCTTAGCCATAGGCCGAGAAGCGTAGACCGTAGAGATAACGACAATTCATAAAATTTAATAGCAAATTTTGTTGAAACGGTGCAATAAACTCAAAAACGCAATTTACAAAGTTAATATTTACTGTATTTCTGATCTATAGGCGCTTTATTAAAATTTAGATTATATATTATAAGGCAAATATATGTAACACAAGTTTGAAATCCTACAGCTCTTATGGGACCGAGGTCACAGCCGGCGTCAATCGTGACGTTGCAGTTTACGACTTTTGTCGATAATACACGACCATGTCACGATATGTTGTGATCAATATTACTTTTATACTACATTATGAACAGTATTTTATTATTTAAACAATAAAGTATTTTGTAGAATTTGATTAAATTAAAGTTCAAAAATTAAATGTGATATTTCTATGTAATTAATGACCACTAATATCTTAAAAGATATTTAATAAATAGTTATGATGATTAATAAAATAATTAATGATCTTTTTTGAATAGCTGATCTTTTAGAATTAAAATTCGTTGGCGTGTTCTATATCAATGATTATATCTTTAGTAGATATTGTTATACTTTTTTTATGTAAAATAAATTGTGTTTATAAATTACAATCTTTAAAAATCTCAATTATAAATGTCAAATTTAATATTATAGACATCAATTGCTTTTTTATGTTTTTACTTCCTTGTACGAAGTAAAGGAAGTATTGTAATCGCGAAAAATTTCGGTTTTGAGATTTCAACGGAAATATCCATTTTGACCATCCTTGAATCCATTTTGACTAATTTCGTCGTGACGTCTGTACGTACGTACGTACGTATGTACGTACGTACGTACGTACGTACGAACGTACGTGCGTATGTATCTCGCATAACTCAAAAACGGTAAGCCGTAGAAAGTTGAAATTTTGTATTTAGGACTGCTATAACATCTAGTTGTGCACCTCCCTTTTTGGTCATTACATAATTTCTAGAAATGGTACTTTATTTGAGGCCTATAATAGATTTTAATGAAAAACTATCTTAAAATATAATCTAACACCTTACAAATTTGGTATATAAGACTTTTATGTCAATTGGAATAACATAGTGGATTTTGGTTAAAACAGACTAACCGGAAGTGACATATTACCTGAAGTTGTTAACAGTTTTTCTACAATAAAATGGTTTCATTTTGATTTTAGAAATAAATGCCTCAAATAAATTTTTTAGAGAATTAAATTCTGTGTCTAGCACATCAAGTATTATTAAATTAGCCCTTCGTATAAGCGAGATATGTATATTTAAAACATATAATTTTTGGGCTTTTGTAATGAAGCTTGCTTTGGATTAGGACAAAAAATAACAAAAAAATAAAAAATAGATGCTAATGTCAAATTACGTCAAATACGTGCAATTTTATACTTGGGTCTATACTTCATATTGGTCTTGTGTACAAGGAAGTCGTGTGGTGTCCACATCAGATTTTTTACTTCCTTGTACGAAGTAAAGGAAGTATTGTAATCGCGAAAAATTTCGGTTTTGAGATTTCAACGGAAATATCCATTTTGACCATCCCTGAATCCATTTTGACTAATTTCGTCGTGACGTCTGTACGTACGTACGTACGTACGTACGAACGTACGTGCGTATGTATCTCGCATAACTCAAAAACGGTAAGCCGTAGAAAGTTGAAATTTTGTATTTAGGACTGCTATAACATCTAGTTGTGCACCTCCCTTTTTGGTCATTACATAATTTCTAGAAATAGTACTTTATTTGAAGCCTATAATAGATTTTGATGAAAAACTATCTTAAAATATAATCTAACACTTTACAAATTTGGTATATAAGACTTTTATGTCAAATGGAATAACATAGTGGATTTTGGTTAAAACAGGCTAACCGGAAGTGACATATTACCTGAAGTTGTTAACAGTTTTTCTTCAATAAAATGGTTTCATTTTGATTTTAGAAATAAATGCTTCAAATAAAATTTTTAGAGAATTAAATTCTGTGTCTAGCACATCAAGTATTATTAAATTAGCCCTTCGTATAAGCGAGATATGTATATTTAAAACATATAATTTTTGGGCTTTTGTAATGAAGCTTGCTATGGATTAGGACAAAAAATAACAAAAAAATAAAAAATAGATGCTAATGTCAAATTACGTCAAATACGTGCAATTTTATACGTGTTTTATACTTGGGTCTATACTTCATATTGGTCTTGTGTACAAGGCAGTCGTGTGGTGTCCACATCAGATTTTTTAAAGATGTTATAATTATTTTAAAAAGCTCAGTCTTATATTTTTAAATATCAAAACTAATTTATTAAAATATTATTTTCTTTTTTTTAATATCGCTTAAATGGGTGCCATAAATTTTTATTAAAAATTAGTAGGAAAGATTACGGAGTTCATTTTTCTAGATATTTTTTTTAAATATATAGTATCAAATTTAAATGCAATAAAATATGGAATATAATGAAACTTAAAAAACGAAGTTATTAACTTCGAAAATAGCACAATTTTTAGTTACGTATAGATTGAAAAAAGATCTGAACAATTTGATATACTGTGTGTCTGTCTTAAAGGTGTACATAGGAGATTAAGATGGGAAATAAGTTTTTTGCAATTTCCTGCTTGCCTAATTATTTTAAGCAAAAACACGTCAAATAAAAGTTTTAGGGCATAAAATTATGCATCTAAATCAGTAAACAGTATTATTTTTACATATACTTTATAACGACAGAAATTAAATGAAGATGTCGAAAATTACTTTGAAAATATCGACAGCCATGGAATTTAACAAAAAAATAAATAAATGCTTAACGCTTTATCTGTCACAACGTAAGTTAACTTATTTGACGTTTCTGACAAGTTGAATTTGCTTCTAGTTTTATCGCCTGAAATCATTAGAAAATGAATATTTATATGTACTAATGAAGAGCGTTATTTCACAATTCCTAAATTCGTGACAAAATTTGAAGACTGCTAATGTGTCTTCAAAAAATACAAGTGAGCCGCTTAATCAGAATATAGGACGAGCAGGAAAACGTGCGTTACTGGAAGAGTGTTAGGAATAGTAGACCCCTTGTGTAGTACTAGATGTATTGGAAATGAGCTGGGAGTACATCACAGCATTATACAAAATTTTGTTACGCAATTTTTAATAAATCATATTTAAACTAAACTATATTTTTTAACTTTATTTATTAGTCTAATATAATATTTCTATTATTATCATAATTAACGATATTTGTTCAAATCAAATTGACAAAAACGTCAAATAAGTTAACTTACGTTGTGCCAGATAAAACGTCAAGCTATTATTTATTTTTTGTTTAATCCATGGCTGTCGATATTTTCAACGTAATTTTCGACATTTTCATATTTAATTTCTGTCGTTACAAAGCGTGTAAAGGTAATATTGTTTATTGATTTAGATGCAGAATTTTATGCCCTAAAACTTTTATTTAACGCATTTTTGCTTAAAATAATTAGGCGAGCAGGAAATTGAAAAAAACTGATTTCCCATGTTAATCTCCTATGTACACCTTTAAAACAGACACACGGTATATATTATACATATACAGGGTGTTATATTTTAATGGCCCCAGCAAATATCTCGCTTATTTATTAAGTTGGTAATTTCTTTCATATAACATGATTTATACAGAAACATGTAAGCTACTTGATGACGGATGTACATTCCTGATACCACTTCCGGTTTATGAGTAATTAATATCTATTTTGAAATTACAAATGGAACATACTATATTTTTTTACAAATTTGAAAAGTACATCAAATTTGCTTTACAATCATGTAAAATAGTCCATATGTTACATTATTAAATAGTAAAATGGCGGGCACTTTTTTATTCACCTAATTGAAAAGAGAATAGTGAGCCATGACTGTGGCTTGAAATAAAAAAAATAACTAAAACAATTGTATTTATTATTATTAAATGAAATAATATTTTTTTGTCATAATAATACAGAAAATAACAAGCCACAGTCATGGCTCACTATTCTCTTTCCAATTAGGTGTATAAAAAAGTGCCCGCCATTTTACTATTTAATAATGTAACGTATGGATTATTTTACATGATTGTAAAGCAAATTTGATGCACTTTTCAAATTTGTAAAAAAATATAGTATGTTCCGTTTGAAATTTCAAAGTAGATATTAATTACTCATAAACCGGAAGTGGCATCAGGAATGTACATTCGTCATCAAGTAGCTTACATGTTCTTGTATAAATCATGTTATATGAAAAAATTTCCAACTTAATAAATAAGCGAGATATTTGCTGGGTCCATTAAAATATATATACAGGGTGTTTCAGGACTAGTGTAACAAATTTTAACAGCTTATTCCTATCATGTTATAAAAAATTCCAATAATGGCATAATGTTAAAAATATGTTGCTTGTGTCTCCATCTTTTGAATTAATTTGTAAATATTGACTATTTTTACATATAGTCTTGCTAGATGGCAATGCATGTACTGCGACGCACACATTACAAATTATATGAATAAAACCTCCATTAAAGTATATTGTTTATATTTTTCGAAACTTTTAAATTTACACATATGTGCATAAATAGTCTATTTTTTGATCACCAAAATTTTGACAGTATTTTTAAAGTGATACACAATTAAATTGCAGAAATCCTGAATTGGTTCTACGGGTCGTTTGCCGGTATAACTGTATAGATAAGGAAGTGCGGGACTCAAGCAAAGCATACTTACCTGGCGTAGGGGTTACCGTGATCAATAAGGCGGTTCCCCCAGGGTGAGGCTCTTCCATTGCACTACGGTTGGGCTGACCCCTGCGATTATCCCTAATGCGGATAACTCGGGCGCGTTATTTTTGGTAGTCGGGACTGCGTACGCGCTGTCCCGGTCTTATATAATTCAAACATATATTATACGATGATATCCACTCTAATTTACTTTGTTTTATCTCTATTACAAGATTACAACTGTGCGACATTGCGAGAGTTATTGCAATCTGTTACATCGGTGTATTCCGAATATTATGATTGAGTAATACCAAAAACAAAATCAATATTTAAAATACTGGACTTAGGTTTTAATTACAACAGAATATATTTATTAGAACTGTTTTTATTACTATCTATAAATGGCTTATACAATTACAAATTTCCAAACTAGAAAATGGTCGTATATTCATGTTTGAAATTGCGCCTCTAACGGCTACATTGACATTTTTGGTTACCGAATCAATTTTGACATTCCGAGAAAGTGATACAATTTTATTTTGAGTTGTTGCTATTGTGCATGAATATTATACATCATAGTATATTGAATTGAATAAAGAAAATATTTAAAATGCTATATGTGATGCGGCAATCAAAAAATCAAAATACCAGCGATGGTACTGTGGCAGAAAATATAATTTTTCTCATAATATGTGTGATTTCTGTAAACCATTTTATTATATTTAAATTTATATTAAAATTTATAGTATTAGTTGAATGTTACAAGATGCACAATACATGGAAACTGAGATTAAAAAGTTGGAAAACCTGAATGATTGGAAAGAAGAAAATTTCTACATATTACGATATCAGTGTATGATGTTAGCATATTTCTTTTATATTCGCAATAAATGAAAAAGATTCTTCATTGAAAACATACCAGGCTCTAAGTGGAATCAGTTGCACAAGCTCGGAAAAGAAAATACACGAAAAATACGAACCATGTGAATTTCTATCTTTAACATTAACATTACATGTACAAAATCTATAATAAATAGACGAATTATGTCACAAATAGACTTCTATTTCATACAACTGCTTGTATTTTAAGACAATTTTCTGCTTCTTGTATTATATCTTGTTGAAATATTAACTTAAAAAACACATTTTTTATATAATTCATTATTGCAATCAGACGACCATTGTTGGAATTTTATCCATATGATAAGTATCTTTTACAATGAGAAAATATGTATACCTAAAAGAAGTTTTCATGTTAATAGAAGATATCTTTTGAAAAGTTATTCTCTTATACATCTGTTCCTCATATATTCTTCTAGGAAATTTATAAAATTTGATACTTCAATAGGTAATTTTGTGAGAATTATTACATCCCCTACTACATCACATAATATTTAGCGTCCTATCATTCGCATTCATTGCAAATATTTTATAAAATAGAAATTGCAAAATTATTCTGGCATAAAACATACCCTTGCTATGTTTCAATGAGTAACCATTTTTGTCATTTTTGTCGCTGTCGGCGCTGACTACTTTTGTGCACACCGCCTATAGCACAGTCATCATCTCATCATCACTCTTATTAGTTTGTAAAAAGAATAAGAGATGTCACATCTCGTGAGTTCGTATTAAAAGCTTCCAATAGATGGTGCGACGTGTACTGCCATTGGTATATGTGAGAAGATATATAATATTATTGTAAATATTTAAATATTAAGTAATGGGATGACATAATATGTATTACAATATTTATAGATATATTTTTCCAAGTGGACTGCTTTTTTATGGATGTAAAATACTACAAAGCAATGTATAAAGTTGAAAATGCATTTACTGCCATAGTATGCTTTCCAGCACAATTTGGTATAATACACTGAAGCAGATTCTGTCTTATTACTCTGACCTTCCTTCTAGACGAATAAATCTTTCGCCTTTTACTAAAGATTTCCGTGGAGGAGGGTAACTCAAATGAGTCTTTAAGAATTTTTCATTGCCCGGCGAAAGCTGGGCGTTTTATATAAATCAAATATAGTCATTTCCACTGAGCAGTGGGTATTAGAGTTGAACATAGGTGAAGTAAATGGTATATTTTATACATCGCATACGAGTAATATATACAGGTGTTTCAGGACTAGTGTAACAAACTTTAACAGCTTATTCCTCAGGTCATTGTGAGCCAAAAATGTCATATGAACATAGGTCATGTTCCTTCTAGTTATCAAAATAAATAACACGAATTTTTTTAATTTTTGTAATCAAGGTACTTTCGGAAAACAAGAGTTATATTGAAAAGTCATACCTTCTTTGTATTTATTAATTTATGTATTAATTAATTGTCTTAATTAAAAATTGTTGTACTTTTGATTGTATTTTTGTTTCATAATGGATGGTTATAGTACTGCTGAATATGCAGATATGATTTTTATTTATGGATTATGTAATGGTACTGCCCGTTATGCGTCCAGAGAATACCAAGACATATAGCCAAATAGACGCCAACCTTCCCATCGCCTATTTGCGCGCTAATAAGAATGATAAGATGATGACTGTGCTATTTCAAACATGAATATACGACCATTTTCTAGATAGGAAATTTGTAATTATATAAGCCATTTATAGATAAGTAATAAAAACAGTTCTAATAAATATATTCTGTTGTAATTAAAACCTAAGTCCAGTATTTTAACTATTGATTTTGTTTTTGGTATTACTCAATCATAATATTCGGAATACACCGATGTATTGCGGGTGAACTGACAATAATTACGAAAAATACAAATATACCAAAATAGCTATTTGTGTATTGAGAGCGCAAAATGGGACATTGTCGATTGAGAGGTTGTTGCCGCGCGACGCAGGAGCGAGGCATTCTCTCGAAATCGACAATGTCCATTTGCGCTCGAAACACACACGATTTTTTCTACAGTCGCCACAATGGGGTCCTCCACCATAACAAAAATTTATTTTTTATTTATTTTTACTTATCGGTATTTTCCATTCTTCTTGAGCTATTGCTTCAATCTAATCTAAGCATTATATACTTTCGTTTTTGTAAATGAATGCCCTATTTTATTTTCACAGCAGTGCGGCATTTTGTTTGGTTATGTAACATACCGACAAAGCAGTTATATGTCAGATTGACTTGTTAAGTGGGGAATGTATAACTACAGTGTCGTTAATTCCTGACTAAACGTTTTTATTAAGAATGTAGCCAAGTAACATTTCTCAACATTATATAGTTTAAAATTTGAGGAGCGAGCGTTTTTTCTACTTTGTCGCTCTAGAGCGGCAAAGTGACATTTTGCGTTGACAACAGAGAGCGCAAATGGCTACTTTGTATATAGACTGTAGAAAAACATATTTTCGTTGAACATAACAGGTTGCAACAACACTCGCAATGTCGCGCAGTTGTAATGCAGATAAAACAAAGTAAATTAAGAGTGGAAATCATCGTATGATATATATGTTTGAATTATTTAAGACCGGGACAGCGCGTACGCAGTCCCGACTACCAAAAATAACGCGCCCGAGTTATCCGCATTAGGGATAATCGCAGGGGTCAGCCCAACCGTAGTGCAATGGAAGAGCCTCACCCTGGGGGTACCGCCTTGTTGATCACGGTAACCCCTACGCCAGGTAAGTATGCTTTGCTTGAGTCCCACACTTCCTTATCTATACAGTTATACCGGCAAACAACCCGTAGAAACAATGCTTCTTTTCTTCAATTTAATTGTGTACCACTTCAAAAATATTGTTAAAATTTTGGTAATCAAACAATAGACTATTTATACACATATGTGTAAATTTAAAAGTTCAAAAAATATAAACAATAAACTTTATTGAAAGTTTTATTCATATAATTTGTAAGATGTACGGCGCAGTACATGCAGTGCCATCTGGGAAGATTATATGGAAAAATAGTCGGTACTTGCAAATTAATTCAAAAGATGGAGACACAAGCTACATAATTTTAAATTTTAATACGACTATGTTTACACGTATAGCAAAAAAGTACTTTGACTTCCAAAAGGCGACTTTTGCCATTGTGTAAACACTCTCGCCTATTACTTTTCTTGCTAAAGTCAAGTCCAAAATAAAATAGACTTGACTCATATAAGTAACTTTTAAAAAGTCGTGTGAACAACGAACGAAACATACTTTACTTTACTAACAGTAACATCTAGTTTTCATCCACAAATTCCTAATAATTGGATATTTAATTACACAATTTTGTGTTTTATATCTGAATTTAAAATATTCTCGAATTTTAAAATAATTTATGCGATTATTTTTTAATCTACTTCGCATCAAATATTGTTGCTACATAGTTATATTATTTAAAAATATCGCGCTTAAATTAGTAGTAACTGTAAATTAGTAACTGTAGTTTACTATTCATTTTTTCTATAAATAATTTATTCATAATTATGATTATATGATAATAGTTAAATAGGTAACTTACATCACACGTATTATAACCAAACTTTACTTTGCTGTCAAAGTCAAAATTGAGTGAAGGACAAGTAACAAACGAAAAGTGAAGTAGATTTGACCTTATGTGTAAACGCACAATTAAATTGACTTTTCATAAGTCGCCTTTAAGCCGGTATCCCACTGTAAAAATTTTGATAAAAATTTCTGTAATTTTTTTTATAAAAACGTTCCATGAAAAGTACTGCATCCCACTGTAAAAATTTTTACGCGATTTTATGGAGTGTTGCATAACACATGAAAGAGAATTGGCGCCAAAGATACTACTAAACCTCATTTTGTAGCTGTTGTTCTTCAGAGGTAGTTGCGTTTTGTAATTTCATTATGAATAACGTTCATTGAAATAAAAAAATGTTAGCTGCAATAATTGTTGGAGTAATGGTTTACACAGTTATACAAAAAATAAAAAAATCAGAACATCGCTGGTGGACTAGTCTATGACTGGAGAAAAGAAATACAAATCGCAGTGTTTAATTATCAGACACACCAAATTACGAATAGAAGATGAAATAAATTACAGAAATTTTCTTCGAATGAAAGAACATTTCTTAAAAATCATGGACATGGTTCGAAAGTAAAGTAAGAAACGTGACACTCAATTAAGGCAGTGTATTTCGGCACATGAAAGATAGGCATTGTTCTATCCTTTTATCGTCACTACTGAAAGGGTACGACGCGAGTATATAGGTGAATAAAGTCCATCTTAAAATGCTTGAACGAGGCGGATTTGTATGGGCTTCTCATTTACTTCATATTTTATTTTTGCAAATTTGTATAGGTAATTTAAAATACACTTTCTATAAATTATAGATCAAGATATTTATACTAATACTACGTAAAATTATTGGTTGAAAAACTTTGTTGGTTACGATTAATGAGTATTCTAATAGGATTCGGACGAAAATGTAAAAGGAGAAAAAAGAAATGCAAAGAATAACGCATGTAAATATTAATTAACTTTAATACTTATTTTTTTGATGTTGTATTGCCTGATTATTATAAGATAATAACATTTAACAGTTGAAAATCGCACTTTGCCTGGCGTATTTATTATAATATTCAGGCGATTTTGTGTGTAATCAAACTTCTTCATTTCTATACAAATCAATTAAAACGCTGTTTGTTCAGGCAACCACACTACACATTTTGATTATTTTGCTTCATATTATTTCCAATTTCAATATGAACAAACGCTCACCGCTGTTCAAATAATAGAGAATAACAGCTGTCTTTAGAAAATGACTTTACCAATGGTTCAAGCAATCGCATTGCGCACGCCCGCATCAACAACCAATCATAACGCAGCTTTCATCAAAATGAATACAGACTGCTGTATTTATGTGACGTCACATCAAAATTTTTACGTGACGTCATGTAAATACAGTTTTCATAAAAATTCTGTCAAAACGGTTTTTATAAAAATATTTACGTCCATTTTTATCAAAATTTTTACAGTGGGATACCGGCTTAAGTGTTTCTGACGAGACGATCGAGCCGAGAAACTACATCGTCTCGTCTCGTTTCGTCTAGAAGACAAAAAATTAACTCTCGTCCCGATTTTTTCTCGTCTCGAACAATGGAGTCTCGTCTCGGCCGAGAATCTCGACGAGATTTCTCGTTTTTTTAATGGATCCAATATGTAATTTATTATTATATACTTACCGTAAAAACCTATAAATAATATTCAGGATTATTAAAAAAATTGAGACAACTATTTTCTTCAGTATCAATTTTATACCTATACAACAAATTACAATGTTAGAGACAGAGTAATTTGATACAGCACTACTATAATAATTAAATAATGTTCTTATTCATGAACAGTTACTAATAAACAACAGGTTAACAAAACTTAGTTTAGAATAATAAAATGTATAATATAAAAATAATGTTAATTATTAGTATAAACATCGATTAAGTAAGGGTGATTAGCGAGCAGTTGATTAGCATTGTTTATCTCTGTCAAGCGTTTATGAATTAGTTGAGAGAAAAATACTTCAAATAACAATCGTAGAAAAATTTAATTATATGCATCTTTTATTTGAAATATTTTTCTTTAAAATAATTAATAAGCGATTGAGAGTTGAGAGATAAAACAATGCTAATCAACTGTTCGCTGTAGTGTTCATACTACCAGCCAGGCAATTTGGACCACAAAAGGCAAATTTTATGCTTTGCTTAAATAAAATAATGAAAAACGAAGTTAGATATCATTTAAAATAATGGACATTACTGTCAAACATTCAAACTGCTTTTATTTATTTAAATCAAGTTTAAAATTTAACGTCTGGAGGTTCAAATTGTTTCATTATTTACTATATATTATAATAACTAATTTTGTTTGTCGTTAATAATATTTGACAAAAGAGAAATAAAACATTATTTATTTAAAAGAATAGAATAGTTTTATTTAAGAAATTTTAGCCCGATACTGTATTAGATTTATAATTTCAAAAATATGATAATTTTTTAATACAAATTTACAAAATGTTCCAATGAAAATATGTACTTTTAAAAATACAAAAATTGTCGAGAAATCTCGGAATAATTGTCGAGAATCGAGAATCTCGGTATGTAAGTATCGTCTCGTCTCATGAGTTCAAAAAGGTTTCTCGTCTCGGCGAGACGAGAAATTTCGAGACGGGACGAGACGAGATTCGAGAAGATCTCGTCTCGTCAGAAACACTAGTCGCCTTTTGAAAGTCAAGTCAAAGTGAATTTTTCTCATCCGTGTAAACGTAGTGATTATGCATTTATATTCAAAGTTTGATTCGTACATAACAGTCATTTTACATATTTACTCTTTCTAATCAGCGATCGGAAACCGCAGAAAAATGGGTTCGGGTTCAGAAAAAATATTTTAGGTGGTTCGATACCGGTTCAGTTCCGGGTGTAGTAAGGTAAAAATAAAAATGATAAATAAAAATGAAAACAAAACCAATAATTTACATGATAAATACTTGTACCAGTAAATTTACTTTGTAAAGAAATTTTTATATAATCTGATTATTAAAATGACTGATAACATTTCCTTTAGACATATTTGCTCGTTGAAATTGTAAAAATAATTTCAGTGCAAAAAATGCTCATTCCACATTAATTTGTGTGCCTGGAAATGCTCCAGAGTGCAACAATTTTTGTTCATCCCAAAATTTAATATATTTGCAGTTTTTGGATTTTCATTATCTTTCTAATAAATCTTCCTCACCTTCAAATAATAGAATAAAAATTAAAAATGTAATTATTTCTGTACAAAACTAATGTTATTTTAATTGCCTGCAACTATGTGACAGGGATATTGAAAAACGTTGGTTCAGTGAACCCGGTTTTTTGAACTAAAAAATAATTGGTTCAGTTCAGTTCTGGGATTCAAATCGATCAAATTACAAGCGATTCAGATTCAAAAATAGTGGGTTCGGAACGGTTTTCAGTTTGGGTTCGGTTTTGTTTCCAGTCCTGGTTATATGTAAGATTTTTTATTAAGTGTATTTTTATGAACTATAATAAAATTAACATTACAAAATTCTATAGAATGTACAAAATAAAGACAATATAATTTATTGTACCTAGCATAAATTTGATGAAACTAACAAACAATAGTTGTTTTGCTTTAGTGATTAAAGCGTAAACTTTACAATTCATTTATGACTAGGGTTTGATTCCTAAACTAAGGGACTATGTTTGTATTTGTATAAAGTGGGCCGATCCTGGCGGTACTGCAATGCCAGGCCAACCCGTGACAGAGGTGGAGCAAGCCCCTAACACTCCGTCATTTTCCAAAAATCAGTTTAATATACTGGTCCTGCTGTGCAGGACATATCAGATATTAAGCTGATAAGAACAGATACTACACTTTGATCTTAGCCATAGGCCGAGAAGCGATGCCAATACAAACTTCCACACGGCATATAAACATCCGGTAAACGTAAACAGACCGTAGAGATAACGATCATTCGGAAAATTTAACAGCAAATTTTGTTGAAACGGTGCAATAAACTCAAAAACGCAATTTACAAAGTTAATACTTTTTGTATTTCAGATCTATAGGGGCTTTATCAAAATTTAGATTATATATTATAAGGCAAATATGTGTCACACAAGTTTGAAATCCTACAGCTCTTATGGGACCAAGGTTACACAGCCGGCGTCATTCGTGACGTAGCAGTTTACGACTTTTGTCGATAATACACGACCATGTCACGATGTGTTGCGATCAATATTACTTTTATACTAAATTATGAACAGTATTTTCATTATTTAAACAATAAAGAATTTCATTAAATTAAATTTTAAAAATTAAATGTGACATTTTTATATAATTAATGATCACTAATATTTTTAAAAGATATTTAGACGGTTAATAAAATAATTAATGATGTAAAAAAAAAATTCGTTGGCGTGTTCTATATCAATGATTATATATTAGATTACTTCTTTATTAGATATTGTTACACGTGTTTTTCATTACAAACCAAATTGTATTTACAAATTACAATCTTTAAATATCACATGTCATGTGGTGGCCACATCAATTTTTTTTTAAATATCTAGTATCAAATTTAAATGCAATAATATATGGAATATAATGAAACTTAAAAAAAAAGTTATTAAGTTCGAAAATGGCACAATTTTTAGTTACGTATAGATTGAAAAAAATCTGTACAATTTGATATATATTACTCGTATGCGATGTATAAAATATACCATTTATTTTGACCTATGTTTAACCCCACCATCGACCCATTTAGTGCAAATGACTATGTTTGATTTATATAAAACGCCCAGCTTTCGCCGGGCAATGAAAAATTGAAAAAAAACTCATTTGAGTTACCCTCCTCCACGGAAATCTTTAGTAAAAGGCGAAAGATTTATTCGTCTAGAAGGAAGGTCAGAGTGATGAGATCGAATCTACTTTAGGGTACTATAGCAAATTGTGCTGGAAAGCATACTGTAGAAATAAATGCTTTCATTTTTAATTTCATACATTGTTTTGTAGTATTTTACGTCCATAAAAATGCAGGCCACTTGCAAAAATATTTCTATACGGATTGTAAAACGTATTATGTCACCCCAGTATTTAATATTTAAATATTTGCAATAATATTATATATCTGCTCATATATACCGATGACAGTATACGTCGCACCATCTATTGGAAGCTTTTAATACTAACTCACGAGAGGTGACATCTCTTATTCTAGTTACAAACTAATAAGAGTGATGAGATGCTGACTGCTATAATTTAATCAATTTCAAACATGAATATACGATCATTTTCTAGTTAGGAATTTTGTAATTGTATAAAGGCCTGTGTCCACGATTCTAGAAATCGATCAGAGTTCTCGAATATAGGCCGCAATTCGATAACTCGGATCGATTTCATTTAAATGTTACCAATTTAAAATCTTGACGTTTGATAAGCTTGAAAATGATAAGGTTATAAAATATTACATAATTCTACTTATTTATGATATTGATTATAAATAATTACTTATAAATAAATTAATATATTCGTTGTAAAAATTTAATTTACTTACTGCCGGGATAATTTTTTTTAGTATTTGTAGAAATGGCTGAAAGTAACTTCATAAATTCGACCAACCTGACATCTTTAGTCATACAAGTTCAATATTTATGATCAAAAAATGTGATCGAGAACTCGAAACGATTACTAGCATCGTGGACACAGGCCTTAAGCCATTTATAGATAGAAATAAAAACAGTTCTAATAAACATATTCTGTTGTAATTAAAACGTAAGTCCAGTATTTTAAATATTGATTTTGTTTTTGATACCACTCAATCATGATATCCGGAATCCACCGATGAATTGCGGGTGAGCTGACAATAATTCTATAACCATATATTTTTGCTGAACATAACAGATTGCAATGACACTCGCAGTGTTGCACAGCACAGTTGTAGGGCAGATAAAACAATATGAATTAAGAGTGGAAATTGTGGTACAATGTATGTTTGAATTATATAAGACCGGGACAGCGCGGACGCAGTCCCGACTACCAAAAATAACGCGCCCGAGTTATCCGCATTAGGGATAATCGCAGGGGTCAGCCCAACCGTAGTGCAATGGAAGAGCCTCACCCTGGGGGAACCGCCTTATTGATCACGGTAACCCCTACGCCAGGTAAGTATGCTTTGCTTGGCTCACACACTTCCTTATCTATACAGTTATACCGGCAAACGACCCGTAGAAGCAATGCAGTTTTTCTTCAATTTAATTGTGTATCACTATAAAAATACTGTAAAAATTTTGGTGATCAAACAATAGACTATTTATGCACATATGTGTAAATTTAAAAGTTTCGAAAAATATAAACAATAAACTTTAATAAAAGTTTTATTCATATAATTTGTAAGATGTGCGTCGCAGTACATGCAGTGCCATCTAGGAATATTTGATGGAAAAATAGTCAATATTTACAAATTAATTCAAAAGATGGAGACACCAGCGACAGATGTTTAACATTCTGCCATTATTGGATTTTTTATAACATTTAGCATGAATTTCACATGTATTGACCTAGATTCAATTAACTTCACGCGTCTTCCTTAAATTATACCACTGGACTTTGTATTTATTAACCAATTATTTATCGTACCAATAAATTTACTTTGTAAAGAAATTTTCATACAATATAAAATATCTGATAACATTTCCATAGACATATTTGCTCGTTGAAGTTGCAAAAATAATTTCAGTGCAGAAAATGCCCGTTCCATACTAATTTCTGGAGCTGGAAATGCTGAAGAGTGCAACGATTTTTGTTCTTTTCAAAAATTTAATATATTAGCAGTTTTTGGATGTCTTCATAATTTTTAAAAACCACTTGTCAATTGAGTTTATTTTAATTTTAACGTTCGACTGGTATGTTATTATTATCATAACAACCCTGCTTTCAGGGTTGTTATATAGCAAATAACACCCTAGAGCGTGTTATGAGTTGTTGCTATGGTAACGTTGTCAATAAATTGATATTGATACTGGAACAAAGCCTAAAAAACAAGCAGAAGCAGTCATAGCCTACCTATACCTTAAATTTTATTAAAATCTTCTGATATGTAATCCGTACAATATTAAAAATTATAGTCGGACGTTAAGCGTTGAACGCACCACGGGAGTGAAACGGACAATAATGCCTTCGGTCAACGTATACACCTCGGGCCGGAGGCCCTTGGAAGATTCACTGTTGACCTCAGGCGTTATTGTCCTTATAACACCCTTGATACGATAATTACTATAATATCTCTGCGATAGTTAAGGGTTAAGCTTTTTCGTTATCTTTCAATAGTTTTTCGAATAAATCTTCCTCATCTTCAAATAATGGAATAAAATATTCAAATAGGTAATTATTTCAGTACAAAACTAATGTAATTTTTATTGCCTGCAACTATGTGAAAGGAGTATTGAAGAACATTGGTTAAGTGGACCCTGTTTTTTAAACTAGATAATAGTGGGTTCGGTATTGTTTCCGGTTTATATGAAAGATTTTATAAAGTGTAATTTTATGAACTGTAATTAAACTAACAAGCAATGGTTGATTTTCTTTGGTGATTAAAGCGTAAACATCATAATTTTTTGCATCATTAGGGTTTTTGATTACTATACTAATGGACTATGTTTGTATTTGAATAAAGTGGGCCGATCCTGGCGGTACTGCAATGCCAGGCCAACCCGTGACAGAGGTGGAGCAAGCCCCTAACACTCCGTCATTTTCCAAAAATCAGTTTAATATACTGGTCCTGCTGTGCAGGACATATCAGATATTAAGCTGATAAGAACAGATATTTTTTTTAGGAGGTAATATTTGGGTCAAAGGAATAAAAGAAAATGTTAAGTCAATAGACTAAAAAAGGATAATGTAATTCTAATATGAATGTGTTATGTTATTCATATGTAAGAAGCTTGTATAAACATTTTGAATAAATAAAAAATCTGTGATCGCAATAATCTCGGTATCGCCATGTAGTATCCCCTGCCCCGCAAATACTACACTTTAATCTTAGCCATAGGCCGAGAAGCGATGCCAATACAAACTTCCACACGGCATATAAACATCCGCTAAACGTAAACAGACCGTAGAGATAACGATCATTCGCAAAATTTAACAGCAAATTTTGTTGAAACGATGCAATAATCTTAAAAACGCAATTTACAAAGTTAATATTTACTGTATTTCTGATCTATAGGGACTTTATCAAAATTTTGATCATATATTATAAGGCAAATATATGTAACACAAGTTTGAAATCCTACAGCTTTTATGGGACCAAGGATACATAGCCGGCGTCATTCGTGACGTAGCAGTTTACGACTTTTGTCGATAATACACGACCATGTCTCGATGTGTTGTGATCAATATTACTTTTATACTAAATTATGAACAGTATTTTCATTAGTACTTTGTAGAATTTGACTAAATTAATTTTCCAAAAATTAAATGAGATATTTTTATATAATTAAGGATCATTAATATTTTTAAAAGATATTTAATAAATAGTTATAATTATTAATAAAATAATTAATGATCTTTATTTATAATAGCCGATCTATTAGAATTAAAATTCGTTGGCATGTTTTATATAAATGATTATTTATTAGATATTGGTACACGTTTCTTTTTATATAAAATAAATTGTGTTTATAAATTACAATCTTTAAAAATTACAATTGTAAATGTCAAATTTAATATTATAGACATCAATTGTTTTTTTTTTCATTAGGTCAAACATGTTTTTTTAAAGATATTATAATTATTTTAAAAAAGATCAGTCTTATATTTTCAAATATCAAAACTAATTTATAAAAGATACTAAATAATTATTAATGTATCAAATATTTTTTTCTACTTTGATTCTTTAATATTTACTTTATGAAACCCATTTGGATATCATAATAGTATATTAAAGAACGTGTTTTATAAGACATGTTTTTTTCGCACGCGTCAAAATTTATTTCTAATAATTGACAAGTGCGAAAGAAAGTCTTATAAAATGAGTTCTTGATACTATTTTTTATAATTTGCGCCTTCTACAATAACATTTACTTACTCAATTTGTGATTATATTTGTAACCATTTGTACATTTTCATGTAAATCATCTTCCCTAAATAAAAAAATAATAATAATAATTTCGACATAATATTATTAAAATGAATTGTCAATTAACTAAAAATAAATTAGGTAAAAATGGGTTAAAGAAACGTCATCTAGTACCAACCATATAAAACAAAAAAATGCGTATCGAAATGACTTCATTATGAACGCAAAATATAAAAAGTACTTATTTATGACATCCAAATGAGTTTCATAAAGTACATATTAAACAGCCGAAATTGAAATTCCTGGACATGAAATAACGTACATTTTTTGAAAAAATGACCATAATAGAAAAAATAGTATAAAATACACATTTCATAAGACATTTCAGCGCACCTGTCCACTTAGAAAACTCGCGGCAAGCCGCTCGTTTATCCCATAGATTTTGCAAATATATGTGAGAATTATTTTGTAGTGAGACATGAATATATGTATTTGTATGTAAAAATATTTTTTATATTTTGTGTTCATAATGAAGTCATTTCGATACGCAATTTTTTGTTTTATACGGTTGGTACTAGATGACGTTTCTTTAACCCCTTTTTACATAATTTATTTTTAGTTAATTGCCAATTCATTTTAATAATATAATGTCCAAATTATTATTATTTTTTTATTTAGGGAAGATGATTTACATGAAAATGTACAAATGGTTACAAATATAATCACAAATTGAGTAAGTAATTGTTAATTGTAGAAGGCGCAAAATATAAAAAATAGTATAAAGAACTCATTTTATAAGACTTTCTTTCGCACTTGTCAATTAGAAAACTCGCTAACGCTCGTTTTCTAAGTTTTGACACGTAATATATATATATATATATATATACATATATATATATATTTATATTTATTCTCTCATTAATGCTACTTTCAGAATGCTGTGATTAACAGAACAATTATTTTGACATATGACAATTATTCAAATTATTTGCTTTATTCCTCAAGTTTAAGTAGACCATATTCAAGACTATACACTAACGTTATCTGTATGTATTAATGAAGAGCATTATATTTTCATTTTATTTTCATTTTGTAGACTGTTGTTGACATGTCAGTATGGTAATAATAATACCGTACAGATACCGTTATTTCCAGCCTACTTTTGTACATGTAAACAATGGATTAATAACCTGAAACCGGTAAAAAATAAATTATATAAATAATTTTTTTCCTAAATGATTTTATTAACCGGTTATCTAACTGTTAAAAAAACGGTTAACTAAAGAATATTTTTGAACATAAACCGGTCTAAAAATTACTTTCTTGATGTCGGTTAACCATTATTAGTTATATTTCGGTTCTTGCCCTACTTTATTGTTTAAATAATGAAAATACTGTTCATAATTTAGTATAAAAGTAATATTGATCGCAACATATCGTGACATGGTCGTGTATTATCGACAAAAGTCGTAAAATGCAACGTCACGAATGACGCCGGCTGTGTGACCTTGGTCCCATAAGAGTTGTAGGATTTCAAACTTGTGTTACATATATTTGCCTTATAATATATGATCAAAATTTTAATAAAGCCCCTATAGATCAGAAGTACAGTAAATATTAACTTTGTAAATTGCGTTTTTGAGTTTATAACACTGTTTCAACAAAATATGATATTAAATTTTCCGAATGATCGTTACCTCTACGGTCTGTTTACGTGTACCGGATGTTTATATGCCGTGTGGAAGTTTGTATTGGCATCGCTTCTCGGCCTATGGCTAAGATCAAAGTGTAGTATCTGTTCTTATCAGCTTAATATCTGATATGTCCTGCACAGCAGGACCAGTATATTAAACTGATTTTTGGAAAATGACGGAGTGTTAGGGGCTTGCTCCACCTCTGTCACGGGTTGGCCTGGCATTGCAGTACCGCCAGGATCGGCCCACTTTATTCAAATACAAACATAGTTCCAAAGTTTAGTTAGAAATCAATCCCTCATTGAAAAAATCGTGAAATTTACTCTTTAGTCACCTAAAAAAAACATTTATGGTTGGTTTATACAGCAAGTAAAGTAGTAAAGTAATGTAAAAAAAGATAATAGTACATTAAGATACAAGTTTCAAAAGACATGATTTTAGCGCACGCGTCTTAGAAACGAGCGGCTTGCCGCGAGTTTTCTAAGAGGACAAGTGCGCTGAAATGTCTTATGAAACGTGTATTTTATAGTATTTTTTTCTATTTTGGTCATTTTTTCAAAAAAAAAATACATTATTTCATGTTCAGGAATTTCTATTTCGGTTCTTTAATGTGTACTTTATGAAACTCATTTGGATGTCATAATGAAGTACTTTATGACACCCATATGGGTTTCATAAAGTACACATTAAAGCACCAAAATAGAAAAAATATATTAAATCAATGTATTGGTTTATACAATAAAGTAAATTAAAGTAAAGCTACGTTTCCAGCTCTTAACATAGTCACTGTTTTAGTCTTTGTTTTTGTATTTTGTCTTATGTTTTTGTTAGAAGATATTGGCCATTTCCAGCTGTTAACATAAGCACAGTCTTAGGTTTTTGTACTTATAAATGTTTGTTCACTCAAAAAAAGAACACATTTATAAAACTCTTTACAATGCTTCAAAAATTATATAGTTATTAATGATATTAATGAGTAGGAATCATTACTCAAATTAAGTAATAATGTAATTATTTTGTATAATTACAAAATAACATTTGAAATAAAGCACGAAATTAATATGGTGAACGAGCCACAATATTTCTAATATTCCACTTTAAATTTCAATATTGTCTGTATATCCATAAGATATGATATAATTTTATTTGTACTTATAATATATGATTTTTTTCTTTCTGTTGTCCATATTTATATTATCTCAACACAAAAATAATAACATAACCACCAAAATAATGACAGATACAACGCGTAGAACTACTGCGCAACATAAAAAGAGATAGCGCTTACATCACTTATCTCTTTCCAACAGAACAGCGACAAAGACTATGACGAAAGTATGAAGCATGCAAACTTTGTGTTTATGCGCTATGACAAAGACAAAGACTAAAGACTAAAACAGTAGCTGGAAACGCTCAAGCCATTATACGTATGACAAACTTTCAAGGTTATGACAAATAACAAAAACAGTGACTATGTTAAGAGCTGGAAACGTAGCTTAAACGTAAAGTATCATCGCAACGTAGAAGTTGCTTATCTTTTTACATTAATTTCTTGCGTTCGAGTAACATCGTTCCCTACGAAAGTATCCGAACGATTCGAACACTGAATTTGACAGCTGACATTTTGGTTTATACTGTGAAAAGAAAAGTGAATAATGTGGGGTTATATTATAAGTTTGTTTAATATTAATTAATTTTACGTTATAGAAATGAATTATAAAATGGAAACCATAATAATGTGTTGTTTAACAATAACAAGTATTGCTTTGAGTATATTAATGGAAAAACGGCGAAGATTTAAAACAAGACCTTTGAAAACACATGAACATTTTGAAACACTTGTGACCATTAGCTTGTACAGCAGTAGCAATTGCTTCCCATGCGTTTTCTCTTGCTATTCTATCTTTGAAAAATGTATTTTTCAAATTTTTCTACTTGCTTTATTAATTTTCGGCGAAATTCTCCATTCTGACATTTCAGCACTTAATGTAACAAGTTAACAACAATAACAATTTTTAGCTGTCTACGCCGTTGCTGCCTACTACAATGCGATGAGCATGTATGCAGTAGTTCGTTCTGATTGGTTCCATATTCCTTGTTACTTCTTTGTATAAACGACACTAAATTCATAAATTTTTACTTTACTTTATTATTTTACTTCTTACTTTACTTTACTACTGTACTTGCTGTATAAACCCACCATTATTGTGTCTATTTCAAAAAACTTGGCTCTACAAAAAGTTATTCGTCTATGTGTACATTTTATATTGTTAATGGACTCCTGTCACATAATTGCGGACAATTAAAATTACGTTAGTTTTGTACTGAAATAATTACCTTTTTGAATATTTTATTCCATTATTTGACGATGAGGAAGATTTGTTAGAAAAACTATTGAAAGATAACGAAAAAGCCCAACTAGCACAGAGATATTAATTAAAATAAACTTAACTGGCAAGTGGTTTTTAAAAAATGTGAAGACATCCAAGAACTGCTAATATATTAAATTTTTGAGAAGAACAAAACTTATTGCACTCTGTAGCATTTCCAGCTACAGAAATTAGTGTGGAACGGTCATTTGATGCACTGAAATTATTTTTGCAACTTCAACGAGCAAATATGTCTGTAGAAATGTTATCAGATATTTTATATTATATGAAAATTTCTTTACAAAGTAAATTTATTGGTACAAGTAAATAATTGGTTAATAAATATAAAGTCTAGTGGTATAATTTAAGGTAGACGCATGAAATTAATTGAAACAAAGTCAATACATGTGAAATTAATGTTATCATGTTATAAAAAAATTCCATTAATGGCATAATGTTAAACATTTTGCTTGTGTCTCCATCTTTTGAATTAATTTGTAAATATTGACTATTTTTCCATATAGTCTTCATAGATGGCACTGCATGTACTGCGACGCACATCTTACAAATTATATGAATAAAACTTTCACTAAAGTTTATTGTTTATATTTTTCGAAACTATTCAATTTACATATATGTGTATAAATAGTCTATTGTTTGATCATCAAAATTTTGACAGTATTTTTAAAGTGATACACAATTAAATTGAAGAAATACTGTATTGGTTCTACGGGTCGTTTGCCGGTATAACTGTATAGATAAGGAAGTGTGACACCCAAGCAAAGCATACTTACCTGGCGTAGGGGTTACCGTGATCAACAAGGCGGTTCCCCCAGGGTGAGGCTCTTCCATTGCACTACGGTCGGGCTGACCCCTGCGATTATCCCTAATGCGGATAACTCGGGCGCGTTATTTTTGGTAGTCGGGACTGCGTCCGCGCTGTCCCGGTCTTATACAATTCAAACATATTATTTCTTTTAATATATTTTTTCATATCCATTCTAGGATGGATATGAAATCTACGAATCACAAATCTCGAAGTCGTGTAACCCAGACAACTGTCTATTCATTTATTACAAGATTAAGAAGAAGAACGATACAAATGTCATATTTGACATTTCAATGTTGCTATTTAGATGGAAATATTTTCGGTATAAAAAAAAGATTTTAATAATTTAATAACAATTAACTGAATTATATTAAGAATTAATTGTAAATATTGAAAAAGAACGTATTAAAAATGTAAATCAGAACAGTAAGAAATATCGCATTGCCAAGTCAAGGTTATCCTTTATATTTGACAATAAAAAATCGTAAGTAGCATGTAAAAAAGTATTGTATACTTATAAAATAAAATATTATTTTAATAACAATGTCATAAAGAAAGCTTAGGAAAACAAGTACATAAAATGATATTAATTAATAATGTTCAATAAAATTTCAAATTTCTATAGTTCACATTTCCCTTCTTTTCGTTAGTCGTAGAAAAAGTATGCTGTACAACTACGGCGTCGTGCTCAAACTTCATCCTCATGCGATATGGACATCATATCCACTCTTGTTGTACAAACTACTATTGTTTTATCTACCCTACAACTGTGCAACACTACGAGTGTCATTGCATTCTGTTATGTTCAACGAAAATATGTTTTTAGTATATTTGCATTTTTCGTAATTATTAACAGATCACCCGCAATACATCGATGTATTCCGAATATTATGATTGAGTAATATCAAAAACAAAATCAGTATTTAAAATACTGGACTTAGGTTTTAATTACAACAGAATATATTTATTAGAATTGTTTTTATTATTATTATCTATAACTGGCTTATACAATTACAAATTTCCAAACTAAAAAATATTTGGAGTATTCATGTTTGAAATTGCTATTAGTTTGTAACAAGAATAAGAGATGTCACTTCTCGTGAGTTTGTATTAAAAGATTCCAATAGATGGTGTGACGTGTACTGTCATCGGTATATGTGAGCAGATATATAATATTATTGTAAATATTTCAATATTAAGTAATGGGATGACATAATACGTATTACAATCTTTAAAGAAATATATTTGCAAGTGGACTACTCTTTCATGGATGTAAAATACTACAAAACAATGTATGAAATTAAAAATGAAAGCATTTATTTCTACAGTATGCTTTCCAGCACAATTTGCTATAGTACCCTAAAGTAGATTCGGTCTCATCACTCTGACCTTCCTTCTAGACGAATAAATCTTTCGCCTTTTACTAAAGATTTCCGTGGAGGAGGGTAACTCAAATGAGTCTTTATTAATTTTTCATTGCCCGGCGAAAGCTGGGCGTTTTATATAAATCAAACATAGTCATTTGCACTGAACGGCTGGGTGGTGGGGTTAAACATAGGTAAAGTAAATGGTATATTTTATACATCGCATATGAGTATGTCATTGTCGAATCGTTTTTTCAAGTTTCATTATATTCCAAATTTTATTGCATTTAAATTTGATACCTGATACTACATATTAAAATAAAAAATCTAGAAAAATGAACTCTATAATCTTTCTTACTAATTTTTATCAAATATTTTTCTATTTTGGTTCTTTAATATGTACTTTATGTAACCCATTTGGATGTCATAAAGTACTTCTTTATGACATCCAAATGAGTTTCATAAAGTACATATTAAACAACCGAAATTGAAATTCCTGGACATGAAATAACGTACATTTATTGAAAAAATGACCAAAATAGAAAAAATCTGATGTGGCCAGCACATTTCCTTCCGTCAGTTATATAAGGTATTTACGAAAATTCTACCGGTGAACTGTTACCGGTAAACAGCTTTTATCAGTTTATAGCTACCGGAATCGATATTTTAAGAACGCAAGTGGTAAACAGGGTAGATCCGCAACATACGAGAAAATTTGAAAATTTAAAACAGGTTACAAATTTGACGTAGTTAACAAAATGAGCAGAGTCCTACTTTGAACACTTTTACCGCGCACGCTTCGCTTTGCATCACTACCTTTTTTGAGATTAGATTCTTCTTGAATTCGGTAGATGGATTTTGCTAGATATTGAACAATTTTCGAACACGGTAACTTTTTACCACTCGTGTTTTCGAATACAGCCGGTTGATGCGGTATCTACCGGTAGAATTTTCGTAAATGCGAATGTATTTTCTATAAAATCCATACAAAATGTTCCTTGCAAAAGATTATAAATTTCTTATGTACATTACCTTTCCACAGTTGTATATATTTTATACAAATTTCATATAGAAAATTTCGAGCAAAAAGATCCCAACACAAATATACTACGAATATGTCATTGCACTTGACACTGACATCTTTCAATCAGAATTTTCTTAATATAGTTTCTAGCATAGCTGGCTAATTTATGAAAGTTAATTTCTTTATAATTTTATAACTCTATATCCATTTAATATGAAGTATGAAATGTAGTCAAATCGTATAGAGAATACAATGTTCTTTAATATTTATAATAACATTAAATGTGAAAAAATGATATTTAACATCGTTTTTTCAAGAAAAGCTGTTAAAATCTGCAAATGAGGGTACTTCCGGTTGACTAATTAGAAACAAAATCTAATCAGCTCTTCATATGGATGCAACGAAGAGAAATACGAAAGAATTATAATTTTTGGAATTGTAGTATTAGTTATCGTAGACGAAAATTTTGTTACACACACACACACACACACACACACACACACACACACACACACACACACACACACACACACACACACACACACACACACACACACACACACACACACACACACACACACACACACACACACACACACACACACACACACACACACACACACACACACACACACACACACACACACACACACACACACACACACACACACACACACACACACACACACACACACACACACACACACACACACACACACACACACACACACACACACACACACACACACACACACACACACACACACACACACACACACACACACACACACACACACACACACACACACACACACACACACACACACACACACACACACACACACACACACACACACACACACACACACACACACACACACACACACACACACACACACACACACACACACACACACACACACACACACACACACACACACACACACACACACACACACACACACACACACACACACACACACACACACACACACACACACACACACACACACACACACACACACACACACACACACACACACACACACACACACACACACACACACACACACACACACACACACACACACACACACACACACACACACACACACACACACACACACACACACACACACACACACACACACACACACACACACACACACACACACACACACACACACACACACACACACACACACACACACACACACACACACACACACACACACACACACACACACACACACACACACACACACACACACACACACACACACACACACACACACACACACACACACACACACACACACACACACACACACACACACACACACACACACACACACACACACACACACACACACACACACACACACACACACACACACACACACACACACACACACACACACACACACACACACACACACACACACACACACACACACACACACACACACACACACACACACACACACACACACACACACACACACACACACACACACACACACACACACACACACACACACACACACACACACACACACACACACACACACACACACACACACACACACACACACACACACACACACACACACACACACACACACACACACACACACACACACACACACACACACACACACACACACACACACACACACACACACACACACACACACACACACACACACACACACACACACACACACACACACACACACACACACACACACACACACACACACACACACACACACACACACACACACACACACACACACACACACACACACACACACACATACAGACATCATCGTAAAAATAGTAAAATCGTATTCTAGGGACCCTAAAACGTGCTTATTCATCAAAAACTCACCACCGAATTTTTTGACCAAAGACAATACCTTCCTTACCTAAAGGTGACGGAAGGTAAAAGAAAATAATATTTTAAAGATTTATTTGATATATTAATTAGTTTTGATATTTAAAAATATGACTGATCTTTTTAAAAATAATTATAACATCTTTAAAAAAATCTGATGTGGCCAGCACATTACCTTCCGTCAGTTATATGAGGCATTTACGAAAATTCTACCGGTGAACTGTTACCAGTAAACAGCTGTTTATCAGGTTATAGCTACCAACAGGGTAGATCCATAACCTATAAAAAAAATTGAAAATTTGAAACAGGTTAGAAATTTGATGTAGTTAACAAACTGAGCAGAGTCATACTTTGAACACATTTCCACTTCTAACGCGTGCACTTCGCTTTGCATCACTACCTTTTTTTGAGATTAGATTCTTCATGAATCCGGTAGGTGGATCTGGTATATATTGTACAATATTCGAACACGGTAACTTTTTACGAGTCGTGTTTTCGAACACAGTCGGTAGATGCGGTATCTACCGGTAGAATTTTCGTCGTAAATGCCTATGTATTTTCTATAAAATAGTATACAGAAAGTTCCTTGTAAAAGATTCTAAATTTCTTATACGTACATTACCTGTCGACAGTTGTATGTACTTTATACAAATTCCATACAGAAAGTTTCGAGCAAAAAATCCTAAATTTCCAGTAAAATTATAATATAACACAAATATACTACGAATATGTCAATTGACACTGACATCTGTCAATCAGAATTTTCATAATATAGTAGCTGTTTTCATAGCTATGTCTACTTTATGAAATTTAATTTCTTTATAATTTTTTAACTCTATATCCATTTAATATTAAGTATAAAATGCAGTCAAATCGTATAGAGAATACAATGATCTTTAATATTTATAATAACATTAAATGTGAAAAAATGATATTTAACATCGTTTTTTCAAGAAAAACTTCCGGTTGACCAATTATAACCAAAATCTAATCAGCTCTTCATATGGATGCAACGAAGAGGAATACGAAAGAATTATAATTTTTGGAATTGTAGTTTTAGAGTTATCGTAGACCAAAATTTTGTTACACACACACACACACACACACACACACACACACACACACACACACACACACACACACACACAGACACACATACATACACACACACACACACACACACACACACACACACACACACACACACACACACACACACACACACACACACACACACACACACACACACACACACACACACACACACACATACAGACATCATCGTAAAAATAGTAAAATCGTATTCTAGGGACCTTAAAACGTGCTTATTCATCAAAAACTCACCACCGAATTTTTTGACCAAAGACAATACCTTCCTTACCTAAAGGTGACGGAAGGTAAAAAGTGTAAAGAAAGTAAATTTCATACAGTAGCTATAGCTATGAAAACAGCTACTAACTAACAGTAACATCTAGTTTTCATCCACAAATTCCTAATAATTAGATATTTAATTACACAATTTTGTGTTTTATATCTGAATTTAAAATATTCTCGATTTTTAAAATATTTTATGCGATTATTTTTTAATCTACTTCGCATCAAATATTGTTGCTACATAGTTATATTATTTAAAAATATCGCGCTTAAATTAGTAGTAACTGTAAATTAGTAACTGTAGTTTACTATTCATTTTTTCTATAAATAATTTATTCATAATTATGATTATATGATAATAGTTAAATAGGTAACTTACATCACACGTATTATAACCAAACTTTTCTTTGCTGTCAAAGTCAAAATTGAGTGAAGGACAAGTAACAAACGAAAAGTGAAGTAGATTTGACCTTATGTGTAAACGCACAATTAAATTGACTTTTCATAAGTCGCCTTTAGTGTTTCTGACGAGACGATCGAGCCGAGAAACTACATCGTCTCGTCTCGTTTCGTCTAGAAGACAAAAAATTAACTCTCGTCCCGATTTTTTCTCGTCTCGAACAATGGAGTCTCGTCTCGGCCGAGAATCTCGACGAGATTTCTCGTTTTTTTAATGGATCCAATATGTAATTTATTATTATATACTTACCGTAAAAACCTATAAATAATATTCAGGATTATTAAAAAAATTGAGACAACTATTTTCTTCAGTATCAATTTTATACCTATACAACAAATTACAATGTTAGAGACAGAGTAATTTGATACAGCACTACTATAATAATTAAATAATGTTCTTATTCATGAACAGTTACTAATAAACAACAGGTTAACAAAACTTAGTTTAGAATAATAAAATGTATAATATAAAAATAATGTTAATTATTAGTATAAACATCGATTAAGTAAGGGTGATTAGCGAGCAGTTGATTAGCATTGTTTATCTCTGTCAAGCGTTTATGAATTAGTTGAGAGAAAAATACTTCAAATAACAATCGTAGAAAAATTTAATTATATGCATCTTTTATTTGAAATATTTTTCTTTAAAATAATTAATAAGCGATTGAGAGTTGAGAGATAAAACAATGCTAATCAACTGTTCGCTGTAGTGTTCATACTACCAGCCAGGCAATTTGGACCACAAAAGGCAAATTTTATGCTTTGCTTAAATAAAATAATGAAAAACGAAGTTAGATATCATTTAAAATAATGGACATTACTGTCAAACATTCAAACTGCTTTTATTTATTTAAATCAAGTTTAAAATTTAACGTCTGGAGGTTCAAATTGTTTCATTATTTACTATATATTATAATAACTAATTTTGTTTGTCGTTAATAATATTTGACAAAAGAGAAATAAAACATTATTTATTTAAAAGAATAGAATAGTTTTATTTAAGAAATTTTAGCCCGATACTGTATTAGATTTATAATTTCAAAAATATGATAATTTTTTAATACAAATTTACAAAATGTTCCAATGAAAATATATACTTTTAAAAATACAAAAATTGTCGAGAAATCTCGGAATAATTGTCGAGAATCGAGAATCTCGGTATGTAAGTATCGTCTCGTCTCATGAGTTCAAAAAGGTTTCTCGTCTCGGCGAGACGAGAAATTTCGAGACGGGACGAGACGAGATTCGAGAAGATCTCGTCTCGTCAGAAACACTAGTCGCCTTTTGAAAGTCAAGTCAAAGTGAATTTTTCTCATCCGTGTAAACGTAGTGATTATGCATTTATATTCAAAGTTTGATTCGTACATAACAGTCATTTTACATATTTACTCTTTCTAATCAGCGATCGGAAACCGCAGAAAAATGGGTTCGGGTTCAGAAAAAATATTTTAGGTGGTTCGATACCGGTTCAGTTCCGGGTGTAGTAAGGTAAAAATAAAAATGATAAATAAAAATGAAAACAAAACCAATAATTTACATGATAAATACTCGTACCAGTAAATTTACTTTGTAAAGAAATTTTTATATAATCTGATTATTAAAATGACTGATAACATTTTCTTTAGACATATTTGCTCGTTGAAATTGCAAAAATAATTTCAGTGCAAAAAATGCTCATGCCACATTAATTTGTGTACCTGGAAATGCTCCAGAGTGCAACAATTTTTGTTCATCCCAAAATTTAATATATTTGCAGTTTTCGGATTTTCATTATCTTTCTAATAAATCTTCCTCACCTTCAAATAATAGAATAAAAATTAAAAATGTAATTATTTCTGTACAAAACTAATGTTATTTTAATTGCCTGCAACTATGTGACAGGAATATTGAAAAACGTTGGTTCAGTGAACCCGGTTTTTTGAACTACAAAATAATTGGTTCAGTTCAGTTCTGGGATTCAAATCGATCAAATTACAAGCGATTCAGATTCAAAAATAGTGGGTTCGGAACGGTTTTCAGTTTGGGTTCGGTTTTGTTTCCGGTCCTGGTTATATGTAAGATTTTTTATTAAGTGTATTTTTATGAACTATAATAAAATTAACATTACAAAATTCTATAGAATGTACAAAATAAAGACAATAGTATATTACTAACCGAGGTGGAAAGTGTTTCATTGTCGAGGGCGAAGATAGTTAACCAAGGCGCGAAGCGCCGAGGTTAACTATAGCCCGAGACAATGAAACTTTTCACCGAGGTTTGTATACTATTTTATTCACAATCTGAAATAAAAAAATAATATTTGATATTTAAATAATAATAACCTGACATAAATAAACGAATGGTCTGAAATTGTTCATTTGTCATATGTACTGTCAGTTTGATTTCTAACCTTAAATATTGATTTCATTCATTACTTGTATTATTTACAAGTTTATTCCATATTTTTATCATATAAATTGTAAAGATGCTTTGTTTATATGTAAATACCCAACATTGATACGCATTGATCTCTCAAAGCGGGGGCAGCTATTTTCCGCCTTGAGGTTGGAAAGTATAGCGTGAGTATAGCTGAGGTTGGAAAGTGTCAACTTTCCAACCCCAGCCATCTTCACGTTATACTTTCCAACCTCTTGGAATATAAGGTTAACAATAACTAACTTCCCAACTTTTTAAAAGTCAGAAATCGCCATATTACTAACCGATTGTGAATAAAATAATTTATTGTACCTAGCATAAATTTAATGAAACTAACAAACAATAGTTGTTTTGCTTTAGTGATTAAAGCGTAAACTTTACAATGCATTTATGACTAGGGTTTGATTCCTAAACTAAGGGACTATGTTTGAATTTGTATAAAGTAGGCCTATCCTGGCGGTACTGCAATGCCAGGCCAACCCGTGACAGAGGTGGAGCAAGCCCCTAACACTCCGTCATTTTCCAAAAATCAGTTTAATATACTGGTCCTGCTGTGCAGGACATATCAGATATTAAGTTGATAAGAACAGATTTTTTATTTAAACAAATTTTTATACATAATCTATATAATAAAATAGCGTCACGTGGATAAAATATATAAACATAGTAAATAACATATACAAACACATTAAAATATACAAATAGGTCAAGGGTTTAAAATAAATAAAATGAGTTTTATGCTGCTGCTAGTTGGGGTAGGTCAGCTACCACGATGGGAGCGGTGGTGTTGTCGGTGACAGCAGCAGCAGGGGCAGGTTGGCGGGGCACTTCTTCAGGGGCAAGGGGGGCGGCAGCAACGGAGGCGGCGGCGTCGGGGATGGTGGGGGCGGTGTCGTCTGGAGCGGCGGCGTCGGGGATGGACCACTGGCGATGACCGGTCAGGTGTTCAACATAAATGTCACGTGACCACCGGATTGTGTCACTCGTAATGAGTTTCTTCATCGTGCTGCCGTATCGCCTAGTGCATATCTTTTTAAGGAAGGCATCATTGTCGCGATGCCATGTCCCGAGTGAGCCGACGACCACGGGCTCCACTACGACAGAGTCGTACCTCCCACGAAGTGACTCTGCCAGCGGCTCGTATTTTTCGACCTTCAGGTTCCGGGCAGCTTGGAGGGCAGTGAGACGGTTCTCAAATGCCACAGTGACGTCTACAATTACCAGGGATTTCCCCCTTGCTAATACCAGGTCCGGCCGTAGGTTTGTGTTGCCGAAGCTCTGGTTTTCAGCTAGTATGTGGTACTTCATGCGAGCGGCGTTTTTAATACGATGTACGATTGCATTGTGCCTAAGTGTGTATGCATGGGAGTACCTCATACAGTGGTTGAGAACATGGGGCAGCGTCTCTTCTGGGTAGTTGCATCGTCGGCATCTGAGGTCGTTCGCTGCATGTTGCTGCCTCCTGTTGGAGAGGTTCTTGTTCAGTGGAACCAGGTTGAGGCGAGCTCGGTGGATAAATCTCCAGTCCGCGAACTACACTTTAAACTTAGCCATAGGCCGAGAAGCGATGCCAATACAAACTTCCACACGGCATATAAACATCCGGTAAACGTAAACAGACCGTAGAGATAACGACAATTCATAAAATTTAATAGCAAATTTTGTTGAAACGGTGCAATAAACTCAAAAACGCAATTTACAAAGTTAATATTTACTGTATTTCTGATCTATAGGGGCTTTATTAAAATTTAGATCATATATTATAAGCTAAATATATGTAACACAAGTTTGAAATCCTACAGCTCTTATGGGACCAAGGTTGCACAGCCGGCGTCATTCGTGACGTAGCAGTTTACGACTTTTGTCGATAATACACGACCATGTCACGATGTGTTGCGATCAATATTACTTTTATACTAAATTATGAACAGTATTTTCATTATTTAAACAATAAAGAATTTGATTAAATTAAATTTTAAAAATTAAATGTGACATTTTTATATAATTAATGATCACTAATATTTTTAAAAGATATTTAGACGGTTAATAAAATAATTAATGATGTAAAAAAAATTAAAATTCGTTGGCGTGTTCTATATCAATGATTATATATTAGATTACTTCTTTATTAGATATTGTTACACGTGTTTTTCATTACAAACCAAATTGTATTTACAAATTACAATCTTTAAATATCACATGTCATGTGGTGGCCACATCAATTTTTTTTTAAATATCTATTATCAAATTTAAATGCAATAATATATGGAATATAATGAAACTTAAAAAAAAAGTTATTAACTTCGAAAATGGCACAATTTTTAGTTACGTATAGATTGAAAAAAATCTGTACAATTTGATTGTATATTACTCGTATGCGATGTATAAAATATACCATTTATTTTACCCTATGTTTAACCCCACCACCGACCCATTTAGTGCAAATGACTATGTTTGATTTATATAAAACGCCCAGCTTTCGCCGGGCAATGAAAAATTGATAAAGACTCATTTGAGTTACCCTCCTCCACGGAAATCTTTAGTAAAAGGCGAAAGATTTATTCGTCTAGAAGGAAGGTCAGAGTGATGAGATCAAATCTGCTTCAGAATACTATACCAAATTGTGCTAGAAAGCATACTGTAGAATTAAGTGCTTTCATTTTTAATTTCATACATTGTTTTGTAGTATTTTACGTCCATAAAAAAGCAGGCCACTTGCAAAAATATTTTTATAAAGATTGTAAAACGTATTATGTCACCCCAGTATTTAATATTTAAATATTTACAATAATATTATATATCTGCTCATATATACCGATGACAGTACACGTCGCACCATCTATTGGTAGCTTTTAATACGAACTCACGAGAAGTGACATCTCTTATTCTAGTTACAAACTAATAAGAGTGATGAGATGCTGACTGTGCTATTTCAAACATGAATATACGATCATTTTCTAGTTAGGAAATTTGTAATTGTATAAGCCAATTATAGATAGAAATAAAAACAGTTCTAATAAATATATTCTGTTGCAATTAAAACGTAAGTCCAATATTTTAAATATTGATTTTGTTTTTGATACCACTCAATATTGGGAATACACCGATATATTGCGGGTGATCTGACAATAATTACGAAAAATACAAATATAAACTATTATTCATGAAAGATGACTATTCAAGGTCATTTGTGAGCCGTCTGATACAATATTACTTGCAGATAACTTCATTGCATTTCGTATGCATAGGCGTGCAACATGAAATATTTATGGAAACATTTTAACTGAAAAAATAAGAGTAATTCATTTAAAAATTATTTTTCTTTATAAATAATGCCTGTCTGAAAGATTTATGTTCTTCACTTATGTTTTTGCAAAATACAAAAACATTGTCTTAACTTAGAAACCAAGGAATAATAATTTGATTTAAACGTCAACGCCACTGGGTAAATATTAGCACAGAGGGCAGTGTAGTAGATAATTAGGTATCTGTAATTCTACGACATATGTCATTATAACTTATAGTGTGTTAGAAAGTAATGCCACTATTTACGTATATCTGTCACACCACATAAATTAAATAGACATAGGTCAAATAATCTTTCTCTTTCTAATACAAAATGTTGCTAAGCTACTGCTATAAAGTGATGTGTATTCTTTCTTCGAACAAATGACCCTGAATAGTCATCTTTCGTGAATAATAGTGTACTAAAAACATATTTTCATACGTAATATAACAAGTGATATGATTATTATCGATGATATTCTCGAGTGAAACCGAGTTGCAGATTTCACGAGTCCGAAGGACGAGAGAGATGTGCTGCTTCGGTTTCACGGGCAATATCTTCGATTATTAATCATATCACGAGTTTATATTTAATGAGAGAATATAATGAATTTTTGTGACACATTATGTGTGCTGCAGATAAAACAATATAAATGAAGATGAAGAGGGGAAATTGTTGTATAATGTATGTTTGAATTATATAAGACCGGGACAGCGCGTACGCAGTCCCGACTACCAAAAATTACGCGCCCGAGTTATCCGCATTAGGGATAATCGCAGGGGTCAGCCCCACCGTAGTGCAATGGAAGAGCCTCACCCTGGGGCAATCGCCTTATTGATCACGGTAACCCCTACGCCAGGTAAGTATGCTTTGCTTGGGTCTCACACTTCCTTATCTATACAGTAATACCGGCAAACGACCCGTAGAAGCAATGCTGCTTTTCTTCATTTTAATTGTGTACCACTTCAAAAATATTGTCAAAATTTTGGTGATCAAACAATAGACTAATTATGCACATTTGTGTAAATTTAAAAGTTTCGGAAAATATAAACAATAAACTTTAATGAGTGTTTTATTCATATAATTTGTAAGATGTGCGTCGCAGTACATGCAGTGCCATCTAGGAAGATTTGATGGAAAAATAGTCAATAATTACAAATTAATTCAAAAGATGGCGACACAAGCAACAGATGTTTAACATTATACCATTATTGGAATTTTTTATAACATATAGCATGAATTTCACATGTATTGACCTTGATTCAATTAACCTCACGCGTCTTCCTTAAATTATGCCACTGGACTTTGTATTTATTAACCAATTATTTATCGTACCAATATATTTACTTTGTAAAGAAATATTCATATAATATAAAATATCTGATAACATTTCTACAGACATATTTGCTCGTTAAAGTTGCAAAAATAATTTCAGTGCAGAAAATGCCCGTTCCACACTAATTTCTGTAGCTGGAAATGCTCCAGAATGCAACGATTGTTTTTCTCAAAAATTTAATATATTAGCAGTTTTTGGATGTCTTCATAATTTTTAAAAATCACTGGCCAATTAAGTTTATTTTAATTTTAACGTCCGACTGGTATGTTATTATTATCATAACAACCCTGCTTTTAGGGTTGTTATATAGCAAATAACACCCTAGAGCGTGTTATGAGTTGTTGCTATGGTAATGTTGTCAATAAATTAATATTGATACTTGAACAATGCCTAAAAAACAAGCAGAAGCAGTCATAGCCTACCTACACCGTAAATTTTATTAAAATCTTCTGATTCGTAATCCAGAGAATATTAAAAATTATAGTCGGACGTTAAACGTTGAACGCACCACGGGAGGCCTCCGAGGTGTATACGTTGACCGAACACCCTTGATACGTTAATTACTATATCTCTGCGATAGTTAGGCTTTTTCGTTATCTTTCAATAGTTTTTCGAATAAATCTTCCTCATCTTCAAATAATGGAATAAAATATTCAAATAGGTAATTATTTCAGTACAAAACTAATGTAATTTTAATTGCCTGCAACTATGTGACAGGAGTATTGAAGAACATTGGTTTAGTGGACCCGGTTTTTTGAATTAGAAAATAGTGGGTTTGGATTCACAAAATGGTGGATTCGGAACGGTTTTCGGTTTGGGTTCGGTGTTGTTTCCGGTCCCGGTTATATGAAAGATTTTATAAAGTGTAATTTTATGAACTGTAATTGAAACAAACCAACAATGGTTGTTTTTCTTTGGTGATTAAAGCGTAAAACTTTACAATTCATTAAAGACTAGGGTTTGATTCCTAAACTAAGGGACTATGTTTGTATTTAAATAAAGTGGGCCGATCCTGGCGGTACTGCAATGCCAGGCCAACCCGTGACAGAGGTGGAGCAAGCCCCTAACACTCCGTCATTTTCCAAAAATCAGTTTAATATACTGGTCCTGCTGTGCAGGACATATCAGATATTAAGCTGATAAGAACAGATACTACACTTTGATCTTAGCCATAGGCCGAGAAGCGATGCCAATACAAACTTCCACACGGCATATAAACATCCGGTAAACGTAAACAGACCGTAGAGATAACGATCATTCGGAAAATTTAATACCAAATTTTGTAGAAACGATGCAAAAAACTCAAAAACGCAATTTACAAAGTTAATATTTAATGTATTTCTGATCTATAGGGGCTTTATTAAAATTTAGATTATGTATTATAAGGCAAATATACGTAACACAAGTTTGAAATCCTACAGCTCTTATGGGACCAAGGTTACACAGCCGGCGTCATTCGTGACGTATCAGTTTACGACGACTTTTGTCGATAATACACGACCATGTCACGATGTGTTGTGATCAATATTACTTTTATACTGAATTATGAACAGTATTTTCATTATTTAAACAATAAAGTACTTTGTAGAATTTGATTAAATTAAATTTCAAAAATTAAATGAGATATTTTTATATAATTAAGGACCACTAATATTTTTAAAAGATATTTAATAAATAGTTATGATTATTAATAAAATAATTAATGATCTTTATTTATAATAGCTGATCTATTAGAATTAAAATTCGTTGGCGTGTTTTATATCAATGATTATTTATTAGATATTGGTACACGTTTCTTTTTATATAAAATAAATTGTGTTTATAAATTACAATCTTTAAAAACTACAATTGTAAATGTCAAATTTAATATTATAGACATCAATTTTTTTTTTCATTAGGTCAAACATGTTTTTTTAAAGATATTATAATTATTTTAAAAAAGGTCAGTCTTATATTTTCAAATATCAAAACTAATTTATAAAAGATACTAAATAATTATTAATGTATCAAATATTTTTTTCTACTTTGGTTCTTTAATATTTACTTTATGAAACCCATTTGGATACCATAATATTATATTAAAGAACGTGTTTTATAAGACATGTTTTTTTCGCACACGTCAACATTTATTTCTAATTGACAAGTGCGAAAGAAAGTCTTATAAAATGAGTTCTTTATACTATTTTTTATATTTTGCGCCTTCTACAATAACATTTACTTACCCAATTTGTGATTATATTTGTAACCATTTGTACATTTTCATGTAAATAATCTTCCCTAAATAAAAAAATAATAATAATAATTTCGACATTATATTATTAAAATGAATTGTCAATTAACTAAAAATAAATTAGGTAAAAATGTGTTAAAGAAACGTCATCTAGTACCAACCGTCTAAAACAAAAAAATACGTATCGAAATGAAGGTCATTACGATACGCAATAGGGTCCTATACCATGTTTTTTATAATTTTTTTCTGTAAGAACAGGATGAAATATGAATTTTAGTACAAACGCGACTTAAAAATTTTACGTAATAAGCGAGATATGAATTTTTAAAGTTAAGAATTTCATGCGTGACGTAGCTGGTACTTCCAGTTGTCGACGAACTGTTAGTTCTAGAGAGAACAGATTTTTTCATGTTTGCATAGCTGAAATATTTTTATATAAAAACATATACGTTATATTCACGAAGAAATTATTATTAAGCATAAATAATAAGCATTTTTTTCTTAATAAATTATAGAACATTGAAACAGTTTGACAGTATTATGTGTGTCATAACACAAAGTATGACGGCGGATGGCGCTAGTGTTTGCTTGTTTTGATTAGTTAATATTATTATTAATTCAATTAATATATATTACAAATTGATTTAATTATAATTACATTATTATTATTATTAATATTACGAGATATTATAATTAAACAAATTCATGAAACATAAAATTGTATTTTTTTGTTAGGTTATACAACAACGTGACAGTTCATAATCTTTCAAAGGTGACCGCAGCAGACGCGCGAATCTCGTTTTTAAAATCAGGCGACCAATCAAATTCTTAGGACCTAACGCGTCATACCTAATTAGTAATCAACTTTAATCGCTAGTAGTTTGCGACCTAATCAATATTGAATCAACATTTTTTCACTAATACACATTAATTTAAATATATTTTCGTCTTCTTATTTAAGATAGTTAAAATTTGACTATGGTATAGTACCCTATTGCGTATCGTAATGACTTCATTATGAACGCAAAATATAAAAAGTACTTATTTATGACATCCAAATGAGTTTCATAAAGTACATATTAAACAGCCGAAATTGAAATTCCTGGACATGAAATAACGTACATTTTTTGAAAAAATGGCCAAAATAGAAAAAATAGTATAAAATACACATTTCATAAGACATTTCAGCGCACTTGTCCACTTAGAAAACTCGCGGCAAGCCGCTCGTTTATCCCATAGATTTTGCAAATATATGTGAGAATTGTTTTGTAGTGAGACATGAATATATGTATTTGTATTTAAAAATATTTTTTATATTTTGCGTTCATAATGAAGTCATTGCGATACGCAATTTTTTGTTTTATACGGTTGGTACTAGATGACGTTTCTTTAACCCATTTTTACATAATTTATTTTTAGTTAATTGCCAATTCATTTTAATAATATAATGTCGAAATTATTATTTTTTTTTTATTTAGGGAAGATTATTTACATGAAAATGTACAAATGGTTACAAATATAATCACAAATTGAGTAAGTAAATGTTATTGTAGAAGGCGCAAAATATAAAAAATAGTATAAAGAACTCATTTTATAAGACTTTCTTTCGCACTTGTCAATTAGAAAACTCGCTAACGCTCGTTTTCTAAATTTTGACGCGTAATATATGTATTCTCTCATTAATGCTACTTTCAGAATACTGTGATTAATACAACAATTATTTTGACATATGACAATTATTCAAATTATTTGCTTTATTTCTCATGTTTAAGTTAACCGTATTCAGAAAAATACACTAACGTTATCTGTATGTATTAATGAAGAGCATTATGTTTTCATTTTATTTTCATTTTGTAGACTGTTGTTGACATGCCAGTATGGTAATAGTATTATTGTACAGATACAGTTATTCCCAGCCTACTTTTGTACATGTAAACAATGGATTAATAACCTGAAACCGGTAAAAAATAAATTATATAAATAATTTTTTCCACAATCGTGAGCAAAATACATTATTATTCAACTGAAAATAGTGAGCAAAGTAGCATATTGAATCACAAGTGAGCAAAGTAAATAATTTTCTTCACAAGTGAGCAAAGTAAGTAACTTTCTTCACAAGTGAGCAAAATACACAAACGTATAATTGGTTGCATACTCTGAGCACAATGTTTTCATGAAATTACTTTATTACAATTACTAAGTTTATCCCGATAGTTTCAACCCAGTTGAAATTCGACCCGGTTGAATTTCAAGGTTAACTCTCTACCGTTTATCTCGCTCTTGTTATAGCGGGTCGATTGAACCCTATTTGAACCCGATCGAAAGCGTTGGCGAAATGTCAGTTTGTTTGGTTATGTTTACTAGATTTTTGCGGACGAATATAATCAAAAATGGAACAAGAACAAGTAATGACATTATGCACATATATTTAAAATAAAAGGTTACGAATAAAAAATAAAACACGAAGTTTTGACTGGTGGGAAAACGTGCTACAATTTGCAAATTCAGATTGAATAGAAAATTTTAGAGTCTCTAAAAGCACTTTAATTATATTTGCGAGATACTAAATTGAAACCAAAATATAATTTTTCAAGCGACCCTTCTAAAATTGTAAGTTTTGAGAAAAATATTGCTCTTATAGTCTCGCTAGCTGTCGAGAATATGGACTATACTAAGCTTTTCCCTTGCATAAGACCGTGAATTTTCATTTCCTTCATTGAAAATACATTACTTCCTGATTCTGCCAAATGTTTCTTTTTGACATAATTCAATTCTAATCACATACGATTTGACTGTTAAAATGTAGCTGACAGATAACCTCTAACGATAGTGAATCAACATGTACTTCGATCGGGTTGAGCGTTTATCCCGTAAAGTCAATCCGGTCGAATAAGCTCAACCCATTTGTATTTTAGGGTCGAGTTGAAAATTTCAATCCGGTTGAAAATGCGTTTATTCCGATCATTTCAACCCGCTAACTTCAATCGGGTCGATTCAACCCATTTTCAAGCGGGTTGAAACTATCGGGATAAACTAGGTAAATATATTATATATTTATAATAAATTGAAATTATGTAGAAAGTAAAATCGTATCTTGATACTATTTATTAATTTATTTTAAACATATAAAAATTTGTGAAGACGACAATTACGTTGTTACATTTCTTTTTCTTTTGTTGGTAATAGTGTCTCGCCGGCATAACCTAAAAAATATTTGATATTTCCGATACTCCTTGTGTAACACTTTCAAATAAAGTACAATATTTTATTTTTTTGGGAAAATTGTATTTCACGATTGTGGAAAAAATCATGTTTAGCACACGTGAGCATGTCTTTTTCTCACTTGTCCAGTTGGCGCACTCGCTTCGCTCGTGCGGCCAATTTCTGGACGCGTGAGAAAAAGACATACTTTGATCACTTGTACTAAAAATAGCTATTTTTCCTAAATGATTTTATTAACCGGTTATCTAACTGTTAAAAAAAACGGTTAACTAAAGAGTATTTTTGAACATAAACCGGTCTAAAAATTACTTTCTTGATGTCGGTTAACCATTAATAGTTATTTTTTCGGTTCTTGCCCTACTTTATTGTTTAAATAATGATAATACTGTTCATAATTTAGTATAAAAGTAATATTGATCGCAACATATCGTGACATGGTCGTATATTATCGACAAAAGTCGTAAACTGCAACGTCACGAATGACGCCGGTTGTGTGACCTTGGTCCCATAAGAGCTGTAGGATTTCAAACTTGTGTTACATATATTTGCCTTATAATATATAATCTAAATTTTAATCAAGCCCTTATAGATCAGAAATACAATAAATATTAACTTTGTAAATTGCGTTTTTGAGTTTATTGCATCGTTTCAACAAAATTTGGTATTAAATTTTCCGAATGATCGTTACCTCTACGGTCTGTTTACGTTTAGCGGATGTTTATATGCCGTGTGGAAGTTTGTATTGGCATCGCTTCTCGGCCTATGGCTAAGATCAAAGTGTAGTATCTGTGTCAGACTACACTTGAAGCGAGTTTGAGTCGATAAGAGAAATATTCTCGGCTTATGGCTAAGATCAAAGTGTAGATGCTGTATCAGCCTACACTTGAAGCGAGTTTGAGTCGATAAGAGAAGTATTGTATCCTGAGATGTGAAGAGTGTCCACCACCCATGATGGCAGCTATAAATCGTGGTAATATTGTATTGCGTGAAAATACCCAGCTCGTTATTCAGCATCCATGCGGTACAACGTTCCCATGCACGGAGCAGGATTGCGACGCCGTTTTCCACAGTACCAACTGGACCTCTTCACGGAGATCGCTTGAGAGGCACCTGGCCGAGGTGCATGGACTTAAGCTAGAGCGGACTATAAACAAATGTAAATACTGTGAGGCAACACTAGGCATCAGACCAACGACCCATGTGTGTAGGATGGCTCCTGCCGCGCCCGAACCAGAAGAACAACCGACCTTCCGTTGGCGATGTGATCAATGTGAAATGTCCTTCCCGACTACACTAGGACTACGGAACCACACTCGCCAGCATCAGATTAATGCTCGGCGGGAACAAGTGAACGTAGCGTTACCAGCCCCGCGCACTGGGCTAGGCCGCAACAACCGTATTGTTGCCCCGAACCCAGTGTCGCCCCAAACCGCCAACGAGGACATGGACACACCCAACACCCCTGCCACCAACCCACTATCACCCGCACGCGTTCCGCCGCTTCATGGTAACTACAGTCCACCGCGCACACCACCAAACCCTCGCTCTCCGTCACCTCAACCAGATCCGACCTTGACACTAGATCCTGTAGACAACTCCCAAGACGTCGGCTCCTCCCAGGCTTCCATGCAGCTAGTAGATGACGACCCGCCAGCCCCAACAGCCGCTTCCTCGGAAGACTCACCGCTGGCGCCGTTCGTGCCTCGACTACATGCCCTGATGCGCCGTAATGCGACGCCCAGGTACTGGGAAGAATTCGTCAGTTTGCTACAGGAAATAGAGAACGCTATTCACGCAGCCTGCAAAATCCGTCCCGCCCACCAGGATGGCGTCCGACAAAACACTGCTACCCCCGACCCGGAAGATGCCAGATACATCCAGCGCCTGTACCGTAACAACCGAAGACGCGCAGTGAGACTAATCCTTGGCGAACAAAAAACCACGTGTCCAGTAGCCAAGGACACGGTGTCCACGCACTTCGAGCGCGTGTGGGCAGGAGACGCCGCCTTCCGCCCGCAGTACCAGGCAATCCGAGGCCGGCCAGTGCTTGAGAGCGCTGACTTCACGCCGGCTGAAGTAGCAGAACGACTCCGCAGATGCGAAAACACTGCACCCGGCCTCGACCGCATCGCCTATAACCACTGGCGGCGCGTCGATCCAGATGGCACGGTGCTTGCGGCCGTGTTCAACATCTGCAAAAGATACCAGAGAGTCCCACCGGCTTGGAAGAAGACCACCACCATATTGCTTCCAAAGAAAGGCGCCGCAGACGACATCGGTAACTGGCGACCCATCTCCCTGTCGTGCACGATATACAAGTTATACGCTGGGTGCTGGGCCGCGCGCCTCGCCAGGTGGGCCGAAGACAACGACGCCATACATCCCTCGCAAAAAGGGTTCATGGCACATGATGGTGTCCTGGAGCACAACTACGTCATCCAGAAGACGATCACCGAAGCAAGACGCGGTGCACGTGAGTTATGCGTTGCATGGCTCGATTTATCCAACGCATTCGGGTCCGTTCCGCATGCCGCCGTCGTCGATGCTATTCGTGCAGCAGGAGTAGGTGACGTCTTCAGTAACATCGTGGACGACATCCTCCAGGACAACATTACACAGATAATGACTACGGCCGGATTAACAAATCCGATAACAATTAGTTCGGGGGTGAAGCAAGGATGTCCACTTAGCGGCCTCCTCTTCAACCTAGCTATCGACCCGTGCCTCCATGAGTTGCAGTCCGAGGGTTGCCAGGTCCTCGCCTATGCCGACGACCTTGCACTGATGTGCTACAAGGCCGAACAACTTCAAAATAATCTCGCGGCTGCCAACCAACTGATGGAGAAAATGAAGATGAAATTTAATCCGGCCAAATCCCGGACTCTACACATCGGCAAAATAAATCGCAGCCAAGTGCGTGTGTTGCCGACGTCTTTCCGCCTTGCTGGAGCCGCCGTCCCCAACATCACGGACGAGTTGGACAGCGAGAACTTCCTCGGTGCTCCTGTCGGGTTCTCGCCAGTCCCCAGCAATGCCAGCCTGCACGACATCGTGTCCACCGGCCTGAAAATATTAACCAGCAAACTAGCGCCCTGGCAACGGCTCGACGCATATAAAACATTCGTCGTCCCGTCCATGCGTCACCACATGCGAGTGGGGACGTTCGATAAACGAGAATGGGCACAACTGGACCAGATTTTCAGGGCCGAAATAAAAAAGACATTACATGTACCCAATGAAGCCGCCAATGAATATCTATACGGCCCTCGCTCTGCAGGTCTCGTGGGCATTCCAGTAGTTGCCGACATCGCCGACTTCACCCTCATAGACTCGGCATTCAAATTACTGACGTCACGAGACCAGATAGTGCGTACAACAGCAAGAGCAGACCTTGACAACGTCACCGAGGCACGTACCGCTGAAACCGCCACTGATGAACTACGTGGCAGTTTCCTTTCCGGTGACATGGCCGCCCCGTTCAACCGGCGCTCCACTGGGGTATCGAATGTGTGGACACAGGCCCGGAAAGCGTCTTCCCGTAACAGCTGCACTTGGTGCTTCGATACGGGCAATCCTAACATCCAAACTCCAGGTGGCAAAAAGATAGAGCCGAGTGACCGCAGAAAACTACTGTCGTCACTCACAAAAGAGAAACAACTGCAGCACCTCCAGCGCCTTACCAGCCTCCAGTCCCAAGGGCGAACAATCGAGTGCGTCGCGACGTCAGCCTCCAATAGTCACTTCATAACTGACGGCGCATACACACGGTTCGCGGACTGGAGATTTATCCACCGAGCTCGCCTCAACCTGGTTCCACTGAACAAGAACCTCTCCAACAGGAGGCAGCAACATGCAGCGAACGACCTCAGATGCCGACGATGCAACTACCCAGAAGAGACGCTGCCCCATGTTCTCAACCACTGTATGAGGTACTCCCATGCATACACACTTAGGCACAATGCAATCGTACATCGTATTAAAAACGCCGCTCGCATGAAGTACCACATACTAGCTGAAAACCAGAGCTTCGGCAACACAAACCTACGGCCGGACCTGGTACTAGCGAGGGGGAAATCCCTGGTAATTGTAGACGTCACTGTGGCATTTGAGAACCGTCTCACTGCCCTCCAAGCTGCCCGGAACCTGAAGGTCGAAAAATACGAGCCGCTGGCAGAGTCACTTCGTGGGAGGTACGACTCTGTCGTAGTGGAGCCCGTGGTCGTCGGCTCACTCGGGACATGGCATCGCGACAATGATGCCTTTCTTAAAAAGATATGCACTAGGCGATACGGTAGCACGATGAAGAAACTCATTACGAGTGACACAATCCGGTGGTCACGTGACATTTATGTTGAACACCTGACCGGTCATCGCCAGTGGTCCATCCCCGACGCCGCCGCTCCAGACGACACCGCCCCCACCACCCCCGACGCCACCGCTCCAGACGACACCGCCCCCACCATCCCCGACGCCGCCGCCTCCGTTGCTGCCGCCCCCCTTGCCCCTGGAGAAGTGCCCCGCCAACCTGCCCCTGCTGCTGCTGTCACCGACAACACCACCGCTCCCATCGTGGTAGCTGACCTACCCCAACTAGCAGCAGCATAAAACTCATTTTATTTATTTTAAACCCTTGACCTATTTGTATATTTTAATGTGTTTGTATATGTTATTTAGTATGTTTATATATTTTATCCACGAGACGCTATTTTATTATATAGATTATGTATAAAAATTTGTTTAAATAAAAAATCTGTTCTTATCAGCTTAATATCTGATATGTCCTGCACAGCAGGACCAGTATATTAAACTGATTTTTGGAAAATGACGGAGTGTTAGGGGCTTGCTCCACCTCTGTCACGGGTTGGCCTGGCATTGCAGTACCGCCAGGATCGGCCCACTTTATTCAAATACAAACATAGTTCCAAAGTTTAGTTAGAAATCAATCCCTCATTGAAAAAATCGTGAAATTTACTCTTTAGTCACCTAAAAAAAACATTTATGGTTGGTTTATACAGCAAGTAAAGTAGTAAAGTAATGTAAAAAAAGATAATAGTACATTAAGATACAAGTTTCAAAAGACATGATTTTAGCGCACGCGTCTTAGAAACGAGCGGCTTGCCGCGAGTTTTCTAAGAGGACAAGTGCGCTGAAATGTCTTATGAAACGTGTATTTTATAGTATTTTTTTCTATTTTGGTCATTTTTTCAAAAAAAAAATACATTATTTCATGTTCAGGAATTTCTATTTCGGTTCTTTAATGTGTACTTTATGAAACTCATTTGGATGTCATAATGAAGTACTTTATGACACCCATATGGGTTTCATAAAGTACACATTAAAGCACCAAAATAGAAAAAATATATTAAATCAATGTATTGGTTTATACAATAAAGTAAATTAAAGTAAAGCTACGTTTCCAGCTCTTAACATAGTCACTGTTTTAGTCTTTGTTTTTGTATTTTGTCTTATGTTTTTGTTAGAAGATATTGGCCATTTCCAGCTGTTAACATAAGCACAGTCTTAGGTTTTTGTACTTATAAATGTTTGTTCACTCAAAAAAAGAACACATTTATAAAACTCTTTACAATGCTTCAAAAATTATATAGTTATTAATGATATTAATGAGTAGGAATCATTACTCAAATTAAGTAATAATGTAATTATTTTGTATAATTACAAAATAACATTTGAAATAAAGCACGAAATTAATATGGTGAACGAGCCACAATATTTCTAATATTCCACTTTAAATTTCAATATTGTCTGTATATCCATAAGATATGATATAATTTTATTTGTACTTATAATATATGATTTTTTTCTTTCTGTTGTCCATATTTATATTATCTCAACACAAAAATAATAACATAACCACCAAAATAATGACAGATACAACGCGTAGAACTACTGCGCAACATAAAAAGAGATAGCGCTTACATCACTTATCTCTTTCCAACAGAACAGCGACAAAGACTATGACGAAAGTATGAAGCATGCAAACTTTGTGTTTATGCGCTATGACAAAGACAAAGACTAAAGACTAAAACAGTAGCTGGAAACGCTCAAGCCATTATACGTATGACAAACTTTCAAGGTTATGACAAATAACAAAAACAGTGACTATGTTAAGAGCTGGAAACGTAGCTTAAACGTAAAGTATCATCGCAACGTAGAAGTTGCTTATCTTTTTACATTAATTTCTTGCGTTCGAGTAACATCGTTCCCTACGAAAGTATCCGAACGATTCGAACACTGAATTTGACAGCTGACATTTTGGTTTATACTGTGAAAAGAAAAGTGAATAATGTGGGGTTATATTATAAGTTTGTTTAATATTAATTAATTTTACGTTATAGAAATGAATTATAAAATGGAAACCATAATAATGTGTTGTTTAACAATAACAAGTATTGCTTTGAGTATATTAATGGAAAAACGGCGAAGATTTAAAACAAGACCTTTGAAAACACATGAACATTTTGAAACACTTGTGACCATTAGCTTGTACAGCAGTAGCAATTGCTTCCCATGCGTTTTCTCTTGCTATTCTATCTTTGAAAAATGTATTTTTCAAATTTTTCTACTTGCTTTATTAATTTTCGGCGAAATTCTCCATTCTGACATTTCAGCACTTAATGTAACAAGTTAACAACAATAACAATTTTTAGCTGTCTACGCCGTTGCTGCCTACTACAATGCGATGAGCATGTATGCAGTAGTTCGTTCTGATTGGTTCCATATTCCTTGTTACTTCTTTGTATAAACGACACTAAATTCATAAATTTTTACTTTACTTTATTATTTTACTTCTTACTTTACTTTACTACTGTACTTGCTGTATAAACCCACCATTATTGTGTCTATTTCAAAAAACTTGGCTCTACAAAAAGTTATTCGTCTATGTGTACATTTTATATTGTTAATGGACTCCTGTCACATAATTGCGGACAATTAAAATTACGTTAGTTTTGTACTGAAATAATTACCTTTTTGAATATTTTATTCCATTATTTGACGATGAGGAAGATTTGTTAGAAAAACTATTGAAAGATAACGAAAAAGCCCAACTAGCACAGAGATATTAATTAAAATAAACTTAACTGGCAAGTGGTTTTTAAAAAATGTGAAGACATCCAAGAACTGCTAATATATTAAATTTTTGAGAAGAACAAAACTTATTGCACTCTGTAGCATTTCCAGCTACAGAAATTAGTGTGGAACGGTCATTTGATGCACTGAAATTATTTTTGCAACTTCAACGAGCAAATATGTCTGTAGAAATGTTATCAGATATTTTATATTATATGAAAATTTCTTTACAAAGTAAATTTATTGGTACAAGTAAATAATTGGTTAATAAATATAAAGTCTAGTGGTATAATTTAAGGTAGACGCATGAAATTAATTGAAACAAAGTCAATACATGTGAAATTAATGCTATCATGTTATAAAAAAATTCCATTAATGGCATAATGTTAAACATTTTGCTTGTGTCTCCATCTTTTGAATTAATTTGTAAATATTGACTATTTTTCCATATAGTCTTCATAGATGGCACTGCATGTACTGCGACGCACATCTTACAAATTATATGAATAAAACTTTCACTAAAGTTTATTGTTTATATTTTTCGAAACTATTCAATTTACATATATGTGTATAAATAGTCTATTGTTTGATCATCAAAATTTTGACAGTATTTTTAAAGTGATACACAATTAAATTGAAGAAATACTGTATTGGTTCTACGGGTCGTTTGCCGGTATAACTGTATAGATAAGGAAGTGTGACACCCAAGCAAAGCATACTTACCTGGCGTAGGGGTTACCGTGATCAACAAGGCGGTTCCCCCAGGGTGAGGCTCTTCCATTGCACTACGGTCGGGCTGACCCCTGCGATTATCCCTAATGCGGATAACTCGGGCGCGTTATTTTTGGTAGTCGGGACTGCGTCCGCGCTGTCCCGGTCTTATACAATTCAAACATATTATTTCTTTTAATATATTTTTTCATATCCATTCTAGGATGGATATGAAATCTACGAATCACAAATCTCGAAGTCGTGTAACCCAGACAACTGTCTATTCATTTATTACAAGATTAAGAAGAAGAACGATACAAATGTCATATTTGACATTTCAATGTTGCTATTTAGATGGAAATATTTTCGGTATAAAAAAAAGATTTTAATAATTTAATAACAATTAACTGAATTATATTAAGAATTAATTGTAAATATTGAAAAAGAACGTATTAAAAATGTAAATCAGAACAGTAAGAAATATCGCATTGCCAAGTCAAGGTTATCCTTTATATTTGACAATAAAAAATCGTAAGTAGCATGTAAAAAAGTATTGTATACTTATAAAATAAAATATTATTTTAATAACAATGTCATAAAGAAAGCTTAGGAAAACAAGTACATAAAATGATATTAATTAATAATGTTCAATAAAATTTCAAATTTCTATAGTTCACATTTCCCTTCTTTTCGTTAGTCGTAGAAAAAGTATGCTGTACAACTACGGCGTCGTGCTCAAACTTCATCCTCATGCGATATGGACATCATATCCACTCTTGTTGTACAAACTACTATTGTTTTATCTACCCTACAACTGTGCAACACTACGAGTGTCATTGCATTCTGTTATGTTCAACGAAAATATGTTTTTAGTATATTTGCATTTTTCGTAATTATTAACAGATCACCCGCAATACATCGATGTATTCCGAATATTATGATTGAGTAATATCAAAAACAAAATCAGTATTTAAAATACTGGACTTAGGTTTTAATTACAACAGAATATATTTATTAGAATTGTTTTTATTATTATTATCTATAACTGGCTTATACAATTACAAATTTCCAAACTAAAAAATATTTGGAGTATTCATGTTTGAAATTGCTATTAGTTTGTAACAAGAATAAGAGATGTCACTTCTCGTGAGTTCGTATTAAAAGTTTCCAATAGATGGTGTGACGTGTACTGCCATCGGTATATGTGAGCAGATATATAATATTATTGTAAATATTTCAATATTAAGTAATGGGATGACATAATACGTATTACAATCTTTAAAGAAATATATTTGCTAGTGGACTACTCTTTCATGGATGTAAAATACTACAAAACAATGTATGAAATTGAAAATGAAATCATTTACTTCTACATTATGCTTTCCAGCACAATTTGGTATAATACCCTGAAGCAGATTTAGTCTCATCACTCTGACCTTCCTTCTAGACGAATAAATCTTTCGCCTTTTACTAAAGATTTCCGTGGAGGAGGGTAACTCAAATGAGTCTTTATTAATTTTTCATTGCCCGGCGAAAGCTGGGCGTTTTATATAAATCAAACATAGTCATTTGCACTGAACGGCTGGGTGGTGGGGTTAAACATAGGTAAAGTAAATGGTATATTTTATACATCGCATATGAGTAGTGTCATTTTCGAATCGTTTTTTCAAGTTTCATTATATTCCAAATTTTATTGCATTTAAATTTGATACCTGATACTACATATTAAAATAAAAAATCTAGAAAAATGAACTCTATAATCATTCTTACTAATTTTTATTAAATATTTTTCTATTTTGGTTCTTTAATATGTACTTTATGTAACCCATTTGGATGTCATAAAGTACTTCTTTATGACATCCAAATGAGTTTCATAAAGTACATATTAAACAACCGAAATTGAAATTCCTGGACATGAAATAACGTACATTTATTGAAAAAATGACCAAAATAGAAAAAATATGTAGTATAAAATACACGTTTCATAAGACATTTCAGCGCACTTGTCCCCTTAGAAAACTCGCGGCAAGCCGCTCGTTTCTAAGAATGACGCGTGCGCTAAAATCATGTCTTATGAAACTTGTATCTTAATGTACTATTATGGCACCCATTTAAGCGATATTAAAAAATCTGATGTGGACACCACACGACTTCCTTGTACGCAAGACCAATATGAAGATGAAGTATAGACTCAATTATAAAATTGCACGTATTTGACGTAATTTGACATTAACATCTATTTTTTTATTTTTTTGGTATTTTTTGTCCTAATCCATAGCAAGCTTCATTACAAAAACCAAAAAGTATATAAGTTTTAAATTTACATATCTCGCTTATACAAAGGGCTAATTTAATAATACTTGATGTGCTAGACGCAGAATTTAATTCTCTAAAACTCTTATTTGAAGCATTTATTTCTAAAATCAAAATGAAACCATTTTATTCAAGAAAAATTGTTAACAACTTCAGGTAATATATCACTTCCGGTTAGCCTGTTTTAACCAAATTCTGCTATGTTATTCCAATTGATATAAAAATCTGATATACTAAATTTGAAAAGTTCTGGATTATATTTTAATATAGTTTTTTATTAAAATCTATTATAGGCTTCAAATAAAGTATCTTTTTTGGAAATTATGTAATGACCAAAAAGGGAGGTGCACAACTAGATATTATAGAAGTCCTAAATACAAAATTTCAACGTTCTACGGCTTACCGTTTTTTAGTTATGCGAGATACGTACGTACGTACAGACGTCACGACGAAATTAATCAGAATGGATTCAGGGATGGCCAAAATGGATATTTCCGTTGAAATCTGGAAACCGAAATTTTTCGCGAATACAATACTTCCTTTACTTTGTACAAGGAAGTAAAAAATCTGATGTGGCCAGCACATAACCTCTAGCCAGATATTTTATCTGGTTGTACGCATAAAACGAAATAGTATATTATATGTATATATATATATATATATATATATATATATATATATATATATATATATATATATATGTATATAATATACTATTTCGTTTTATGCGTACAACCAGATAAAATATCTGGCTAGAGGTTATGTGCTGGCCACATCAGATTTTTTTAATATCGCTTAAATGGGTGCCATAATAGTACATTAAGACATGATTTTAGCGCACGCGTCATTCTTAGAAACGAGCGGCTTGCCGCGAGTTTTCTAAGGGGACAAGTGCGCTGAAATGTCTTATGAAACGTGTATTTTATACTACATATTTTTTCTATTTTGGTCATTTTTTCAATAAATGTACGTTATTTCATGTCCAGGAATTTCAATTTCGGTTGTTTAATATGTACTTTATGAAACTCATTTGGATGTCATAAAGAAGTACTTTATGACATCCAAATGGGTTACATAAAGTACATATTAAAGAACCAAAATAGAAAAATATTTAATAAAAATTAGTAAGAATGATTATAGAGTTCATTTTTCTAGATTTTTTATTTTAATATGTAGTATCAGGTATCAAATTTAAATGCAATAAAATTTGGAATATAATGAAACTTGAAAAAACGATTCGAAAATGACACTACTCATATGCGATGTATAAAATATACCATTTACTTTACCTATGTTTAACCCCACCACCCAGCCGTTCAGTGCAAATGACTATGTTTGATTTATATAAAACGCCCAGCTTTCGCCGGGCAATGAAAAATTAATAAAGACTCATTTGAGTTACCCTCCTCCACGGAAATCTTTAGTAAAAGGCGAAAGATTTATTCGTCTAGAAGGAAGGTCAGAGTGATGAGACTAAATCTGCTTCAGGGTATTATACCAAATTGTGCTGGAAAGCATAATGTAGAAGTAAATGCTTTCATTTTCAATTTCATACATTGTTTTGTAGTATTTTACATCCATGAAAGAGTAGTCCACTAGCAAATATATTTCTTTAAAGATTGTAATACGTATTATGTCATCCCATTACTTAATATTGAAATATTTACAATAATATTATATATCTGCTCACATATACCGATGGCAGTACACGTCACACCATCTATTGGAAACTTTTAATACGAACTCACGAGAAGTGACATCTCTTATTCTTGTTACAAACTAATAGCAATTTCAAACATGAATACTCCAAATATTTTCTAGTTCGGAAATTTGTAATTGTATAAGCCATTTATAGATAATAATAAAAACAATTCTAATAAATATATTCTGTTGTAATTAAAACCTAAGTCCAGTATTTTAAATACTGATTTTGTTTTTGATATTACTCAATCATAATATTCGGAATACATCGATGTATTGCGGGTGATCTGTTAATAATTACGAAAAATGCAAATATACTAAAAACATATTTTCGCTGAACATAGAATGCAATGACACTCGTAGTGTTGCACAGGTGTAGAGTAGATAAAACAATAGTAGTTTGTACAACAAGAGTGGATATGATGTCCATATCGCATGAGGATGAAGTTTGAGCACGACGCCGTAATTGTACAGCATACTTTTTCTACGACTAACGAAAAGAAGGGAAATGTGAACTATAGAAATTTGAAATTTTATTGAACATTATTAATTAATAACATTTTATGTACTTGTTTTCCTAAGCTTTCTTTATGACATTTGTTATTAAAATAATATTTTATTTTATAAGTATACAATACTTTTACATGCAACTTACGATTTTTTATTGTCAAATATAAAGAATAACCTTGACTTGGCAATGCGATATTTCATACTGTTCTGATTTCCATTTTTTATACGTTCTTTTTCAATATTTACAATTAATTCTTAATATAATTCAGTTAATTGTTATTAAATTATTCAAATCTTTTTTTATACCGAAAATATTTCCATCTACACTATTATTCACGAAAGATGACTATTCAAGGTCATTTGTGAGCCGTCTGATATAATATTAATTGCAGATAACTTCATTGCATTTCGTTTGCATAGGCGTGCAATATGAAATATTTATGGACACATTTTACCTAAAAAAATAAGAATAATTCATTTGAAAATTATGTTTCTTTCTAAATAATGCCTTTCTGAAAGATTTATGTTCTTCACTTATGTTTTTGCAAAATACAAAAACATAGACCTAACTTATAAACCAATCAATAATAATTTGATTTAAACGTCAACGCCACTGGGTAAATATTAACACAGAGGGCAGTGCAGTAGATAATTAGGTATCTGTAATTCTACGACATATGTCATTATTATTTATAGTGTGTCAGAAAGTAATGGCAGTATTTACGTATATCTGTCACACCACATAAATTAAATGGACATAGGTCAAATAATATTTCTCTTTCTAATACAAAAAGTTGCTAAGCTACTGCTGTAAAGTGTTGTGTATTCTTTCTTCGAACAAATGACCTTGAATAGTCATCTTTCGTGAATAATAGTGTAAATGACAACATTGAAATGTCAAATATGACATTTGTATCGTTCTTCTTCTTAATCTTGTAATAAATGAATAGACAGTTGCCTGGGTTACACGACTTCGAAATTTGTGTTTCGTAGATTTCATATCCATCCTAGAATGAATATGAAATTATATCCGTTCAGTTGACTAGTATTGCCTACATATCCATTCTGCAGATTGTGAAGAAATGATAACTTTTTCAAGTGGGAGTAGAAAATAGTATATTATACGCCAAGGTTGAGAAGATAATCATTATTGACCCAGCGCCAAGATTGTAACACGAGGGCGAAGCCCGAGTGATACAAGGCGCCTGGTCAATAATGATCTTCTCAACCGTGGTTTATATACTATTTTTTTCACTACTAGCTCCTAAATTCTATTTAACGAATTTTATATTAATAATAACATAAGAATTTTGACATTAATATTTATTAATATCTATAAAAACTAAGTAGGCAGAAATAAAATTCTTTTGTTTTTAATATTGTTTTTAATATCTGACATTTCATTTTGGTAACAATAAGTAAACATGTTTGAAGAAAGTAATACGGAAAATTGTACTCCTCCGGAAATTAAAGAAGCGGCACAAAATGTGCAGTTTGATACATTGCTGCCAGAAAAATCTAAACCGATATATATGAAAGTGTATACAAGTTTTAAAGAATGGTGTCTAACAAAAAAGGTGACTAAAATCTCAGAAAATGAAGTCTTCCTATCAACGAAGGTATCCTGTTGTGGTAATAAAATTCCAAAAACTTACTAATTCATACTTTCTTAGGCTATTTTTGTGATTGGAGTGGCTGGCGCTTGTAGAACCGATGAGCTTTGCAATATGCACATGAGAGATGTCGACGTTCGGGATGACATCATCGTCATAAATATAACGAAAAGCAAAAATGGATCTTTGTCACAATTGCACTATCAATTTCAACTATAAATAGCATATAAATGTTACATGTTTGGTGTTTTTACATATAAATGTAATTATAACCCTAAAAAAATGTACAATGTAAGATAATTGAAATAATGTTACAATAAACACTTACCTTTTCATAGATTTAACAATAAATAAATACCTAAATTAACATTTCGCATTGTAAATATAATGTGAACGCACGAAAAATTTGATAAGATCGTAGAATATCAAGATTTTTAATCTGAAATTTAACTATTGCCAACTTGAAATTAGGCGGCAAATTTAAATATAATGTTTTCTTTGCGTTTAATAAGTTAAATAACTTCAGAAGCTTGAATTTCTTTAAAAAGTGACAGTTCGCATAATTAACCATGGTCAATAATAATTCATTATGGACCGTTGTTAAGCGTTGCTAAGGAAGCGGTAGAGAAAAACAATTTCACAACTCAATAATGGTATGTTTGTAGGCTAGTAGTGAAAAAAATATATTAAAAGAAGAAACTGTTAAATAATATGTTTGAATTATATAAGACCGGGACAGCGCGGACGCAGTCCCGACTACCAAAAATAACGCGCCCGAGTTATCCGCATTAGGGATAATCGCAGGGGTCAGCCCAACCGTAGTGCAATGGAAGAGCCTCACCCTGGGGGAACCGCCTTATTGATCACGGTAACCCCTACGCCAGGTAAGTATGCTTTGCTTGAGTCCCGCACTTCCTTATGTATACAGTTATACCGGCAATCGACCCGTAGAACCAATGCAGTATTTCTGCAATTTAATTGTGTATCACTTTAAAAATACTGTCAAAATTTTGCTGATCAAACAATAAACTATTTATGCACATATGTGTAAATTTAAAATTTTCGGAAAATATAAACAATAAACTTTAATGAGTGTTTTATTCATATAATTTGTAAGATGTGCGTCGCAGTACATGCAGTGCCATCTAGGAAGATTTGATGGAAAAATAGTCAATATTTACAAATTAATTCAAAAGATGGAGACACAAGCAACATATGTTAAACATTATGCCATTATTGGAATTTTTTATAGCATGATACCATGAATTTCACATGTATTGACCTTGATTCAATTAACTTCACGCGTCTACCTTAAATTATACCACTGGACTTTATATTTATTAACCAATTATTTACTCGTATTTACTTTACTATTTTTAAAAACCACTTGCCAATTAAGTTTATTTTAATTTTAATATCTCTGCGCTAGTTAGGGTTTTTCGTTATCTTTCAATAGTTTTTCGAATAAATCTTCCTCATCTTCAAATAATGGAATAAAATATTCAAAAAGATAATTACTAAGTTTATCCCGATAGTTTCAACCCGGTTGAAATTCGACCCGGTTGAATTTCAAGGTTAACTCTCTACCGTTTATCTCGCTCTTGTTATAGCGGGTCGAGTGAACCCTATTTGAACCCCATCGAAAGCGTTGGCGAAATGTCAGTTTGTTTGGTTATGTTTACTTGATTTTTGCCGACGAATATAATCAAAAATGGAACAAGAACAAGTAATGACATTATGCACATATTTTTAAAATAAAAGGTTACGAATGAAAAATAAAACACGAAGTTTTGACTGGTGGGAAAACGTGCTACAATTTACAAATTCAGATTGAATAGAAAATTTTAGAGTCTCTAAAAGGACTTTAGTTATATTTGCGAGGTACTAAATACTAAATTTAAACCAAAATATAATTTTTCAAGCGACTCTTCTAAAATTGTAAGTTTTGAGAAAAATATTGCTCTTTAACTATATTGTTTCGCTAGCTGTCGAGAATATGGAGTATTCTAAGCTTTTTTCCGTGCATAAGACCGAGAATTTTCATTTCCTTCATTGAAAATACATTACTTCCTGATTCTGCCAAATGTTTCTTTTTGACATAATTCAATTCTAATCACATACGATTTGACTGTTAAAATGTAGCTGACAGATAACCTCTAACGATAGTGAATCATACATGTACTTCGATCGGGTTGAGTGTTTATCCCGTAAACTCAATCCGGTCGAATAAGCTCAACGCATTTGTATTTTAGGGTCGAGTTGAAAATTTCAATCCGGTTGAAAATGTGTTTATTCTGATCATTTCAACCCGCTAACTTCAATTGGGTCGATTCAACCCATTTTCAAGCGGGTTGAAACTATCGGGATAAACTAGGTAAATTATTTTAGTACAAAACTAACGAACTTTTAATTGTCTGCAATTATGTGACAGAACATTGATTCAGTGGACCCGGTTTTTAACTAGATATCTGGGTTCGGATTCACAAAATGGTGGATTCGGAACGGTTTTCGGTTTGGGTTCGGTGTTCTTACTGGTCCTGGTTATATGAAAGATTTTTTTTATAAAGTGTAATGTTATCAGATTTAAGTAACGTTAGCAATATAAAATGTACACAGACTAATAACTTTTTGTAGAGCTGTTTGTTGAAATAAACCCAAAAAAATGTTAATTTTAAGTGATTAAATAGTAAATTTCACGATTTTAACAATGAGGGTTAGATTATAAAGTAAAGTGACTATGTTTGTATTTGTATAAAGTGGGCCGATCCTGGCGGTACTGCAATGCCAGGCCAACCCGTGACAGAGGTGGAGCAAGCCCCTAACACTCCGTCATTTTCCAAAAATCAGTTTAATATACTGGTCCTGCTGTGCAGGACATATCAGATATTAAGCTGATAAGAACAGATATTTTTTTTAGGAGGTAATATTTGGGTCAAAGGAATAAAAGAAAATGATAAGTCAATAGACTAAAAAAGGATAATGTAATTCTAATATGAATGTGTTATGTTATTCATATGTAAGAAGCTTGTATAAACATTTTGAATCAATAAAAAATCTGTGATCGCAATAATCTCGGTATCGCCATGTAGTATCCCCTGCCCCGCAAATACTACACTTTGATCTTAGCCATAGGCCGAGAAGCGATGCCAATACAAACTTCCACACGGCATATAAACATCCGCTAAACGTAAACAGACCGTAGAGGTAACGATCATTCGGAAAATTTAATATCATATTTTGTTGAAACAGTGTTATAAACTCAAAAACGCAATTTACAAAGTTAATATTTACTGTATTTCTGATCTATAGGGGCTTTATTAAAATTTTGATCATATATTATAAGGCAAATATATGTAACACAAGTTTGAAATCCTACAGCTCTTATGGGACCAAGGTCACACAGCCGGCGTCATTCGTGACGTTGCATTTTACGACTTTTGTCGATAATACACGACTATGTCACGATGTGTTGCGATCAATATTACTTTTATACTAAATTATGAACAGTATTTTCATTATTTAAACAATAAAGTAGGGCAAGAAAACGAAAAAATAACTGTTAATGGTTATCCGACATCAAGAAAGTGATTTTTAAACCGGTTTATGTTCAAAAATACTCTTTAGTTAACCGTTTTTTTAACAGATAACCGGTTAATAAAATCATTCAGGAAAAAAATTATTTATATAATTTATTTTTTACCGGTTTCAGGATATTAATCCATTGTTTACATGTACAAAAGTAGGTTGGAAATAACTGTATCTGTACGGTAATATTATTACCATACTGACATGTCAACAACAGTCTACAAAATGAAAATAAAATGAAAACATAATGCTCTTCATTAATACATACAGATAACGTTAGTGTATTGTTCTGAATACTGTTAACTTAAACATGAGAAATAATGCACATAATTTGAATAATTGTCATATGTCAAAATAATTGTTCTGTTAATCACAGCATTCTGAAAGTAGCATTAATGAGAGAATTTCAAAAAATGATATTAATTAACTAATGTCGTTATTTTCTGAAACCGGTAAACTATTAAACAAGCCTTAGATGTCTTAAACCCCTCGCTCTACGAGCTCGGATTTCAAACCGACATCTGCGGCAGTTATGATACTCATAACAAACTTAGGTATGTTATAGTTATTAACGTCATAAGACTGATATGAAGCAAATAACAGACGCGGTTGTCGTTTCGATTTTACAATCAACCGAGTCAGTTATTTGCATATCAGCCGTGTGACGTTCAGTATTTTTCATAATAACATTAAATATCTTCTGAAAATTCTATTTTCTATGGCATATTGACAGGTGACAGCTCTTCATGACAATTTCATGATGCTGCGACTTTTTTAGGAACACATGATTTTTAATAATTGTTCTGTTATAAAAAATAACGGCCGTGGCTGTTTTGACGCATAAACTATTATTCACGAAAGATGACTATTCAAGGTCATTTGCTCGAAGAAAGAATACACATCACTTTACAGCAATAGCTTAGCAACATTTTGTATTATAAAGAGAAAGATTATTTGACCTATGTCTATTTAATTTATGTGGTGTAACAGATATACGTAAATAGTGGCATTACTTTCTAAGACACTATAAATAATAATGACATATGTCGTAGAATTACAGATACCTAATTATCTACTACACTGTCCTCTGTGCTAATATTTACCCAGTGGCGTTGACGTTTAAATCAAATTAATATTCTTTGGTTTATAAGTTAAGTCTGTTTTTGTATTTTGCAAAAACATAAGTGAAGAAGATAAATCTTTCAGAAAGGCATTATTTAGAAAGAAACATAAGTTTCAAATGAATTACTCTTATTCACGAAAGATGACTATTCAAGGTCATTTATGAGCCGTCTGATATAATATTACTTGCGGATAACTTCATTGCATTTCGTTTTCATAGGCGTGCAACATGAAATATTTACGGAAACATTTTAACTGAAAAAATAAGAATAATTCATTTGAAAATTGTTCCATTCTAAATAATGCCTTTCTGAAAGATTTATGTTCTTCATTATGTTTTTGCAAAATACAAAACCATAGATTTAACTTATAAACCAAGGAATAATAATTTGATTTAAACGTCTACGCCACTGGGTAAATATTAGCACAGAGGGCAGTGTAGTACATAACTAAGTGTCTGTAATTCTACGACATACGTCATTATTATTTATAGTGTGTTAAAAAGTAAAGCCACTATTTACGTATATCTGTCACCCCACAAATTAAATAGACATAGGTCAAATAATCTTTCTCTTTCTAATACAAAATGTTGCTAAACTATTGCTGTAAAGTGATGTGTATTCTTTCTTCGAGCAAATGACCTTGAATAGTCATTTTTGATGAATAATAGTGTAAACTATTATTCACGAAAGATGACTATTCAAAGTCATCTGTGAGCCATCTGATATAATATTGCTTGCAGATAACTTCATTGCATTTAGTTTGCATAGGCGTGCAACATGAAATATTTATGGAAACATTTTAACTGAAAAAATAAGAGTAATTCATTTGAAAATTATTATTCTTTCTAAATAATGCCTCTCTGAAAGATTTATGTTCTTCACTTATGTTTTTGTAAAATACAAAAACATAGACTTAACTTATAAACCAAGGCATAATAATTTAATTTAAACGTCAACGCCACTGGGTAAATATTAGCACAGAGGGCTGTGTAGTAGATAATTAGGTATCTGTAAATCTACGACATATGTCATTATTATTTATAGTGTGTTAGAAACTAATGCCACTATTTACATATATCTGTAACACCACATAAATTAAATAAACATAGGTCAAATAATCTTTCTCTGTCTAATACAAAATGTTGCTAAGCTACTGCTATAAAGTGATGTGTATTCTTTCTTCGAACAAATGACCTTGAATACTCATCTTTCGTGAATAATAGTGTATCTGCAAGTAATATTATATCAGACGGCTCACAAATGACCTTGAATAGTCATCTTTCGTGAATAATAGTTTATATTGGTTGAGCATACAGTACTGTTACAGCACATTTAACAGTATGATATTATGAAAGTAAGTTAACAGACAGTTTAACCGGTGATAAAAATATCGGACCTTAAAATATTGGAGTTAGGTTTAATTACAACATAATATATACTATCAATATATGGCTATTGTAACTATACAATTACAAATTTACCAACTAGAAAATGATCGTATTTCCATGTTTGAAATTGAATTAATGGGCGTCCAAGTCTTCGACTTTTTAGATATTGCATGTCGCAAATGAATCTTGAATATAAATAAATGAAAACGAAATAAAAATTGCTATATTAATTGTACTTTTATACCGATAATAATGTAATTAAAGTTTTTAGCGTAAAATGGTCACCATGTTGTGACATCAGCGTCACTACAGTCGTCCAGTTATCCTGTGGAAATGTCACTATAGAGTGGACCATGCATATTTTGCTCAAAAATTCGCGATTGGCTTTACACCTACTCTAACATTAAATAAATTTGTAATTTATGTTTTAATTATTGTAATCTCAATACTTGTCATTGTTGTAATCATTTAGTAAATAGGAATGTAAATGCTGGATTACCTTTTATTATGAACTATGTTTTGATTTTTGTAATCAATACTGTCATTGTTATATTTAATTATAAATATAAAATAGTTTAAATACTATTTTAATTATAATAATGACACGTGGTGAGTATGATAACCTTCAATAGTATATTAAAGAAAGTCTTAAAGACACATTCGCATTAAAGCATAATTAACCTGATTATGAAAAGGAGCAAGAATTATTAATTTTATTTACCTGATTTTTAAATAAATTAACATTTAACACTATTCTTGTAAATAAACCAAATAAATATATATTTTGAAATGATATTAACATTTTAGTGGTAACGTATGTCGGTTATCTCTACTTATGGCGGAGTGACGCTGACGTCACAACTTTCGCGCCAAAACTTTAATAATTATTTTAGGCGTTATTAAGCATAATTTCAAAAAAACAAAAAATATGGAATTCCTATTTTTAAATTCTTCGTAACATATAAAAAATTCAAAAAAAGTTGAACGGGCCCATTATAGTAAACAGCACGGTCATCAGTCATTACCTAATGGACCTTTCCAATTTAAGGGCTATCTCTTTCTATCGCTGCAAATAGTAAGAAAATGGCGCGAACAACTGCCAGTTGGGCTGTCAAACGAAACGTCAAAAATATTGCAGTCATTAAAATGCCTGTATTCTCAGTGAAAATTTGCATCGTTAGACATTTTACCTTCAATAAAAGCTTTTGTAACTTATTTCGATAACATTTTTTAAAGTTATCCGAGATATTCTCACATTTTACGTCTAAATGTTTTAGAATCAAACGTCATAGATCTCAGTTGTTCTTACTATGCGCAGATCCCCATTGCGCATATCTACTATCTCTTTAAATTGGAAAGGTCCATTACTCTACTCCCAGTTTTTAAATAAGAGATGTCACCTCTCGTGAGTTCCTATTAAAAGCATCCAATAGATGGTGCGACGTGTACTGCCATTGGTATATGTGAGCAAATATATAATATTATCGTAAATATTTAAATATTAAGTCATGGAATGACAAAATACGTATTACAATCTTTAAAAAAATATTTTTGCGAGTGGTATGCTTTTTTATGGATGTAAAATACTACAAAACAATGTATAAAATTGAAAATGAAAGCATTTACTTCCACAGTATGCTTTCCAGCACAATTTGGTATAGTACCCTGAAGCAGATATAGTTTCATTACTCTGACCTTCCTTCTAAACGAATAAATCTTTCGCCTTTTACTAAAGATTTCCGTGGAGGAGGGTAACTCAAATGAGTCTTTTATCAATTTTTCATTGCCCGGCGAAAGCTGGGCATTTTATATAAGTTAAACATAGTCAAGTTCTTTAACTATTATTCACGAAAGATGACTATTTAAGGTCATTTGTGACTTTGTGAGCCGCCTGATATAATAGCTGTATTCTTTTTGGACAAAATCTCAGATCACTTCAGATAAACTCAGGAAATCGTTGTTCTTTCTGACACAACTGATTTGAGTTGTTCTGAGTAAACTCACTTGCCCGCTTTCCAATGCTACATTACCAGTTTACAAAACTCAAAATGATTTGAAATACTCAGTTTGCATTTTCAGGTTATATAATTCAACAAAATTTATGTTCACATGTACAAATATATACAGGGTGTAAATGAAATAAGTGCATTAAATTGAACCAGTAATACAACTCGTCGAGAGCAACAATATTTCTTAATAACTTTTTCTCGAAATCGCATATTTTTTTAGCATTTTTACCACCCCGTAAATTGACGAGTCGTTCCAAATATTTTTGTAATAATTGAATGCAGTAGCAATACCTATGAAAAATTTTGTTTTAGTAATTGACAGCCCTGTCAGATGTTGCAATTAAATTTTAACATTAGTAATAAACTTTTTTATAAAGTAAAATTCTGGCAAAATGCTTATGTTTATGATTAGCGGATACACAGACATTGTAATTACCTATGGCGAAGTTCTCAAGGTCAACGAAGTTACACAAAAATCATCCTCTTCGTAATATTCGTAAATTTATGTTGTACCACATACAATATCTTCCAGATTATCACAGTTTGATGTCACATATGACAATTTGGAATATTTTAAAAGAGCAACAGTTACTTCCATACCATGTGCAAAAATTTCATTGTTTCCAGCATTTCAATTTTGCGAATGAGTTGTATTGTTCACTGATAGGGCTGGATATATTAGAGAAAGTGTCTTTAATAATGCACAATACACTTATCTGGTCACAAAAATCTTCATACTGTTGATTGTTTGAGCGGGAATAAATTGACGAGTCATTGGTCCTCATATAATCCCACATCCTTTAAATGGACAAAAGTATGTACTTACATTTTTTGAATAACGTATTTAAACTATTATGATTTGCCGTGTTGACACACGAAGATTCATTTCATAACCTCCATAACTAGTATGCTCTTCCCATCTTCCCACGCTCTTACTCTACTCTATTCACCTGAGTTCAGAAACCTGTGTTAATACACAATTTTATAATTTTGTTATCGAAATTTTAAATTTCTTTATTTTAAAAATTGTACTATTGCGAATTTATTAATAATAAATATGTTTTCCGTTGATCGTTTATTAATTACTGTATTTACAAGTATGCAACCACCACCCGACAATTTTTGTGCTGTGTGCTGTGTACATGGAACTTTGATTCAGACAGCTGAGGGCAGCAGAGATCTTGCCAGTGGCGGGTAACGAAATTTTAAACAAATCTTTAAAGAAGAAACCAAAAACATAATAACAAATGTAAATACATTTTTGTATGCAATTTTTAATTCTGAACAATTTTGTTTTCTACAGTTGTTGTCGTAAAATGAACAGGAGAGCAGGAAATTGCAAAAAACTAAAATCCCATGTTAAATTTCTATGTTCACCCCTAACCGCCACCACCCTGTATATTTATTTTCGCTGAACATAACAGATTGCAATGACATTCGCAGTGTTGCACAATGGGCTACTTGCGTGCCATTTTTTTATTTAATATTTTTGAAGAGACGATAAATACTTGCTACTCCTATTTTTCCTTTTGTCAAAATTTTCATTAATTGGCCAGAAAAAAAATAATGAAATTTGAATATTTAAATACCGCCATGTATGACGTCGAATTACGCCGAACCAATGAATGGCCGTAAAGCAATAACATCGGTACGTCCAATAGCAACGGCATGTGCGGGTAATTTAAACATGACAGATCTAGTTTGACGTTTGAATAATAGTTTGGAGGTTAATATTTTCGTTTATCATTTTAATCTTTTACGAGTATAAGCTAAATTGGAATCCTTCAAAATCCTGCGTAACAAATCGAAATACGTAATAAAAGTAACAGAAACCACGCAAATTGTAAATAATAAAGATGAGAGACAGTAACAGAAAAATGAACTAATGTCAAAATCAAATTAAAACTCGCACTCGCTTGCCATCTACAGGTTACATTATTAAATATGCATCCCTTTTTCCAGTTCAAAATAATGACGTCAAAGAAAATATTCTTTCTTAATTTATTAAAAAACAATTTTTTTTTAAATAAAACTTTATTTCAGGGTATTTAGTGATAGAATCTATCAGATAGATATCAGATAACACGCAAGTAGCCTATTACAGTGCAAATAAAACAACATAAAATAAGAGGCGACATTTTTATGTTTGTATTACTTAAGACCGGGACAGCGCGTACGCAGTCCCGACTACCAAAAATAACGCGCCCGAGTTATCCGCATTAGGGATAATCGCAGGGGTCAGCCCAACCGTAGTGCAATGGAAGAGCCTCACCCTGGGGGAACCGCCTTATTGATCACGGTAACCCCTACGCCAGGTAAGTATGCTTTGCTTGGGTCTCACACTTCCTTATCTATACAGTTATACTGGCAAACGACCCGTAGAAGCAATGCACTATTTCTTCAATTTAATTGTGTATCATTTTAAAAATATTGTTAAAATTTTGGTGATCAAACAATAGACTATTTATACACATATGTGTAAATTGAATAGTTTCGAAAAATATAAACAATAAACTTTAGTGAAAGTTTTATTCATATAATTTGTAAGATGTGCGTCGCAGTACATGCAGTGCCATCTATGAAGACTATATGGAAAAATAGTCAATATTTACAAATTAATTCAAAAGATGGAGACACAAGCAATAAATGTTTAACATTATGCCATTATTGGAATTTTTTTATAACATGATAGCATGAATTTCACATGTATTGACTTTGTTTCAATTACTTTCATGCGTCTACCTTAAATTATACCACTAGACTTTATATTTATTAACCAATTATTTACTCGTACCAATAAATTTACTTTGTAAAGAAATTTTCATGTAATATAGGTAAAATATCTGATAACATTTCTACAGACATATTTGCTCGTTGAAGTTGCAAAAATAATTTCAGGGCAGAAAATGCCCGTTCCACACTAATTTCTGTAGATGGAAATGCTCCAGAGTGCAACGATTTTTGTTCTTCTCAAAAATTTAATATATTATCAGTTTTTGGATGTCTTCATAATTTTTAAAAACCACTTCTCAATTAAGTTTATTTTAATTTTAACGTCCGACTGGTATGTTATTATTATCATAACAACCCTGCTTTCAGGGTTGTTATATAGCAAATAACACCCTAGAGCGTGTTGCTATGGAAATGTTGTCAATAAATTGATATTAATACTGGAACAAAGCCTAAAAAACAAACAGAAGCAGTCATAGCCTACTTACACCGTTAATTTTATTAAAATCTTCTGATCCGTAATCCGTAGAATATTAAAAATTATAGTCGGACGTTAAACGTTGAACGCACCACGGGAGTTAAACGGACAATCGGGGCTATTCTGTAACTCAATCATTATCATTTATCGATCATTATCGAGATAATGATCGATTGGAATTCAAATTGGGATTCTGTAAGTCACCTGATCATTAAAATTGGTTAATGATAGTCGATAACACAGAAATTTATCGATCAGTAATGGGCTGTCGTTATCACATAATGATCAATAACAAATGTCAAAATCAGATAAAAGTATCAGTTAGAATTATATATCGCCTGTACTTTAAAAGCAATATACATAATTGAAATAATATACAAGTAAGCATTTTATATCATATAATATAATTCGTAGTATTTACATTTTTATATTGTTTATAGATTTAGGTTATGTATTCAGAACAAGGCACTAAGAAATGCAAGTGACCCTTTATCTTGACGCGATGAAAATTTTAAACAAATCTTTTAAGTAATCCGAGAACTCGCCCAATATTTAATTATAACACTCAAGCCAATGGTAAAAATGACATTCGGGGGCCGCGCTACTGCTAGAAACCGCGAGGCCCAGAGCAATTATTATGACATGCGAGGCCCTTTCGAAGCTATACATTTACAATTTCCACCACAATTTTATTGTATTTTTTCTTCGTAAATTGCTATTATTAAAATATTGATGAAATTTCCTTTGTTGGCTTCATTCTTGTAATCAATAAAATATTCTTTGTTGTAATCAATCATTTTACAGTTATAGCTTTTAATATAACAATGCCAGAGAAACATGCGTTTGAAAGGATATTTCTTTTACTTTTTACTACTAAATTTTAATAGTACCTACATCAGGGGAATATCGGTGGAAAAGAAAAAAACATAAAATCACTCAGCTTTCAAAATTCCACTATAGTTTTTACATGAATAAAATATATATGATAGTAAATCATAATTCTTTTTCGCAAAATACAACATAATCTTTTTATAGGATTAATTTGTACTATGAGTATTCTTGAGCAATAATCAAAATATCATTTGTTGTAATCAATAAAAAAATAATAGTATTCAGGATCTCAATAGAACAATGTTCCTGTACAATTATTTATAACTAAAATAGTATATTGTGTTATTAGGAGTAAAAGTGATACTTTGTGTGGCGAGCATGGAAGTTTGCACGACGAGCGAAGCGAGTCGGACAATTGCATGCGAGGCACACAAAGACACTTTTATTCCGAATAACACATTAATTTTTTTTTTTCAAACGCACTACTTTTCTTTTTATTCGCTAATTCTATGTAGTTGCTATGGATATTTATTTATCTTATTTCTACTCCGCCGGCGTAGAAATTAGCTATTTCTACTCCGGCGGCGTAGAAATTTCCAGCGGCGTAGAAATAAAACTTCTACCTTGTGAATCAAGTCAAAAAAATGCCATTTCTACGACGTTTGAAAAAAAAATTATATTAGGTACTCTTCTTAAATTAGGTACTGTTTATCTTTTTTGGAAAATTTTAGTAGGTAGGTACGTACATTTTATATTGTACGTGAATAATTAAAGAATTGAAATACTTTTTGGTAAATGACTGCTAAATTCATATGAGCGCGAAATGCGTAAAATTGTCAAATAAATGACAGAAAATTATTGTAGTTATAGAATACGAAAATTGAGACAATCGATACCTTGATCATTAAAAATAAACGATTGTCATTAAGTTAACGATCGATAACAGATAATGATAAAGTTACAGAATAGCACTGAATATCGCCAGAGGTCAACAGTGTACCTTCCGAGGGCCTGCGGCTTCCGAGGTGTATACGTTGACCGAACACCCTTGATACGTTAATTACTATATCTCTGCGATAGTTAGGCTTTTTCGTTATCTTTCAATAGTTTTTCGAATAAATCTTCCTCATCTTCAAATAATGGAATAAAATATTCAAATAGGTAATTATTTCAGTACAAAACTAATGTAATTTTAATTGCCTGCAACTATGTGAAAGGAGTATTGAAGAACATTGGTTAAGTGGACCCGGTTTTTTTAAACTAGATAATAGTGGCTTCGGATTCACAAAATGGTGGGTTCAGAACGGTTTTCGGTTTGGGTTCGGTGTTGTTTCCAGTCCCGGTTATATGAAAGATTTTTTTATAAAGTGTAATTTTATTAACTAATGAAACTAACAATGGTTGTTTTTCTTTGGTGATTAAAGCGTAAACTACAATTTTTAGCATGATTAAGGTTTGATTATAAAGTTAAAGGACTACGTTTGGATTAGAATAAAGTGGGCCGATCCTGGCGGTACTGCAATGCCAGGCCAACCCGTGACAGAGGTGGAGCAAGCCCCTAACACTCCGTCATTTTCCAATAATCAGTTTAATATACTGGTCCTGCTGTGCAGGACATATCAGATATTAAGCTGATAAGAACAGATATTTTTTTTAGGAGGTAATATTTGGGTCAAAGGAATAAAAGAAAATGATAAGTCAATAGACTAAAAAAGGATAATGTAATTCTAATATGAATGTGTTATGTTATTCATATGTAAGAAGCTTGTATAAACATTTTGAATGAATAAAAAATCTGTGATCGCAATAATCTCGGTATCGCCATGTAGTATCTCCTGCCGAGACCGAGAAGCGATGCCAATACAAACTTCCACACGGCATATAAACATCCGCTAAACGTAAACAGACCGTAGAGGTAACGATCATTCGGAAAATTTAATACCAAATTTTGCTAAAACGGTGCAATAAACTCAAAAACGCAATTTACAAAGTTAATATTTACTGTATTTCTGATCTATAGGGGCTTTATTAAAATTTAGATTATATATTATAAGACAAATATATGTAACACAAGTTTGAAATCCTACAGCTCTTATGGGACCAAGGTTACACAGCCGGCGTCATTCGTGACGTAGCAGTTTACGACTTTTGTCGATAATACACGACCATGTCCCGATGTGTTATGATAAATATTACTTCTATACTAAATTACGAACAGTATTTTCATTATTTAAACAATAAAGTAGGGCAAGAAAACGAAAAAATTACTGTTAATGGTTAACCCGTATCGAGAAAGTAATTTTTAAACCGGTTTATGTTCAAAAATACTCTTTAGTTAACCGTTTTTTTAAACAGTTAGATAACCGGTTAATAAAATCATTCAGGAAAAAAATTATTTCTCTTCATTAATACGTACAGATAACGTTAGTGTATAGTCTTGCATATGGTTTACTTAAACATGAGGAATAAGGCACATAATTTGAATAATTGTCATATGTCAAAATAATTGTTCTGTGTTAAGTTTGTTATGAGGTGTGACAAGCAAGATCAGAGTTACTGACGATTATAAAAATGTTATTATTATTGTTTAAAAAACCAAGTCAACTCTGTATTCATATTTTGTAATCATAGTCATCTGTAAAGAAGAAAAGATGTAACAATTAAAAACCCTTAACGATGAAAAAAAAATATATATAAACAAAAAAGTCGGTGACGAACCAAGTGAGGGTTCACTCGTGTTTTTCATTCTCTCTGAATCTTTCTTTAAAATATCAAAAATTCATTATTAATTTTTGCATCTTGGCTTTGAATTCCACCTTATAATCTTAAATTTGAATAATTAAATATTATTGATTGAATATCGTCGTTTAATTGTCTAGTGGGGATCTTTTCCTTTCAGCAATAGTGAAAGTGTAAGTGTTTATTCGTGCTTGTGAATAGTATTGTATTCGCCAGCAGTGGGCCATTTGAGCTCAAACCCTGTCTTCAAGTCGAGCTAATTTGAGCGTCGACCAGGACAACGGCAATCGTCTTCAAGTCGAGCCAGAACGAGCATCGACCAGGACAGCAAAGGATTGCCGTTTCAACCAGATCTCCACTACTGTTGCGTGCCCTCAAGCGCAACGCATCATCAACCAGAATAGCGGCATTCAGCCGTCTCAACTAGATCCCTACTGCCGTTGCGCACATGCAAGCGCAGCGTGTCCATCTCCTCACGCATCCGAACCCATCACCGCTTTGAGACGCAACCAGCGTCTCCTACTCCTGTTTCGTCACCGCTTCAAGACGCATCCAGCGATTCCCATTCCTGTTTCCTGTCATTAGATCCCAAGTCCCTGCCCCTTTTTTAAAGTCTCCTTAAGTCAAGGTCAGTACTCTTGCTTTTGCTTGTGATACCTCAAACAAATTTAATAATACAGTCCACTCGCGATTATTGCAAATAACAACATACAATTAGTCCATTAGCGACTTGGTCCTTCGAACTTAACTTAACATAAAAATTTGGTCCTTCGAGCCGGATGTTCCACTGTCAATTTTAGTACTATGGAAGTTGATTTAAAAACGTTAAAGGCCCTAGCAAGAGGCTACGAATCCCGTATTGTAAAAATACACGATCTCGCGAAAAAGTGCACTCCAACGGACACATGCGCCAATGAACGCTTCTTGGACGAATCCCAAGAAGTCGATTTGTTAAGGGAGGAATTTAAAAATGCCTTAATTCGTATAAATGACCTTGAGCTATCTATTGATGCTAATTTTAATCCAAATTTTGATACATTAATGACAATAGAAATGTATTTTTCAAAAATAAAAAGAACGAGAAGTGAGCTGTCCTTGTTGGCCCCCAAAGCGCAGCCGTCAAAATCTAGTACTGCACTAAATAAATGTAAAAAACTGCCCGCTATTGAATTGCCATCTTTTAATGGGAAAGTAGAAATGTGGCCGTTATTTTATCAATCATTCAAATCAAATGTACATGAAAACGAGGCGCTCTCAAACGAACAAAAAATTAGTTATCTAATAGGCAAACTTACGGGCAATGCTCTAGAAATAACAGGGGGGATATTGCCCACACCTGAAAACTATGACATTATTTGGGACGGCCTGGTAAAGCAATACCAGGATGAAAGAACAATGGCTAAGCAATACTTAGACAATATTTTCAATATAAAATTTAGTTCAAAAAACCCAAGTCATTTGACAACGTTTGTCAATAAATTTTCCGCCTCCGTAGAGGCTATCAAGCAACTTAATATTCCAGACATTCTGGATTTCGTGCTATTAAACTGCGCATCCAAAAAGGTGGATCCAGAAATAGTATTGCTATTTGATACGATATTCCGCGAAACGGAATTTCCTACTTGCAAAAACTTCTTAGATTTTGTTAGAGATCAGGCAAAGATCTTGGAGCGTTTTTCATCTGTAAAGGGATCGCCAAAAGTGGCGAATCATTCACGCACATTTTTGGCGGCAGATGAAAAACCAAAACAAAAAATACCTTGTAAAATACCTTGTATTTTGTGCAACAGTGCGGAACATTCCAATCTGTATTTTTGCGAAAAATTCCATAAAATGTCAGTACAAGACAGATTTGGATTTATAAAATCAAAAAATGCATGTTATAATTGCTTATCCAATGTTCATTCAGTAAAAAACTGTCCATCACGCTATAGATGCCGGGAATGTAACAAAAAACATCATACATTTTTGCATTTTTCATCTTCTACTCAATCTCCAACCAAACAAATAACGGAACCGGAGAAAATTGACACTTCATGTCATGTATCCACAAATAATAATGGTTATGTTTTGTTGTCGACAGCACAAGTTTATGCAACGAACATAAATAAAAAGAAACTAATGATTAGATGTCTATTAGACAATGGGTCACAAAATAATCTTATAACAAAGAATTGTTGTGAAAAATTAAAATTACCGATCACACCGCTCGAAAACTCAAAAATTCGGGGGATCGGGATGACAAGTCGCCCAGTTTATGGGTATGTAAATTTTGACATAGAATCGAGAGTATCGCCTCATAAGTACAATTTAAATGCATTAGTAGTAGAATGTATAACTGATAATTTACCTTCGTGTAAACTAGATGCTTCAAAGTTTCGGTCCTTAAAATCCATTCTTTTAGCCGATAATTCCTGGAATGTACCGGGAAAAATTGACGTAATTCTAGGGGCTCAAATATATCCCTCTTTAATACTATCGAATCGATTAGGAACCGCACCAGTAGCCTATGATACAACATTAGGTTATGTGCTAATCGGAGAAATAAATAATAAAGTTGTACCTTCTGAATCCTTTTCATCATTTTCTGCATTTGCACAAAATAATTTAGTATCTTGTTTGCACAAGTTTTGGGAACTAGAAGAAGTTCCAAGTCACACAATAAAGAGTCCTGAAAACGCTGAATGTGAAAAAATATTTACGGAAACCACTAAACGTTTAGAAAATGGCAGATACATAGTAAACTTACCATTTGAGAGAGATCCTAATTTGTTGGGAAATTCTCGCTTAATAGCCGAACGTCGGCTCTTACATTTAGAAAAACGTTTTAGTCAGTCAGTAGATTTACAACGTCAATACAATGACATAATAAATGAATATTTACAAAAAGGTTATCTGTCAGAAGTGACGAATAATGAAGGCTATTTTATTCCACATCATGCTGTCATTCGCGAAGACAAAGCTACAACAAAAGTTAGAATAGTTCTGGATGCTAGCGCTAAAACTCATACTGGACTGTCTCTGAATGATTTATTGTACTCTGGCCCAAATTTGCAAGCAGATTTATTTAATTTATTGTTAAATTTTAGATTATTTCCCATAGCCTTGACAGCTGACATAAAACAGATGTATTTACAAGTATTAGTGTCAGAACAACATAGAAAATATCAGAAAATTCTTTATAGATTTGACACCTCTGAAGCGATAAAAACTTTTCAATTTAATTGTGTTTGTTTTGGAATAAAATCTAGCCCTTACTTAGCAATGCGAACTATCCGACAATTAGCGGAAGACGAAAGTAAAAATTATCCAAATGTGACAAATCGGGCAAAGACTGAATTATATATGGACGACTTAGTCGTATTTGTTATAAATTCAACTGAAGCTAGTAGTCTTATAACGGATTTAATTAATTTAATGTCAGCTGGAGGTTTCGATTTGATAAAATGGGCGAGTAACAATACATCACTCATTGAGAGTTTACCAACCTCACACAAAACCAGTATAGACTTGTCAAAGGGAGAAAACTTAAAGATTTTAGGAATATCTTGGAATCCTAACACTGACACTTTCACATTCCAAACGTCAAACTTTGACACAGCACACTGCACAAAAAGAATTATATTGTCAACAGTTGCCAGATTATTTGACGTGCTTGGATTAGTCTCACCTGTAATATTATATGCCAAATTATTAATAAAGGAGTTATGGCAAGCCGGCGTTGATTGGGATGACATACCACCCAAAAACATAACCTCGAATTTTTGCAAATTGATCGCAGAATTCAACTGTTTAGAGAAATTGTCGGTCCCTAGACATATAGGCATTTCGGAAGGCTGCCGAGTAAACCTGGTTGCCTTTTGCGATGCTAGTACAAAGGCGTATGGTTGCGTCATCTATCTTCAAGTAGTAAATTTAAATAATGTCACAATTAGACTATTATGTTCAAAATCCAAGGTAGCTCCTATGAAAATAATCACTTTAGCCAGGCTCGAATTGTGTGCTGCTCTTCTTATGGCAAAACTTGTAAAACATGTTAAAGATTATATAATTAAAAAATACCCAATTGATAAAATATATGCTTTTTCTGATTCTATGATCACATTATCATGGATAAAATCATCTCCGCATAGATGGACAACATTTGTAAGCAACAGAGTTGCGCAAATACAAGAAAATTTAGATCCAAGTTGTTTTTATTATGTGGCAGGGAAAGAAAACCCTAGCGATTTAATATCTAGAGGGATGCTCCCAGCCCAATTAATTACATGTAATTTATGGTGGAATGGCCCCGATTGGTTACAGTCAACAATCGAAAATTGGCCTATTCATCAATTAAATACTTTGTCTGTTGACCAATTACCGGAAATTAATTCGAAAACATTTAATACCACTGCATCTGTGATTCATTATCCCATTTTATACACTTTGGCACAAAATATATCCTCTTGGAGCAAATTGTTAAGGGTAACAAGTTACATTTTAAAGTTTGGCAAAAAATTACTTTTCAAAGGTTACATATCCGCGTCAAACTTAGCCATAGCAGAAATATATATTTTAAGGGCTGTACAATTTGTATACTTCTATGAAATAATAAAAACGCTTCAAGAGGGAAATAATCGGTCAATAAAAAACAAACAAATATTAAAACTTTCCCCATTTGTAGACGAAAACGGAATATTAAGAGTTGGCGGAAGATTATTCAATGCAACATTGCCATTTGAAGTTAAACATCCAATTTTGCTGCCAAAATCTGATCACATAGTCGAATTAATTATAGGTTATTATCATATTTCAAATTGTCATGCGGGAACAGATTTGTTACTAGCAATAATTCGTCAGAAATATTGGATTATTGCCGGTAGAAATGCAATCAAACGAAATTTATACAAATGTAATAAATGTTTTAAGGCAAGACCGATTAGCACACAACCTAAGATGGGGGATTTACCGGATTATCGAGTAACTGTTTCAAAGCCATTTGTTTACACAGGTGTAGATTATGCAGGCCCAATTAAATTCATAAAATCAAGACATAAAGGCCAACACGCAAAAAAGGCATACATTTGCATTTTCATTTGTCTAACTATAAAGGCTGTTCATATTGAATTGGTTTCAGATCTAACAGTAAATTCGTTTATTAACGCGTTTAAAAGATTTGTATCAAGGAGAGGCCCCGTTTCACATTTATATTCCGATAATAGCACTACTTTCATAGGGGCTCGAAACAAGTTTAATGAACTGTATAATTTTGTGCAGTCGACTACATTTCATAAAACATTATCCAACGAATTAGCAATGAATGGAATAGAGTGGAAAACAATCCCGCCATACAGTGCTAACTTCGCAGGGATTTGGGAATCTGTAATAAAAAGCTGTAAGAAACACTTATTCAGAGTCATAGGTAAACAATTATTAAGCTACGAAGAACTGATAACGCTCTTAACACAAATAGAAGCAGTTTTAAATTCTCGTCCTCTATGTGTACAAGGTGCAGAACTCAATCCAGAGTTATTAACACCGGCCCATTTTCTGCTTCAAACCCCATTAAAACGATTGCCTATAGCTGAACCACTCAAATCCAAATCCACTTTGGTACATCGCAAATATTTACTAGACTCACTAATAAAATCATATTGGGAAAAATGGCAATTAGAGTATTTAACTTCTCTACAGATACGCCAAAAATGGCTAACATCAACTAACACAGTAAAAATTGGGCAGGTAGTCATAATTAAAGAAATTCGATTACCACCATTAGAATGGCCATTAGGAATTATCACTAAATTATACTTTGGAAACGACAAAATAGCTCGCGTCGCGTTGGTAAAAACAGAAAACGGTGTAATCAAACGCCCAATTAATAAATTATGTCCACTACCAACTCAATAGATAGCTTAATTGTCGTCAATTTTCATTATTGTTGTTTTGTTAATTTGTAAAAATGTCACTTTGACACAAAATGTCATTTTGACATTATGCCACTCTGACATATTGTCAGATAGACATAATGTCACTTGTTAACTGTCACTCGATGTTTCTGTCGAGTTGATTATTTTTGTTTTTTCTGTTCGTACTTGTTTTTTCCAAGCAATTGTTAGTTGCAGTGCATTTTTTCGCCAAATCGAATTAATTATTATGCACCACGCAAATTTCTTGTGCCCGGGAATATGTTAAGTTTGTTATGAGGTGTGACAAGCAAGATCAGAGTTACTGACGATTATAAAAATGTTATTATTATTGTTTAAAAAACCAAGTCAACTCTGTATTCATATTTTGTAATCATAGTCATCTGTAAAGAAGAAAAGATGCAACAATTAAAAACCCTTAACGATGAAAAAAAAATATATATAAACAAAAAAGTCGGTGACGAACCAAGTGAGGGTTCACTCGTGTTTTTCATTCTCTCTGAATCTTTCTTTAAAATATCAAAAATTCATTATTAATTTTTGCATCTTGGCTTTGAATTCCACCTTATAATCTTAAATTTGAATAATTAAATATTATTGATTGAATATCGTCGTTTAATTGTCTAGTGGGGATCTTTTCCTTTCAGAAATAGTGAAAGTGTAAGTGTTTATTCGTGCTTGTGAATAGTATTGTATTCGCCAGCAGTGGGCCATTTGAGCTCAAACCCTGTCTTCAAGTCGAGCTAATTTGAGCGTCGACCAGGACAACGGCAATCGTCTTCAAGTCGAGCCAGAACGAGCATCGACCAGGACAGCAAAGGATTGCCGTTTCAACCAGATCTCCACTACTGTTGCGTGCCCTCAAGCGCAACGCATCATCAACCAGAATAGCGGCATTCAGCCGTCTCAACTAGATCCCTACTGCCGTTGCGCACATGCAAGCGCAGCGTGTCCATCTCCTCACGCATCCGAACCCATCACCGCTTTGAGACGCAACCAGCGTCTCCTACTCCTGTTTCGTCACCGCTTCAAGACGCATCCAGCGATTCCCATTCCTGTTTCCTGTCATTAGATCCCAAGTCCCTGCCCCTTTTTTAAAGTCTCCTTAAGTCAAGGTCAGTACTCTTGCTTTTGCTTGTGATACCTCAAACAAATTTAATAATACAGTCCACTCGCGATTATTGCAAATAACAACATACAATTAGTCCATTAGCGACTTGGTCCTTCGAACTTAACTTAACATTCTGTTAATCACAGCATTCTGAAAGTAGCATTAATGAGAGAATTTAAAAAAAAATATTAATTAAATGTTATTTTCTGAAGTCGATAAACTATTGAACAAACCACGGATGTTATGAGTATCATAACAAGCCTTTGATGTCTTAAACTCCTCACTCTACGAGCTCGGATTTCAAACCGACATCTACGGCAGTTATGATACTCATAACAATCCTCCTAGGCTCCTAGGTATGTTATAGTATTTTATGTACCAAGGGCGTTTAGATGATGATAATACCAGGAGGGCGACAAGGGATAGATGTCGTCCGATGGGCATTATCATCTAGTAACGACAGTAGTGCATACAAGATTTTATGTCTCACTAGAATATGTGACATAAGTTTTCATTTATAATAATTTTGATTACAACAATGCTTAAACTTTGGCGTTGCTAAGGATGTTGTTTAATTGTTTTGTTTATTATCAACATTTGTTTATTTTTAAAACATCAACGTTCTTCATCGTTGGAGATGATGGAATGGGTGAATTTGATGTTTCGGAAGATATTTTACCGAAACGGTGTAAAGAAATTATTTTGGATGCTTCTGCATACTTTGAGGAAGAGAAACGCATAAATGTTCCCCTAATTATTCCATTCTCGTCTGTAAAAGATGTAAGTATTATATTTTGAGGTTCGTTATCACATGACAGATCTCAGTTCTTTATTTCTTATGCACTTATTTCTAAATATTATTACATTTTAGAGAGTTTATACTGCTTTGGATGTCACATGTGACGGTAAACAATATCAAAAATGAATTCAAACGTGGATCAATATAGTCCCCAAAAAAATAGTGATCCGCCAACCGTCAAAAATCAATGCTAAACATTGCAGTCTGTAATTCAACGTACTTACTATTTACATGTGTGGTGCAAGTAAATTTTTTCTTAAGGCCCTTTTTATAATCAATTTTAAGTATTATAATTAAATTAAAAATAATTTCTGTGTTGTGCTTTCAAAGCTGTTTTCGTATTATATTAATTGTTGTAATCAATCATTATTATTGTAATGAATTATAATTAAAAGATTATTTTTTGACATTTCTTACAACCAATGAAATGTTTCATTTTGTGTCACGTGTCTGCGTTTTAACCAATCCTGTCATTGTTATACTAAGAATAAAGCTCTAGAAATTATTCCCGGGAATAATCTCTGTAGCTTTTGTTTTTGTTGACATATGTCAGATAGTAATCAACACATAAGTAAAGAGCAAAAAAGTCCAATTTTGTGGCATTTCTGATCATGAAATAAACCAAAAAATTATAGGAACCACTTCTAGAAATACCATAATTAGTAATTATATCTTTTGATTATTTATTTTGCATTGTCAAACTATGTTCTAGTTGTCAAAACAGACTTACCAACTGAGCCATGCAAATTAATGAATCTAGTTAATCACGACAGTAGATAGTGTTACAATAGCATGACAGCCTGATTCCGTTGTTTGAAACCTGTGTATCAAAAAATAATCTAATAAAATATAATTCGAGAGTTCGATAAATTAGAAAATAATTTTCCAGATTTTTCTCAAACTTGTTACCATTTGGCAATAGCCACTCAAGCCCTACGGGCTTTCGTGATTATTGCCTGGCAACAAGTTTTCGAAAAATCTATCAAATTATTTTCAATTTATTCTCACTCTCTTGTTATATTATTACTGAAAATAATTTTCAATATATACCGTTCATATTATTTCTAATTTAAAGTCCATAAAGGATGATCGGATTATAATGAGGACATAATGATCTATTATAATGCCCCGGTTGTTAGAGATATGTTTATATACACCGTATCCTAGCAATAAACAGTCCATAATACTTTAGTGAGACATAAAAGTTATTAAAAAGCACAATTTTTAATTACGAATAGATTGAAAAAAAAAACAATATAATATATTACCATAATGCGATGTATAAAATATACTATGTTTGATTTGAATAAAACGCCCAGCTTTCGCCGGGTAATGAAAAATTGATAAAGACTCATTTGAGTTACCCTCCTCCACGGAAATCTTTAGTAAAAGAATATACCTATAAAACTATTTATTTATTTATAGGTATATTAGTAAAAGGCGAAATATTTATTCGTCTAGAAGGAAGGTCAGAGTATTGAGACCGAATCTGCTTCAGCGTACTATACTAATAGTGCTGGAATGCACACTGCAGAAGTAAATGCTTTTATTTTCCATTTCATACAATGTTTTGTAGTATTTTACACCCATAAAAATGCAATCCACTTGCAAAAAAATTTCTTTAAAGATTGTAATGCGTATTATGTCATTCCATTACTTAATATTTAAATATTTACAATAATATTGTATATCTGGTCACATATACCGACGGCAGTACATGTCGCACCATCTATTGGATGCTTTTAATACGAACTCACGAGAGGTGACATCTCTCATTCTTTTTAAAAACTACGAGTAATAAGAGTAATGGGGTAATGACTGATGACCCTGCTGCGTACTATATTTAATTCAATTTCAAACATGGAAATACGATCATTTTCTAGTTAGTAAATTTGTAATTGTATAGTTGCAATAGCCATTTATCGATAGTAATAAAAACAGTTGCCTGGGTTACACGACTTCGAGATTTGTGTTTCGTAGATTTCATATCCATCCTAGAATGGATATGAAATTATATCCGTTCAGTTGACTAGTATTGCCTACATATCTATTCTGCAGATTGTGAAGAAATGATAACTTTTTCAAGTGGGAGTAGAAAATAGTACATTAAAACAAGTATCATAAGGCAATCTGTTAACGTACGAGTCCAAGTTTGGAAAACGAGCCGCCAGGCGAGTTTTACAAAGGACGAGTGCGTCAACAGGCCTTATGATACATGTTTTTTATATTATTTTTTCTATTGAGGTAATTTTACAATTAGATTTTTTAGAAAAGGACTTGTCAAAAATATGAGTTGGTGTCTTTTTTATGTTGGTAGCGCTTCCCGCTAAAAATTGAAATTTCACATTTTGATAGTTTGTGTATCTTGTGCTTTTGTCTGATTGTTTACATTCAAACAATGTATCAAGCATTATACAATTATGAAAGAGGAAAACCAATACATACAATGAACTCGAAGGTTTATTAATGAACCATCCTGATTTGACATATCAGTAGTTCGTGTTGGTTATTATCATAAATAAAACTTGAATATAGGATTGAAGGACGTTACGCGGACCATCATGCCTTTTTATTGAGAAAACAACATATAAATAAAACTCTTTAAATAATGAAATACTTTAATGAACAATTTATTGATTTAGACTTTTACTTTCCACCATTTTGTCAACACTCACTGCTCAGTTGCACAGATAACGACAACAGCTGTTCTTACAATTTTTAATACAAACATAATATGGCATATATTCGATAGTTCGCCACAACGTGGAACTGGAAATCATGGATTAAAACGTCAACTTTTCATATTTGTTTGCTAGTAGCCGCCACAAACTGAGTAGACAGTGTCAACATTTTCAAGTAACGTGCATCATACATTTCGTAACCTGCCTGGAATAACAATACATTCAAATCAAAATTGCATTACCATAAATTTAAATTGTAATAAATAAAACTTACCGTTTTAATTATTTTGACAAAGTAAACCTGAGCGCATTGTTTCTTGTTTCATATTTTTTAGTTGAAATTTTAACTTCACAGATTCTTATTCTTTCTTAACTAACACAGCTATAGCTATAAATTTCTTTTCTTTCTAGTCCTATCCCCTAGAGAAAGGATAAAAATCCACAATTAGAAGTAATATTTCAACACAAACAATTTACCATTTTGAAAGCATGACTACCAATTCTAGAACATAAAAGGCGCCAAAAACAGTACGTTTATAGATTTTCTAAACGTCGTGTTTTCAGTGATAAACAGTGCTTTTATAGAAACATAAGAACACCGAAATAGAAAAAATATATTAAAAGAAGAAACTGTTAGATAATATGTTTGAATTATTTAAGACCGGGACAGCGCGTACGCAGTCCCGACTACCAAAAATAACGCGCCCGAGTTATCCGCATTAGGGATAATCGCAGGGGTCAGCCCAACCGTAGTGCAATGGAAGAGCCTCACCCTGGGGGAACCGCCTTATTGATCACGGTAACCCCTACGCCAGGTAAGTATGCTTTGCTTGGGTCACACACTTCCTTATCTATACAGTTATACCGGCAATCGACCCGTAGAAGTAATACGGTATTTCTTTAATTTAATTGTGTATCACTTTAAAAATACTGTCAAAATTTTGATGTTCAAACAGCAGACTATTTATGCACATATGTGTAAATTTAAAAGTTTCGAAAAATACAATCAATAAACTTCAATGAAGGTTTTATTCTTATAATTTGTACAATGTGCGTCGCAGTACATGCAGTGCCATCTAGGAAGATTTGATGGAAAATAGTCAATATTTGCAAATTAATTCAAAAGATGGAGACACAAGCAACAGATGTTTAACATACCATTGGAAAAATAATCGGTGCTTGGAAATTAATTCAAAAGATGGAGTCACAAGCAGAATCGCGGGAAATTCAAAACGGGTCAGAAATATTTAAATAAAATTTGACGTATTTCAAACATTAAAAATAATAATAATTGATGTTTAAATTATCTGAAACATATTTTAAATATTCTTCAACTGTCTGAAAATTAAAAATAAACATATTTTCACATATATATTTAATACTTATACACAGTTTAAGACAATAATTATTCTAAAAATACAATAATAAACAATAAAAAAATTATTCCATCAATATTTCTTCAATGGTTTTATCATCTCTTAGCGGCGAATGAGACAAACTCGGTTCGGACTCCAAAAACTGTCTCAATTCACTTTCCAAATCCGGAATTTCCCCATTTGCAGTCTCAATATGTGCGTCTTGAGACATATTCTCAATTTCCATGTCCGGTACATTGATGCCCATAGCTTTTCTCAATCCGGAAACACTGACAATGTCACTAGGATTGACTTTTTTCGACATTTCCGTCAGATGGGATGTTATAGTTTCCGCTAAAGATAATTCTTGGTCACTAGCGGGCGTTAAATTCGATAAATGCTGAGGTAAAGGGAGCGATAAACGTTCGTTTTGGACCTGCTGGAGTTTTTCCAAAAGTTGGGATGTTGTTTGGAGGCGGTTTTGAAAGTTTTGGTGTTCTTCTTCTTTACGGAAAGTGTCTTCGAAGGAAGATAAGAAACTGGTGTCGATACCGACGTCTACAGACGTAAAAACACAACATTTTATGTGCAGAATCTTATACAATTAAAAATGAAAGTTTGATGTTTATAGAAATCTACACAGATTTACATATCGACGCCAAATTTTGTGGAGATGTTCTTCCAGCTTCCGGACGTGTCGTAGAAGTTGTTAAAGTTCAAAATATTGCATAGTTTTTTTATAATTCCAGCTGAATGTTTTTGAGATGTACAGGTGTCTCATTTTCGATGTTTTTTTAAGGTATCTCGGGTAATATTAATGATAGAGCGAAACTGTTTGCACATTCCAGGGTCAACTTTTCCAGAAAAGTTTAATAGTGAGCACAGGAATTTTCGATCTTCTTTTGTTTCTGAGCTGCAGGCAAAAACTCGTTTTTCGCTCATTTTGAAAATATCTCATATCTTATTTATTATGATAGTTAGAGAAAAATGTTTTTACAAAAAATTTACCGTTTTTTAAATAGAATAAAATGGCGTAATTAGATTTTTTGAAAACTTAATAATTCTCGAGATATAACACAAACTTATGATTTTTTAAATGGGAACCTATGTTGAAAATAGTCTCATTTTTTTGCTTATTTTATAAGCTTTTCAATGATATATAACAAGTCTACATTCTTTTGTTTTAAACATTAATAAAAGACGAATTATTAATTTATTGGGGTGAAAATATTGGAAATTATTAAGAAACAAATGAAAAAATCTATTCCAGATCATCATTTGCATATTTCTAATGGTTTTTGTTTCAGTTTTACTCATTTTTACCTCTCGCTAAGAGAGGTATTGTATTCATGCTAAAAATCGCATATCCAGATTTTAATGAATAAGCACGTTTTAAGGTCCCTAGAATCCGATTATAACATTTTTACGATGATGTCCGTATGTGTGTGTGTGTGTGTGTGTGTGTGTGTGTGTGTGTGTGTGTGTGTGTGTGTGGATGTGTGTGTGTGTGTGTGGGGATGTGCGTGTGCGTGCGTGCGTGCGTGTGTGTGTGTGTTGGATTCACTATATCTCAAATACTATGAGAGTTAAGACATTTTTAACTACGGATTCCTCAATCTAACAATAATGGGAAGAGTTGATTAAGTTTTGGTAACAATTGGACAACCGGAAGTAGTAGTTACAAGAAAAAAATCGTCTAAATATTATTTATCGAAAATTTATGTAAATACTTATATTAAAGAACGTTAAATTCTTTATTCGATAAATATAAATTTATTATTATATCTTTTATAGATTTAGAGATAAAGAAATGCATATAAAATAATTTGATGTAATAAATCTCAGATCAAACTACTTCAAGGCAAGAAATTCAGATGTTTGTAATTGACACATAAATGTCACTGTCAAAAATATTTGTATATTATTATGAAGATTTTGAAAATAAAAAAAAGTCAACAACGCAAAAGAATATACGTAAAAAAGAATATAAAAGGAATTTACGAAAAAATGACGAATATAAAGAAAAAGAAAAGGAAAGTAGAAAAAGGAAATTTCAGGATATTAAATATAAAGAAAATGTAAGTATTGTACATAATTTATTTTAAAATATCCTATAGATATTGCAAATATATGTGAGAATTATTTTGTAGTGAGACATGAATATATGTATTTGTATTTAAAAATATTTTTCGTTTTATGCGTACAACCAGGTAAAATATCTGGCGAGAGGTTATTTGTTGGCCACATCAGATTTTTTCAATTTATTTGCTTCAAAAGCATATTAAACCATTTTGATCGGATTGTGTCAAAGCCAACTGTAACGTCGATAAATAGTAATTTAACTAACCCGAAAATAATTGGTTAAGAATAATTTTGAGAACGAAATTAATAGATATTGAATCAAAATAAACAAATGATGATTTGTAATAAATTTTTTCATTTGTTTCTTGATAATTTCCAATATTTTCACCTCAATAAATTAATAATTCGTCTTTTATTAATATTTAAAACAAAAGAATGTAAACTTGTTATATATCATTGAAAAGCTTATAAAATAAGCAAAAAGACGAGACTATTTTCAACATAGGTTCCCATTTAAAAAATCGTAAGTTTGTGTTATATCTCGAGAATCATTAAGTTTTCAAAAAATCTAATTACGCCATTTTATTCTATTTAAAAAACGATAAAAATTTTGTAAAAACATTTTTTCTCTAACTATCATAATTAATAAGATATGATATATTTTCAAAATGAGCGAAAAACGAGTTTTTGCCTGTAGCTCAGAAACAAAAGAAGATCGAAAATTCCTGTGGTGACTATTAAACTTTTCTCGAAAAGGTGACCCTTCAATGTGCAAACGGTTTCGCTCTATCATTAATATTACCCGAGATACCTTAAAAAAACATCGAAAATGAGACAGCCTGTACATGATTTCTAACCACGCTTTAAGTATAAATAAATGATTTTCAGATAATTTTATGTGTTTCCTGTAAATTTCAACCGAATTCATAACAAAATAAAAGTTTTGATGATTAGAAAGAATTGCGAAAAGTTTGCAACGGGTGTCATCTTACAAATATTTAAATAAAACTTTGTCCAAACGGTTTTAAGATTTGGAAATGTGTCAATTTATATTTTAAACCCCGTAGAACACGAATTTAGTGTTAATTTTAAAATAATTTAAACCGTTGAGGAGTTGTGGTCAAAATAAAATGCATGTTTTTGAGGCATTTTTCTCCAATATTTCGGTCCTATTTTCCGGAATCTCTAAGGCCATTTTGACACTTTTAAAATATTAATATATCGAATCGACCCCCCCAGAGTTCGTTTTTGCAAGAATTAACTATCTATCTTTAACTAAAATCGAGATATTGATCGATTTTAACCTCACATTTTTAGCAAATGTACAGGTGTCTCATTTTCGATGTTTTTTTAAGGTATCTCGGGTAATATTAATGATAGAGCGAAACCATTTGCACATTCCATTGTCAACTTTTCGAGAAAAGTTTAATAGTGACCACAGGAATTTTCGATCTTCTTTTGTTTCTGAGCTACAGGCAAAAACTCGTTTTTCGCTCATTTTGAAAATATCTCATATCTTATTTATTATGATTGTTAGAGAAAAATTGTTATTATAAACTTTTTACCGTTTTTCAAATAGAATAAAATGGAATAATTGCGTAGGCTTCCACAGTCTGAGTCATAAGAAATATTCGTTTTCCGGGAATGGACTGTCATATTTTGAGTAAGAGCTCAACGCCCGCAGTCGTATGGGGCATCTTCAGGAGCAAGGGGGATAGTACTGTCTTAAACACGGTTACCCGACGTGTCAACCACGCTAGAGGCCGAGTTTAAGCAACAAGGAGGGAGACTCAGTTTACAAGGTTACCCGACGTGTAAACCACGCTAGAGGCCAAATAAACCAAGTGACGAAAGGAAAGCCGAGAACACAGTTATATACTAATCTAAAGATACGGTAGATGAGCTAAGCTAATGAGGACCAATGGGAATCGAGTTCGTAATGGTAGATTGGGCGTGTCGTGTTCCGAGAATCACCGGTTCCCACATGTGGCTCAAGAAATAGCCATCATCCCGATTGATGTTATTAGGATGTTTCCATATTTCTAAAGTTTCCCTGTATTTACGTCTGTAAAACTCAGGGACAGGAGCTAAAATGCGGGAATTTTCAAATAAGATGTTATGTCCTGTGTTATATATAAATATATATGGCGTAATTAAATTTTTTAAAAACTTAATAATTCTCGAGATATAACACAAACTTATGATTTTTCAAATAGGAACCTATGTTGAAAATAGTCTCGTCTTTTTGCTTATTTTATAAGCTTTTCAATGATATATAACAAGTCTACATTCTTTTGTTTTAAACATTAATAAAAGACGAATTATTAATTTATTGGGGTGAAAATATTGGAAATTATTAAGAAACAAATGAAAAAATCTATTCCAGATCATCATTTGCACATTTCTAATGGTTTTTGTTTCAGTTTTACTCATTTTTTCAATTTATTTACTTCAAAAGCATATTAAACCATTTTGATCGGATTGTGTCAAAGCCAACTGTAACGTCGATAACTAGTAATTTAACTAACCCGAAAATAATTGGTTAAGAATAATTTTGAGAACAAAATTAATAGATATTGAATCAAAATAAACAAATGATGATTTGAAATAATTTTTTTCATTTGTTTCTTAACAATTTTCAATATTTTCACCTCAATAAATTAATAATTCGTGTTTTATTAATGTTTAAAACAAAAAAATGAAGACTTGTTATATATCATTGAAAAGCTTATAAAATAAGCAAAAAGACGAGACTATTTTCAACATAGGTTCCCATTTAAAAAATCATAAGTTTGTGTTATATCTCGAGAATTATTAAATTTTCAAAAAATCTAATTACGCCATTTTATTCTATTTAAAAAACAATCAAATTTTTGAAAAACAATTTTTCTCTAACTATCATAATAAATAAGATATGATATATTTTCAAAATGAGCGAAAAACGAGTTTTTGCCTGTAGCTTAGAAACAAAAGAAGATCGAAAATTCCTGTGGTGACTATTAAACTTTTCTGGAAAAGTTGACCCTGAAATGTGCAAACGGTTTTGCTCTATCATTAATATTACCCGAGATACCGTAAAAAAACATCGAAAATGAGACAGCCTGTACATGATTTCTAACCACACTTTAAGTATAAATAAATTATTTTCAGGTAATTTTATGTGTTTCCTGTAAATTTCAGCCGAATTCATATATTCATAACCAAATAAAAGTTTTGATGATTTGAAAGAATTGCGAAAAGTTCGCAACGGGCGTCATCTTACAAATATTTAAATAAAACTTTGTCCAGACAGTTTTAAGATTTGGAAATGAGTTAATTTATATTTTAAACTCCGTAGAACACGAATTTAGTGTTAATTTGAAAATAATTTAAACCGTTGAGGAGTTGTGGTTAAAATAAAATGCATGTTTTTGGAGCATTTTTCTCCAAAATTTCGGTCCTATTTTACGGAATCTCTAAGGCCATTTTGACACTATTAAAATATTAATATATTAAATCGACCCTCTAGAGTTCGTTTTTGCAAGAATTAACACTCTATCTTTAACTGAAATCGAGATATTGACTGATTTATAACCTCACATTTTTAGCCAAAAATGTACTTATTTGAACACGGGTTTGAGGCGTTTTTAACCGGAAATTTAACTACTTTTATACAGGAAATATACAAATCAACCCTCATAGGGGTCTATTCTGTAATTCCGTGATTAATTTTTAACCATTGGTTAATTTTTTTAACCAATCAAATATTTTGACATAACAAAAAGAGGGATTTTTAGTTGTCAAATCAATATCTATTGGATAAAAATTTCAACCAGTGGTTAAAAATTAACCACCGAGTTACAGAATAGAGCCCTAAAATTCATTTTTGAAAAAAGAAACACTATCGAAATCATGATATTGAACAATTTCTGGTAAAGACGAAACATGTAAAGATGCATTTTTTCCAATATTTCGATCCTATTTTCCGCAATCCCTAAGGCCGTTTTGACATTTTAAAAATATTAATGTAACAAGTCGACCCTCCAGAGTTCGTTTTTGCCAGAATTAATACTTCAACCGAAATCGAGATATTGACCGATTTATAACCTCACATTTTTAGCCATAAATGTACAAATTTTGAACTCGAGTTTGAGAACTTTTTAGCCGGAAATTTAATTACTGTTATAGCGGAAATATACAAACCGACCCTCCAGAATTCGTTTTTCCAAGAATTTACACTCTATTTTTGACAGAAATCGAAATATTAACCAATTTTTAAATTCACATTTTTAACCAAAAATGTACAATTTTGAAGCCCAGGTTTGATAAGTTTTTAATCGGAAATATAACCACTTATATATCAGAAATATACAAATCGACCCTGCAGAATTCGTTTTTGCAAGAATTTACACTCAATTTTTAACAGAAATCGAGATATTAACCGATTTTTAAACTCACATTTTTAGTCAAAAATGTACAATTTTTAAACCCGAATATGAGGAGTTTTTAACCGGAAATTTAATCACTTTTATACCGGAAATATACAAATCAACTCTCGAAAGTTCTTTTTTGCACGAATAAACAGTCTATCTTTAACCGTAATCGAGATATTAACCTATTTTTAGCATCACATTTTTAGCCAAAAATGTACAATTTTGAAACCCGTGTTTGATAAGTTTTTAACCGGAAATATAACCACTTTTATATCAGAAATATACAAATCCATCCTGAGTTCGTTATTGAAAGAATTTACTATCTACTTTTAACCGAATTTGAGATATTGATCGATTTTTAACCTCACAAAATTTTATACAAAAATGTACCATTTTTGAACCCGAGTTTGGGGAGTTTTTAACCGGAAATTTAATCACTTTTATAGCGGAAATCTACAAATCAACTCTCTAAAGTTCATTTTTGTGAAAATAAACACTCTAGCTTTAACTGCAATCGAGATATTGACCGATTTTTAACCTCACATTTTTAGCCAAAAATGTACAATTTTTAAACCTGAGTATGAGGAGTCTTTAACCGTTAATTTAATCAATTTTATACCGGAAATATACAAATCGACCCTCTAAAGTTCATATTTGCAAGAATTAACACTCTATCTTTAATCGTAATCGAGATATAGACCGATTTTGAACATAAAATTTTTAGATAAAAATGTGCAATTTTGAAACCCGAGTTTGATAAGTTTTTAACCGAAAATATAACCACTTTTATATCAGAAATATACAAATAGACCCTCCAGAGTTCGTTTTTGTAAGAATTTACACTCTATCTTTAACCGAAAATGAGACATAGGCTCATTTTTACAACACATTTTTTTTTTGCCGATACTAAACATGAAAACATTCATTTTTGAGGGCTCATAACTCCCGAACTGTTTGAAATATCTTCAAATTAACACTAAAATCGTGTTGTACGGGGTTTAAATATAAATTGATTCGCGGCGATAAAGTACCACAGAAGAATCTTACATAAATACTCGCTGTGTAGCCCGCGGGTATCAGCTGGTCTAAGTTTAATCAACTTACCTTGCAATGTTTTGAGGCTGTCCAGATCCACTCGATCCCCCTTTTCCTCCAATATCATCCGGATATTTTCTTCTTCATCCTTCAACCTCTTCTTTTCTTCAATAATTCTTTTCGTTTTTTGATGTTCACCCTGCGTCAAAAGGTCTAAAAGACTGTCAACTAACCTCAAAGTATAGTTGCAATCTCGAGCGAAATCTAAAATACTATCGGCGTATTGCACGGCGGCTTCTGAACCGTACGTTTGTAAAACTAAGTCGGAATCTTCTTTTGATAAATTGGCGAAGGTGGAGTCGAAGCTGGGCGCATAGGAGGAGAAAGACCCGTAGTAGAGGGGCTTTACGGGTTTGGCGTTATTGCGGCGATCTTCCCGAAATGGTTGGAGAGTTCCAGTACCTGTAAATATTTTTAGAATTGTTTGAAACACTTCTAAAGTGTTTCGGAATATATTATAGTATTTTATGTCTCACTAAAGTATTATGAACTGTTTATTGCTAGGACACGGTGTATATAAACATATCTATAACAACCGGGGCATAATGGGAGGGCATAATATTTCATTATGCCCTCATTATAATCCGATCATCGTTTATGGACTTAAATTAAAAATAATATGAACAGAATATAATGAATTTATTTTCTTTTTAATTATAATTCATTACAATAATAATAAAGATTGATTACAACAATTAGTACATTAATTGATTACAACAATTAATATAAGAAAACAGCTTTGAAAGCACAACAAAGAAATCAATTTTAATTTAATTATACTACTTAAAATTTATTATCAAAAAAACCTTAAAAAGCCATTTACTTTCACCACACATGAAATAAGTCCGTCGAATTGCAGACTGTAATGTTTCGCATTCATTTTTGACAAATGACGGATCACTAATTTTTTTGGGGACGATATTTATCCACGTTTGAATTCATTTTTGATCTTACTTACCGTCACATGTGACACATCCAAACCATCTAAAATGTAATAATATTCACAAATAAGTACATAAGAAATAAAGAACTGAGATCTGTCATGTGATAACGAACCTCAAAATATAATACATCTTTTACAGACGAGAACGGAATAATAAGGAGATCATTTATACGTTTGTCTTCCTCAAAGTATACAGAAACATTCAAAATAAATTCTTTGCACTGTTTCGACAAAATATCTTCCGAAACATCAAATTCACTCATTCCATAATCTCCAACGATTTAAAACGTTGGTGTTTTTAAATAAATAAATGTTGATAATAAACAAAACAATTAAACAACATCCTTAGCAACGTCAAAGCTTAAGCATTATTCTAATCAAAATTATTATAAATGAAAACTTATTTCACATAATCTAGTGAGACATAAATCTTGTATGCACCACGACCACGCCCTTGGTACATAAAATACTATTATGTACCAAGGGCGACATCTATCCCTCGGGCCGGAGGCCCTCGGGCTAGATCCTCGTCGCCCTCCTGGCATTATCATCATAGTAACACTCGTGGTGCATTCAAGATTTTATGTCTCACTGGAATATGTGAAATAAGTTTTCATTTATAATAATTTTTTCTATTTCGGTGTTCTTATGAGTCTATAAAAGCACTGTTTATCACTGAAAACTCGACGTTTAGAAGATCTATAAACGTACTGTTTTTGGCGCCTTTCATGTTCTAAAGGTGGTAGTCATGCTTTCATAACCTCAAAATGGTAAATTGTTTGTGTTGAAATGTTACTTCTAAACTATTATTCACGAAAGATGACTATTCAAGGTCATTTGTGAGCCGTATGATATAATATTACTTGCAGATAACTTCATTGCATTTGGTATACATAGGCGTACAACCTGAAATATTTATGGACACATTTTAATTTTAAAAAAAAGAGTAATTCATTTGAAAATTATGTTTCTTTCTAAATAATACCTTTCTGAAAGATTTATGTTCTTCACTTATGTTTTTGCATAATACAAAAACATAGACTTAACTTATAAACCAAGGAATAATAATTTGATTTAAATGTCAAGGCCACTGGGTAAATATTGCCACAGAGGGCAGTGTAGTAGATAATTAGGTACCTGTAATTCTACGACATATGTCATTATTATTTATAGTGTGTTAGAAAGTAATGCCACTATTTACGTATATCTGTCACACCACATAAATTAAACAGACGTCGGTCAAATAATCTTTCTCTTTCTAATACAAAATGTCGCTAAGCTTCTGCTATAAAGTGATGTGTATTCTTTCTTCGAATAAATGACCTTGAATAGTCATCTTTCGTGAATAATAGTATAATTGTGGATTTTTATCCTTTCTCTAGGTGATAGGACTAGAAAGAAAAGAAATTTATAGCTATAGCTGTGTTAGTTAAGAAAGAAAAAGAATCTGTGAAGTTAAAATTTCAACAAAAAAATTATGAAACAATAAACAATGCGCTGAGGTTTACTTTGTCAAAATAATTAAAACAGTAAAGGCCCATTCAGAATAAAAAAAATTAGCGGTAGTGTAAGAATTAGTGGCATCGGTAGTAAAAATTATATCCGTTCACAATGAAAAATTATTGAAATTATAGTTTCTAGGAATTTTTTATTATAAATTACTAGGATGCAAGGTTGACAGTTATAGCTGTCATTTTATTTTTGCACAAAAAGCAACTGACATAGATGATGACTTATTAATTACACTTATCCACAAACATTCCATTGTGTGAGATAAGCGAAGAGATTAAGGGAATTTAAAATTATTTCAAAAAAAGAAAATGCGTGGGCACAAATTGCCTTTGAAATAAGCGAAAATGGTAAGTTAGGTGTTCACTTTTAATCGTGCAAAGTTTATTAATAAGTATGTTTGTTTATATAGCGCAACGTCTGAGGTACACCACAAAATGATCCTTTTTTTTATTGCTCATTTTATCTGATGAAATCAGATGTCAATAAACGTCAAAACTGTCAAAAAAATTAAGCGGTAGCGTAGTGGCAACGTAGAAGTTTGGAGATTGCAAACTCCTACCGCTGCCATTGCCATTGCGCTACTACTAACTTTCTTAATTTTTGGATGTGAACGAATACATTTGCTATAACGCATTCAATCTTTTACCCAGGCCACTATCACAGCCACTAATTCTACCGCTACGTTAATTTTTTTGTTGTGAATGATACTTAAGTTTTATTTATTACAATTTAAATTTATAATTTATGGTAATGCAATTTTGAATTGAATGTATTGTTATTCCAGGCAGGTTATGAAATGTATGATGCACGTTACTTGAAAATGTTGACACTGTCTACTCAATTTGTTGCGGCTACTAGCAAACAATTATGAAAAGTTGACGTTTTAATCCATGATTTGCAGTTCCACGTTGTGGCGAACTATCGAATATATGCCATATATGTTTTGTATTAAAAATTGTAAGAAAAGCTGTTGCCGTTATCTGTGCAACTGAGCAGTGAGTGTTGTAAAAATGGTGGAAAGTAAAAGTCTAGATCAATAAATTGTTCATTAAAGTATTTCATTATTTATAGTTTTATTTATATGTTGTTTTCTCAATAAAAAGGCTTGATGGTCCACGTAACGTCCTTCAGTCCCATATTCAAGTTTTATTTATAATAATAACCAACACGAACCACCGATATGTCAAATCAGAATGGTTCATTAATAACCTTGGAGTTCATTTTATGTATTGGTTTTCCTCTTTCATAATTGTATAATGCTTGATACAATGTTTTAATGTAAACAATCAGACAAAATCACAAGATACATAAACTGTCAAAATGTGAAATTTCAATTTTTAGCGGGAAACGCTACCAACATAACTGATAAAAAAAACCCAACTCATATTTTTGACAAGTCCTTTTTTTAAAAATCTAATTGTAAAATTACCTCAATAGAAAAAATAATATAAAAAACATGTATCATAAGGCCTGTTGACGCACTCGTCCTTTGTAAAACTCGCCTGGAGGCTCGTTTTCCAAACTTGGACTCGTACGTTAACAGATTGCCTTATGATACTTGTGTTTTAATGTACTATTAAATACCTATTTTCATATAAAAACGTTCCAAAACGATTCATTTTGGTATGATTATAAATGTCAAACAAACTGTTTAAATCTGTTTATATATTACCAATCCTTAGCAACACAAACAAATTAGCAGCCCTACTTTTTAATGCGGATTTACTGTAAATTTCTATGTGCCGCAATGCTCAATATTCCCTATTTATACAAAGAAAAAGATAATTTTGTTGTTATTTCTATTTCTCTTATCTGTTTTATAAATACAAACAACTTAAAGATTGCTTAAATATGTATGAAATTTTAGGCTGTCATTTTGAATTTTATGTCAAATTAGTGCAATATTCGCGGTAAGTTTCTGAAAATTTCCACATAGTATGCAATATTCGCTGTAAGTTTGCTCTGATTGGTCCGAATATTCAAAATCTTGCAATTTCATTGGGTATTAAATTGTTCTGGAAATAGTCATGTTTAATAATTTTGATTACAATAATGCTTAAGCTTTGACGTTGCTCAGGATGTTGTTTAATTGTTTTGTTTATTATCAACATTTATTTATTTTTAAAACACCAACGTTTTAAATCGTTGGAGATGGTGGAATGGGCGAATTTGATGTTTCGGAAGATATTTTGTCGAAACGGTGTAAAGAATTTATTTTGAATGTTTCTCTATACTTTGAGGAAGACAAACGTATAAATGATCTCCTAATTATTCCATTCTCGTCTGTAGAAGATGTAAGTATTATATTTTGAGGTTCGTTTTCACATGACAGATCTCAGTTCTTTATTTCTTATGCACTTATTTGTGAATATTATTACATTTTAGAGAACTTGTACGGCTTTGGATGTGTCATATGTGACGGTAAATAATATCAAAAATGAATTCAAACGTGGATAAATATCGTCCCCAAAAAAATATTAGTAATCCGTCATCTGTCAAAAATGAATGCGAAACATTACAGTCTGCAATTCGAAGGACTTATTTCATGTGTGGTGAATGTAAATGGCTTTTTAAGGTTTTTTTGATAATCAATTTTAAGTATTATAATTAAATTAAAACTGATTTCTGTGTTGTGCTTTTAAAGCTGTTTTCTTATATTAATTGTTGTAATCAATTAATGTATTAATTGTTATAATCAATCCTTATTATTATTGTAATGAATTATAATTAAAAAGAAAATAAATTCATTATATACCGTTCATATTATCTTTAATTTAAGTCCATAAACGATGATCGGATTATAATGAGGGCATAATGAAATATTATGCCCTCCGATAATGCCCCGGTTGTTATAGATTTGTTTATATACACCGTATCCTAGCAATAAACAGTTCTTAATACTTTAGTGACACATAAAATTTATTTATTTCATTTTTTGTCTTACCTTCTGTTAACTTTCCGGCCAGAACGCCCAAAGAAACTGGCCTCTCATTGGTTTCCGGTAAACAACCATTTCCACCCACCAAAATATTCAAAGTTGTTGTGCCGTCCTTTTTCTGCCTCAAAAAACCCATTTTAGGGTCAGTAATTTTCAAAGAAAGTTTCGCTTTTGCATCTTTTGCGGCTGCCTAGAAATAAAACGAACATATTTTCCTGCTTTTCCAACAATTTTTAACTATAGTTACCTGGCATTGTGCCAAGATATCCTCTGGACTTAAATCATCAGGAATAGCTTCAAACTTTGAAAGAGGAACATTATTATTTCCGGTTTCGAAGTTATCCTCCGTTTCCATGTCGATTTCCGGTTTGATGTCGTGATTGACTTCAAATCCGAGTTCTTGTGACGTCAGATCCGGTAGGTGGACCAAAACCCAACTACTAAAATGATTTAATTTTATAAAAAAAGTTTTGATGTTTTGGAAAAATTGCGAAAAATTTGCAACTTGAGTCATCGTGGAAATATTTAAATAAAACTTTGTCCAGATAGTTTTGAGGTTTGGAATTGAGTTAATTTATATTTTAAACCCCGTAGAACACGAATTTAGTTTGAAAATAATTTAAACCGTTGAAGAGTTGACAGCAAAATAAAATGCATTTTTTTGGAGTAAATTATTCCCAATTTTTTCCAAAAATTCGATCTTATTTACCGCAAGCCCTAAAGCCTTTTTGATACTTTTAAAATATTAATATATTAAATCAACCCTCCAGAGTTCGTTTTTGCCAGAATTAACACTCTATGGGACCTATTCTGTAACTCAGTGGTTAATTTTTAACCATTGGTTACATTTTTTAACCAATCAAATATGTTGACATATAATAAAAAGAGGAATTTTTAGTTGTCAAATCAATATCTATTGGATAAAAATTTTAACCAGTGGTTAAAAATTTACCATCGAGTTACAGAATAGGGCCGTATCTTTAACCGAAATTGAGATATTGAGCGATTTTTAACCTCACATTTTAAGACAAAAATGTAAAATTTTTGAAGCCGTGTTTGAGGAGTTTTTAACCGAAAAGTTAATCACTTTTATACCTGAAATATACAAGACAACCCTCTAAAGTTCATTTTTGCGAAAATAAACACTCTGTCTTTAACTGAAATCGTGATATTGACTGATTTTGAACCTCACATTTTAGTCAAAAATGTACAATTTTTGAGCCCGGGTTTAAGGAGTTTTTAATCGGATATTTAACCACTTTTATACCGAAAATATACAAATCAACCCTCTACAGTTCATTTTTACAAGAATAAATACTCCATCTTTAAAAGAAATCGAGATATTGACAGATTTTTAACCTCACATTTTTAGCCAAAAATGTACAATTTTTGAACCCGGGTTTGAGGAGTTTTTAATCGGATATTTAACCACTTTTATACCGGAAATATACAAATTAACCGTCTAAAGTCCATTTTTTCAAAAATAAACACTCTATCTTTTATTGCAATCGTGATATGAACCATATTTAACGTCACATTTTTAGCCAACAATGTATAATTTTTGAATCTGGGTTTGAGGAGTTTTTAACCAGATATTTAAGCACTTTAATACCGAAAATATACAAATTAACCCTCCAAAATCCATTTTTGCAAAAATAAACACTCTATCTTTAACCGAAAACGTGATATTGACCGATTTTTAACCTCACATTTTTAAGCAAAAATGTTCAAATTTTGAACTTGGGTTTGAGGAGTTTTTAACCGGATATTTAACCACTTTAATACCGAAAATATACAAACCAATCCTCTAAAGTTCATTTTTGCTTAAATAAACACTCTATCTTTAACAGAAATCGTGATATTGAACCATTTTTAACCTCACATTTTTAACCAAAAATGTTCAAACTTTGAACCAAGGTTTGAGGTGTTTTTAACCGAATATTTAATCACTTTTATACCGGAAATATACAAATTAACCCTCTAAAGTTCATTTTTGCAAAAATAAACACTCTATCTTTAATGGAAATTGTGATATTGAACCGATTTTAACCTCACATATTTAGGCAAAAATGTACAATTTTTGAACCCGGATTTAAGGAGTTTTTAACCGGATATTTAACCACTTTTATACCGGAAATATACAAATCAATCCTGAAACGTCCATTTTTGCAAATATAAACACTCTATCTTGAACCAAAATTGAACCATTAAACCATTTTTAGCTAAAAATGTATAATTTTTGAATCCGGGTTTGAGGATTTTTCAACCAAATATTTAACCACTTACCGGAAATATATAAATCAACCATCTAAAGTTTATTTTTGCAAAAATAAACACTGTATATTTAATCAAAATCGTGATATTAAACCATTTTTAATCTCACATTTTTAGCCAAAAATATACAATTTTTGAACCCGGGTTTGAGGAGTTTTTAACCAGATATTTAAGCACTTTTATACCGGAAATATACAAACCAACCCTCGAAAGTTCATTTTTGCAAAAATAAAGACTCTATCTTTAACCAAAATGGTGATATTGAACCATTTTTAACGTTACCTATTTAGCCAAAAATATACAATTTTTGAACCCGGGTTTGAGGTGTTTTTAACCAGATATTTAACCATTTTTATACGGGAAATATACAAAACAACCCTCTAAAGTTCATTTTTACTAAAATGAACACTCTATCTTTAACCGAAATCGCGATATTGCCAATATTTAACCTCACATTTTTAGCCAAAAATATACAATTATTGAACCCGAGTTTGAGGAATTTTTAACCGCAAATTTAACCACTTTTATACCGGAAATATACAAATCAACCCTCTAAAGTTCATTTTTGCAAAAATAAATACTCTATCTTTAACAAAAAAACGTGATATAGGCCAATTTTTAACCTCACATTTTTAGGGAAAAATGTATAATATTTAAATCCGGGTTTAAGGAGGTTTTTAACCGGATATTTAACCACTTTTACACCGGAAACATACAAATCAGCCCTCTAAAGTTCATTTTTGCTAAAATAAACACTTTATCTTTAATCAAAAACAAGATATTGATCGATTTTTAACCTCACATTTTAGATAAAAATGTACAATTTTTGAACCCGAGATCGAGGAGTTTTTAACCAGATATTTAACCACTTATATACCGGAAATATTTTTGCAAAAATAAACAATCTATCTTGAACCGAAATTGAACCATTAAATCACTTTTAACCTCACATTTTTGGCCAAAAATGTACAATTTTTGAACCCGGGTTTGAGGATTTTTTAACCGGAAATTTAACCACTTTTATACCGGAAATGTACAAATCAACCCTTTAAAGTTCATTTTTGAAAAATAAACACCTTCTCTTTAATAGAAATCGTAATATTAAACCATTTTTAAATCACATTTTTAGCCAAAATTAAACAAGAAAACATGCATTTATGGGGGTACATAACTCCTGAACTGTTTGAAATATCTTCAAATTAACACTAGAATAGTGTTGTACGGGGTTAAAATATAAATTGACAAAATGCCCGCAGCTGCGAAGCCCGCTGGATATCAGCTAGTTCTGAATAAATATTAGACATTTGAGAATTATTTCAAACGTTTTTAGGCAGTTCCGAATAAATTTAAGACAGCAAAAAATAATTTAAAACACTTTTTGGCAGTATTTACATTTGTTACCTCAATTTATCTGGCTGCATAAGTTTCATCCCTGCATGTAGCAATTTTTTCCCAGCTTTATAATAAATAGTATCCACATGATTGTATTCCAAAGCATTCGAACACATCAATCTGAAATCTCCAACGAATTCTGGCAGATTTTGATATTGATTTTCGTCAATTTTCTGTTTAATCGTAGAAAAATCCATTGGTTTTGAAATAATATGCGAGTAACCCGGTGCTATATTATCATTAACCGGCCATGCGAAGAAATTTTGCGGGTCCTTCTTTTCTAAAGCTTTTAACAAATGTTCTAGTAATTTTTGCAAGCTGCATTTTTCATTTCTTTGTCTCAGAACACATAACCTCGGCTCTCGGTTCAGATTTGAAGATGGGTTTTCAACAATAGGGTCTTCGATGAAGAATTCTTCGTCGTGTCTTCGTTTCTTGTCTTTGTGGTGCTTGTGTTTCCTGTCTTTGTCTTTTGATTTGTCTTTTTTCTTTTTCTTCTTTTTGCTTTTTTTGTGGTGTGGAGGCAAGAAATACGAATTGGACAAAGCCGATTGGCGGCTTTCTTCATCTTGTCCTGAAATAAATGTTTGTATGTCAGATTAGGTTATAGGGCGCGAGCAGACACGAGACTCGGGCGTCCTTGACGTACTTGGAATCAGCTGATTTGTGTGCGTATGTCGTTTTGACAAGAACAGTGTCACTTTGACAAGACCAATATTTTGACTTATTTTGATTTTGAACTGCTAAAATATTATTAATAATAAATATTAATGTACAATTTTCAGGCAGTAAAACACATGAAATTAAAAATAATAACTTCTCAACAGTTCAAAATTAAAATAAGTCAAAACATTGGTCTTGTCAAAGTGACATTGTTTTTGTCAAAACGACAAGCGCACACAAATCAGCTGATTCTCAGCACGTCAACGACGCTCGAGTCACGTGTCTGCTCGCGCCCTATTGGCGAAAAAACTGAACTATAGGTGGCAGGCCGAACGGTAGCAAGATGGCGGAGGAATAAGGAGAGTTCTCTCATTCCTTATTGCTGACAATATGCATTTCAAAGTGCAAAGTATTTAATATGAAGAAAATTAACATAAAGTTAGATGATATTTTTGAATACATTGCTTCAGCACGTCCTATAAAGGAAGGTGAAGCAGTTTTTAAGGCAGGACATGTATTGCTTTGTGGAAGAAAAGATAATGGATCAGGTACAATACTTGGTTCTTGTTTAAAAACCAGTCATTTGAGCGGAGATCCTCATACGATTGAAATTTTATTAAATGAGAATATAAATTACTGGACAGCAAAATTTAGTTGTAGAGCAGGACTGGGATGCAAATGCAAACATATTGTTACAGTTTTGTTGCATATAAACAGGTTAGTAAAAATAAAAACTATATTTGTTTTACAACAAAAGTTATCATTATTATTATGCTACTAATTGATTTGTTTATGGGTTTGTGTATTACAGAGCAGAAGAAATAGAAAAATTAAGTTGTACCGGTTTGGAACAAGTAAGGGAAAAACTTGTTAAAAAGGATGATACACAGTATAGTTTGACTATAAAATTAGAAGAATTTTGCCATCCTGTTAAAAAAAAGAAAAAATAGAACCGACTATAGATGTCAAATCTATATGGGAAGAAAATTTCAAGATCATATTTTGTCACTTGGGATATAGTGTAAACTTACATTTTTTGACTTGTAATTACTACATTGTGGCACTGAACAGTATCTATGGCATTTACTGATCATTATTTAAACCTGAAAATGTAATATACGCTATATATGTCACTTTCTTTTACAAAAAATATAAATTAAACCTGTTTAAAATTACATACGTTTCAATGTATGCTATCAACGTTTCCTTATTCCTCTCTGTGATTCCTCTAGTTCACAAATCTGCCACCAGCCGTCACCCACTTTGAATTTTTTCGCCAATAGGTGGCACTCCGCTTCAAACCAAACAGCTTATTGCTTATATCATAAAATGCAAATTTTCGCAATAAATCTTTTCAATTTAATGAAATAGAAGATATTATGCGCAATGGAGATCTGCGCATAGTAAGAATAATTGGTGGGAGTTACGGATCACAGTCACGGATACGCGCTTGTCAAGGCGTTTGTTTTTAATAACTTTAGACGTAAAATGCGAGAAGTCTCAGAAAAATTTAAAAAACTTGTTGAAAGATGTTACAAATGCTTTTTATTGAAGCTAATATGTCTAACGATACAAATTTTCACCGAGAATACAGGTATTTTAATGACTGCAATATTTTTGACATTTTGTTTGACATCAGCGCCATTTTCTTACTTTATAGAGCGCGAGCAGACAGGTGACTCGAGGGACCTTGACGTGCTTGCAATCAGCTGATTTGTGTGCGCATGTCATTTTGACAAGAACAATATCATGTTGACAAGACCAATGTTTTGACTTATTTTGATTTTTAACTGCTAAAATGTTATTATTTTTAATTACATGTATTTTATTGCCTAAAAATTGTAAAATATTAATATTTTAGCAATTCAAAATCAAAATAAGTCAAAACATTGGTCTTGTCAAATTGACAATGTGACATGTGACAAGTGACATGCGCACACAAATCAGCAGATCCCACGCAAGTCAAGCTCGCTCGAGTCACGTGTCTGCTCGCGCCCTATAGGGACAAAAATGGATACATCGGTTCGTCGAATGACATAAGTACAGTTGAATTTTATTAAAAATCTGATTACATATTTCTCAAGCACACAACATAGTTTTAAACTTTATATATTTGGTGGTTTTATCAAATAAAAAATTTAGTTCAATAATTATATCTTAGGAACAAAATAAACACCAGATAAAATGACAGATAATTGCGTAGTTGCCAGTTTGATATTAGGAAAGTAATAAACAAGAATAAAATTGTTGTTTTTTCTTTTAAATATATATTTTTTCATTATTAAATATTTCTTTATAATTAAAGACAAAATTATTTAAGTTTTTGTGTTGTTTAAATAATTTTTTATCGAAAATAAATGGTTTTCCTTTTAATTATTTTACTTGACAACAAGGTGCCTCCTCGTCTCTAGTTCTTAAGAATTTCAGTACGTGACGCATTGAAAAATGACGTCAGGGTGCAATAAAAATGTAAAAGATCCATTGGCGACTAAAACTACCGATGGCGGCGCTAGTGTTGTAGCATGCTCTGAAAATGGTATTGTATTGTGCTCACAGACCATCTACACTATCAGACTTGCCAACTCTATAGTAAATATAAAACGCAGTTCGCAGCGCCTCTGGTTTTGCAGGGCTAAACTAAACTAAAAAGCGGGAAAATTGAATGCTTGTTTCAAATAATTCAAATTTGAAATTCTGTCATATTCTGTAACACAATGTTTAATTTTTATATATCGATAACAATTTTGACAAGTGAAATTTTTAAATAGTTTTATCAGGTATTTTTTATTGCAGAAAAAATTATCGATAGATAAAAATTAAACTATTGTGTTACAGAATATATTAATCATTTTATATAGAAAATCTGAAAATAATAAATGAAAAAAACATTATTTTTCTACTTCTATGCTTTAATATACTTATTAAATATGTTATCCGTACTTGAATGACACTCTTTATAATATAGATTTTCATTTCGATACAGATTATGATACAGATTTAGTTATCATTTCGATACTCGTGGCAAAGAATCATTATTTTTGATATTATCAAAGGACATCAACTTTTCTGCGATTACACATTTCAAATAAAAGCCTGCCCCGTTTATGGCTCAGTTTTAAAAGTCTTTCTGCAGTTTGCAGACGTTTCTATAATTTCTGTTTCTTCGGCGTTAATTGCGCCACTCTGTTCACGCCAAGTTGATGTAGATCGATATGACCTGGAAAAAAATCGATGTTTTAGAATTTGATCTTAAAAGAACATTAATTATTTTAATTCATAAAAGAAACATACCAGCAGCAAAACGTCTCTTCGGTGTCACCAATGCAATATTTCCAGTATTATCGGAATGAAATTCATTAACTGATATGCTTGTCTTCGGTGTTTCTAGATCAGCACCTGAAAATACAATAACAATTTAAAATAACTTTCAAAACTCATAATTAACCGTAAGTTAAGTGCAAATTAAAAATTATTTAAAATAACGTACCAAAAACAGAAGCAGTAGCATCACCAGCAGAACGTTTACGTGTTGTCGGGTCCCTTCGATATCAGGAAAATTATCAGCAAGAACTTCAAATACCGGTTCCTCTACCTCATTTCTGAGACAGAAACTATAAAATTATAAATTATTAGTTATTTTTGAAACAGTTTTAATAAAGAAATATTTCGTATTTCGGCAGTTACGCATTACTTAACATAATTTCAAAGCAATTTTAGTATAAATGAAATCTTACCAGAACTAAAACGTCCACAGATATTTGACGATGATTCAAATTTTTTTTCCGGTGTCCGAAATAGCTTATCTGTAAAATGAAGTCTACAAAAACGGAATCCTCGATCTAATATTTGCTGGTACGCGAATTGCAGTAGATCAAGATGACCCATCCGTAGGATCCATTCGCGTCGTACGGTTTCCACTCTTGGGAAACAAAGCATGTGCCCTTGTTCCTCGACAAGGAGACTGTTCGTAATACACTTATGATGGACACGTTAGTTTCTGAGAAAAATAATATTTTATTTTAATGTACCAATAAAACACTTATAAACTCATGATCAAGGGTATATGTAATCAAGTTGTTTATACTTACAGATGTAGGTCATTTTTCACAATATATATAATTACCACTAAATCCACTGAATAGAACACAATTTACTGTTAGTAACTGCACAACTAAATTATACAAAATGGTTTGAAAAGCATTGACCACGCATTGACTTAAATAAACAAATTCTGACAACTGTCATATCAAATTCAAACATACAAACGAATCGCCCCGGTTGCCTGGTTACGATACTAGCAAAGATACTAGCGCTATTTTGCGGACTGGTTTTGCAGGGCTGAACTATTGCTTTGCAAGTAGAAAACCATTAAGGTGTCAGCCGCCTGATTGTGCTATAAGATCGCATACAGAAACATTGTGTAACCAACATTCGTTTTGAAGTATTTCATTAAACTTTTTATAAATACTGTTAATAATAATTTTGTGTACGTACTTAAATTATAATGAAATTCGAAGAAAGTTATCTTTATTTCTAAGAAAATGTTTACTTATTTGGAGGCAACAAATGTTTTTCGAAGTTTTATAAAAGGGGGAGAATTGTTTAATCGTGGGTTATTTTTATGTGGCGTTATTGAACATAGCGCTACAGACTAAAAAAAAAATTGAGCTGTGTTTAAACAAGTGCTCTAACGTCACATCCTCATGAGATTAGAAGAACTTTAAATTTACAATTGATTATTTACAAAATGCTCTTATATAGCTGGCCATAGTGGCCAATGCAAACACATTACAGCTGTCTTAATATTTTGTACAAGATACTAAAATAGTACCATATATTATTCATGGATGTTAAATAAATATGTATTCACTTTACTTAGGGCCGGTATTTTCACTTGCGAATAAAGGTTTAGATAAATTTATCCTTCGGATAAATATTTTTGTCGTCTTTTCACTTGCAAATAAATTTTTTCGAAAGAATGACGTCTTTTATTCGCGGAATAAATTATTCGGTACTTGGGTAGCGAATAACCGTTTATTCGTAAGTTCATTACATTTCCACATAGTGCATATTTATTAACAAAATGGATATATTAAATATTATGATATTTTCAACTATGAATTAATAAATAACGTGAGAAATCGATCACACACCATCAGACAGCGACATAACCACATACATGAAATAATTTTTGACAGATTCCGATTATGAAAACAATTTAGTATCACATATTGGAGATCGCATTTGATCTCAAACAGTGAATAGGTAAATCATTATAAAGATCCTGTCATTTGACGCTGGCAAAATATGTTCGAATTTTGGATACTTTTGTTGAATTTGAATACATTGACAAACATTTACTTTGAACTGAAAGAAATATACAAAAAGTACAACGACAATTTTACAATATACATATCTCATTTACCACATATGAGTGCTGCATTAGATGGTACACTTGTTAAATTACAGTCTCCCGGGGCTAGAGATGCAGAATATAGATGACATTGACATTAAAGAGATGTCAGACGAAATTTTGAGAACTACGGATTCAAAAGTAGTTGACACATTTCATCCTTGTCTGCCTAACGTGGCTACGCCAAACTTCATCCTTCTCTACTGACACAAATTCACTCTGCAAGGCTACCAATTCACAAACGTTAAAGTTATTCGACAAATAGCTCTTTGTTTGTGTAAAATGTGTGAAAAGACCAGAAAAGACGCAATGGAATTATTCGTTGGATAAATATATAGAATAAATTTATTTAACGAATACTTATTCGAAACTTTATTCGGAAGTGAAAATACCGAGCCTTAGTTAAGAAAATTAAAATGGAACTAATGTCAAATGTCTTTCAAATTGTTTTAATTACAAGTGTAAGAAATATATTGAATGCTACACATAAAGTAAAAAGTGTATTATTTTACTCATGAATTGGTCAGGTAATAATACAATACTTTTCATTTTTGTTATCCTCTTATGATTCGTCACTTGTTTTCCAGTTTGTATTTTTCTAATCCAGCCCTCTCTTTCGTCGATAGACTCCATTTTGCCAAATTTATTTTGGATGTCACTCACCAAATTTTGGGACAGATAATTTCTTACTACCCCGAGAATGATAGCCATAAACGCAGCAATTGACGTTGTTAATATTTTTTCGTTCTTTGCTCATATTGCAATGTAATTTATATGTACTTTAAAACAAAAAGACAAATAAGAAACCGGCAAGGAAACCAATGCACTATATATATTTACTGTAAAGTTGAAGAACAGAATACCATTTTCAAGAGTTGCAAATATCGTCCGTTTGAGGGATTCACGTTAATTTTAGTCGCCAACTTCGAACTTTTTTTGCCTATAACTCTGGTAGCACGGAACTTTCGTTCTACAAAATTGGTTTCTTATCACTGGCCTTGGTCCGTACAACATATCAAAAATTATAGACACCCGACCTTTTGCAAGGAACTTTGTATAACTTGGACTAAATTCATTAGTAATTTTGGCGTCACAAATTGAAGCAAACGTAGATAATGCATGGAACTGATTTCGCGCGGGACAAAAACGTTCATTAATTACATATTTATTATGTATAGATTGCTGTTAATCTGGCGAGTTTGCAAACAGTAAAGTTAATCTGAGTTAAAAATAAATATCTGCGATTCATGGCCAGTTCTACCGTCGAAAACTTTACATTAATATTTAATAATTCATATGACGTTTCGATTCGATATTGTTAATTTAACAAACATTTAAAATTCAACTGATCTCAATGAATTATATAACGTAATATATTCGTATTATTATTTATACATACCTTGAACAGAATATAATGTTTGCCCGGTACTTTGAGTGGGCAAAGGATAATCGTTACTGTGTTCTGGAGTTGTAGACGAACTTCCAACTTTCAAAATTAGTTTCAACGCTGGTGGTTTATCGAAAAACTGACCCTCAGTTTTCTCTCGCTTATCCGATTTATGTTTTTTATGCTTTTTAATTCCACCCATAGTTCAAACAAAGATTCTTGCTTTAAATCGATTATAACATAACCTCAATTTTTAGATGTTGGCGGTGTATGGCTTTTCCAAAAACATTTAACTTGTTCGATGCCAAAATGCGCGAACTACAGAAGTTCATTTTGTAGAAGACAATTCATAAATATAGGATTACATATTAATTTATTTTAGTTATATTTAAGACATAGACAAGTTATTAAACTATAAATTATTAATGAATTTAAACTTTTTGTAACGGTAGACGCGATAGGTAGACCGTCTTATTTTTATTTTTTTAATAGTTGGCAGTAAAGTTTTGCTAAAAGAATTTTTTTAAAAATTAATAGTTTAGAGCTATATAGTTTTCGGGAAAACCACTTCCAAGAGATAGCAGCACTACAGACAGACTTATAGGGAAAACGTTGAATTTTATACTTGCAGTCGTTGTAGTTTGATGCTTTGTTTTAGGAAATATTCTATTATTTTTGATTAAATTCAGAATGTTTATTACAATGACAGATGTATATATTTATTTAAAAGGTGCTGTGCGGCCTATAGGGCGCGAGCAGACACGTGACTCAAGGGACCTTGACGTGCTTAGAATCAGCTGATTTGTGTGCGTATGTCATTTTGACAAGAACAATGTCATGTTGACAAGACCAATGTTTTGACTTATTTTGATTTTTAACTACTAAAATGTTATTATTTTTAATTACATGTGTTTTACTGCTTAAAAATTGTAAAATATTAACATTTTAGCAATTCAAAATCAAAATAAGTCAAAACATTGGTTTTGTCAAATTGACAATGTTCTTGTTAAAATGACATGCGCACACAAATCAGCTGATCCCAAGCAAGTCAAGATCGCTCGAGTCACGTGTCTGCTCGAGCCCTATAACCGAAGGAGAAGCAGTGTATAAAGGTAACATGATATACAAATTTGTGGTTATCTTGCTTGTTAACTTATTTATTTTTAGTTATATACACATTATTTTATACGGATATGAAAATAATGGGGCACCTAACTCTATCGTGATAACAATAACACAAATGACATCGTGTGGAAATGTGTATGCAGCTGTAAAGCGGGACAGGGAGAAAAGTGGAAGAGACCAAACTATTGGATTTAAAATTCATTATAGTTACATAATTATAAGTTAATTTTTGCCCATAAATTGTAATATTAAGAGGAAATTGTATTTGTTTGATTAAAAAACCATCTACATGTATTATGTTTTGCACGTCTTCCTCTTGCTGGCTCGATATCTGGCATTTTATCGTTTCTTCTTCTCTATCTTTCCTATAAACAATATAAAATAAATGTAGTTATAATTTATAATATTAAAGAATAATAATTACTACTACTTCAGGCAAGTAACCTCTCTATTTTTCTTCTCTGTACCAGAAGTTCTGGTTACGGTAATTTTTGACATGGAATGGCATTTTTTTAAATGTAAAAATATTTTTGACAGTGGCATACAAATATTTTTGACAGCGACATTTATGTGTCAATTACAAACATTTGAATCTCTTGCCTTGAAGTAGTTTGATCTAAGTATTTTTACATCAAATTATTTTATATGCATTTCTTTATCTCTAAATCTATAGAAGATATAATAATGAATTTATATTTACCGAATAAAGAATGTAACGTTCTTTAATATAAGTATTTACAAAAATTTTGGATAAATAATATTTAGATGATTTTTTTCTTGTAACTACTACTTCCGGTTGTCCAATTGTTACCAAAACTTAATCACCTCTTCCCATTATTGTTAGATTGAGGAATCCGTAGTTAAAAATGTCTTAAGTCTTATAGTATTTGAGATATAGTGAATCCAACATCCACACACACATATCATCGTAAAAATGTTATAATCGGATTCTAGGGACCTTAAAACGTGCTTATTCATTAAAATCTGGATATGCGATTTTTAGCATGAATACAATACCTCTCTTAGCGAAAGGTAATAAAGCATTGAAAGATAACACAACCAAGTTTCTACCCGCAGACCTACAAATGTTTTGCCCCGGGCGCCGAAAAAGCTAACTACGCCACTGATAGATCTGTAAGATTTATAGATTTGATCTAAAATTTGTTTTGATATGATGCTCCAAATTGGAGTTTTTAGGAAAAATGGCTACTGACATTTTTGGTTTCTAATTATTAATAACTTTTTCTTTAGTCTCAATGAACTGCATTTTGGTTTTGGGTGTAGCCAACGACCACAAATATACTAGACAAAACATGCCCTATTGGGATTTTCAAGTATCAAGAGATGGCGCTGATCGCATTAAACACTGGTACACTTTTTGTTGACGTGTGTCAGCGTAGCATTTCTGTCAATTGTATTTCTTTAGTTTTTGTGTTATTTTCTCATTTATTAGTATTTTTTATTTATAATTCAAGTATGTATAATAGAGTTTTTGTAGTCTTATAGTTGTAGTTTTATGTAAATGTCAAATGTGTACCACTGTTTGTAGTTCCAAAAGTCGCCGCTAGTTAGCGTTTTCTTATTTGAAAATCCCAATACGTCACTATTGTTTGTTATGTTCTCGGCTGGACGGAAAGAGACAACTAGAGATAGAGATATACAAAGTCTACTCTAAAGTTTGTCGAGAGATGTCTCTACAGTCCATACAATGTATTGATGACATTTTGCTCCTTTGTTTGGAAGTTGTGATCGTTCAGGCCTCGATTTTGTAACTTTAAATTCTGTCTGACCACAGGGGTCAATTTTGTGCCATTTAAAATTCTAAAAATATTTGGTGTCGGTCGGGATCGAACCCGGTTCCCCAGATTCGCGACCAGACACTCCGGATCGCGGCCACGAGACCCGATGAGAAATTTATCTACGGGAATTTCGGTAGGACTGTATTCATAACGATATCCTGTATTACGATCCATTTAATAATCATGGCATTCACTTGCTCAATTTAATTTTAGACATTTATTTGAAAATCCAGATCCACATATAAAACGAAATTAAACTTAGAAAAAACTACAAATAGAATAAGAAGCAAGTATATAAAAACAACATTGTTTAAAAATCAATAAAATAAAATAAATAATAATATACAATTACTTTTACATTTTCTTAATACTGATAACAATTTGTTTTATGCATTTTATAATTGGTTTTCGTTAATAATTCAAATATAGTACAGTTCATTTTAATAAAACAGGCAGTGACATCTAGTGAATACTCCGTGAGGGGCCTTTACATATCTCTATCCTTAGTTGTCTCTTTCTGTCCAGCCGAAAACAAAACAAATGCTATGAAGTTATACTATTATTCACGAAAGAAGACTGTTCAAGGTCATTTGTGAACCATCTGATATAATATTACTTGCAGATAACTTCATTGCATTTCGTATGCATAGGCGTGCAATATGAAATATTTCTGGACACATTTTAACTGAAAAAATAAGAGTAATTCATTTGAAAATTATGTTTCTTTCTAAATAATACCTTTCTGAAAGATTTATGTTCTTCACTTATGTTTTTGCAAAATTCAAAAACATAGACTTAACTTATAAACCAAGGAATAATAATTTGATTTAAACGTCAACGCCACTGGGTAAATATTGGCACAGAGGGCAGTGCAGTATGTAATTAGGTAGGGTATTTTATAACCAGGGTATGGCCATGGCGTGGCTCACGTTTCGTCCGCCATTACCGGGACATCTGTTATATGTGTTCATAGATCTTATAGTGTTATACATACTAGATGTAAGCACTGGGGAACGCTTAGGATTGAGAGAGATAGAGATAATAAGACCAGAACTACTGCGCATCGCCGCTGCGCAAGTCTAGCTGGAATTACCGACGTTTGAATGATTTCCAATTTGAATCACCTTTGAATTAATAGATATCGTCAGTTATATGCCAAAGGAACGAATATGCAAATTTTAAGTTTTATACACGAATATGTTGCTTGGTTTGTATTTTTTTATATGCCAAATGCACGAATGTATAAGTTGAACCTTGAAATTTATAAAATCTTAATCACAAGTGTATGTAGTTCTAAAATGTACTACCAAAAACACGAATGCATCTACCACATTTGCGTTATTTTAGAATGAAACTCTAGCAAATAAATTCGCTGTGATGCATGAATGTGGCCAAATTAATTTTATGTAACCGTGCCTGAACAGATTTATTATAACCGTCTAAATATTAAAACGCATTTTACTCAAAACTAGCAAAATACATTTTCGTTCATTTGGCATATAAATAAATAAATATATCATCACTGGGTGTGCCAATCTGCTTTGTACGCAGATATTAGTAATGAATGATGACATATTTGTACCGTGCGGGCGTTTACCAGGCACTCATTGCTGGCGTGAAGAGTGCATATATTTAATGATATTGTGGTAAGGATATTGGGAATTAAATATGCACAATGTGTTATAAAATATTTTATTCATTCCTAAATTGAACAGTTTTTTTTTGCATTTCTGCCGAATTCCAGTTTTGCAAATAACATTTTTACTTATATGGTGCATCCTAACGTCTACATATACATTAACAATAAATTTTATTAACTCCACTCTATGTGAGGAGAGCTCCTCGGTATCATTGAATTATTTAACCACAAACAAACTCACGAACTACATGTTTCAAAGACCCAAAGCAAAATGGCTGTTGCCGGGACGCGGGCGAGATAAGCTCCTCAAGTCTCCCCGCTCCGGCCATGCGCAAGCTATATGCGCAGTAGTTCCGGTCTTATTAGCTTTATCTTCGTTCCTCTTACGATGTCATATATTTCTTTCTTGCTTAATCCTAAGCGTTCCCTTCGCTTTCACGTAAAAGCATATGCTTGCTTACATCTAGTATGTATAACACTATAAGATCTATGTATGTGTTGTTCTTGCGTAAAGTATTATGTATTTTCGTGGCTATTTGTTTTATTTTAATGAAAAACACATTTAATTATCATTTTAATATGTATTTAAAGTGTAAGTAATATATTTTATCTTATTTACTTGTGTAGTTTGTTAAGATACCCATCACGATTACTGTCACTGAAAACAACTAAAAATTACCAATATTAAGCACAATCATTTAAATTTTTAAAAGGTAAGTTTAGAATATACAATTATTATGTAAATAAAAACTACAGATATTAAATTAGATGTGATAATAACAACCCATGTCATATATTCTACATAACCTCTAAATGTATATCTTAATAATAATTGTGTATCTCTTAAATAAATTAATTTTTATTACCTTTATAAATTCACAGTGTGATAATTTAATATTATTTTATAATATAATATCACATTTATTACAAATAAATAGGAAAATCAATTACCGACAATGGCGGCAATCTTGGCCCATGGCCATACCCTGGTTGTTATAAAGGTACCCTATAATTAGGTATCTGTAATTGTACGACATATGTCATTATTATTTATAGTGTGTTAGAAAGTAATGCCACTATTTACGTATATCTGTCACACCACATAAATTAAATAGACATAGGTCAAATAATCTTTCTCTTTCTAATACAAAATGTTGCTAAGCTACTGCTATAAAAGTAAAGTGTATTCTTTCTTCGAACAAATGACCTTGAATAGTCATCTTTCGTGAGTAATAGTATAGCTTTCGGCTTTTAATTCAAATTTTAACAACCTCTGTCGGGTTCGGCATTTTGGCATTGTTCAAAGTTCAGAATTTTTCTGCTCAACTGGTGGCAACATTGACAATATGGTAATTTGTTTTTCCAAGACGTCAACAAGCAATGAAAATAATAAATTGTAAATGTTCAACAATGATTAGAGCTATGAAACTTAAGAAATATGTAAATATAGGTACGAGGAATGTGTATTAAATAATAAAAATGTTCTATATTTTCACTTGAGGGTACAGTACAATAAAGCACCGCTCTTTAAAATAATATATACATAAATTATACTGTATAGTACAATTATTTTATATTTATTGTAATACTTATGGCTTATAAACGCGTAAAATATATGCAAATGATTTTATTTAGCTTTAATTAATATTTTGATGTTTGTCAGAGTTCAGAATTTTTGTGCTCAACTGGTGGCAACATTGACAACATGGCGACCTGTTTTTATAACAAGACATCAACAATAAATGAAAATAATAAGTTATAAACGTACAATAATGATTAGAGCTATGAAACTTAAGAAATATGTAAATAAAGGTATGGGGAATGAGTATTAAATAATAAAAATGTTCTATATTTTTACTTGTTGAGGGTACAATAGCATATATAGTGACATTAAAAAGTCAGTGTTTTGTGAACTATACATTAATATATTTGTGATTTTGTTTGCTACAAGTGTTGTTTATTGTTGTGGATAGTTGTACGAAGTAGTTGTGTTGACGCGCGGACAAACAGACATTACAACTTGAAGCTGTTAAGGTAAGAAAAGTTTATTTTTTTATCAAGTTCACGCCGTCCAATAACTTGTGTTTTATCCTTCACATCGTACGGCAATTGTACTTTGTATTGCATGTTATACTATGTATTGTATTATCCTGTGTTCTATAACGATTATTCCAGTGGAAATGAACATTTGTTTCTGTTTAAATCCTTCCAGAAATTCCAACGAGTCTTATGTAAACATCCCTTACTGGTTATCCCAGATTTTGAAATCATAACTGTTTTTCAAGTATATTAAAGAGTTTTTAGTATAAAATAAGATTATATATTTAATTTTACATGTTTTACATAAATTTTACCAAGTTTTGTGTAATAAAAATGAAGTAATCTAACCAAAACATTTTTTTTTTTGAGGTTATGGAAATCGTCAACGGACACCACAAGACAAAATCTTTTCTGAATCTTATACCAAACAGTTTTAAAGGATGAAAATGTTGTTATTTATTGTTTAAAGTCCAAGGAATTCGATTCTGCATTCGAAAAGAAGATATTTTTACCCGTTGAGGTGTTATAAGCAAGTGAAAATGAAGTTCCATCGCTGGAGAAATTCTTGTGGCTGGTACGTGAATATATTTGTGATTCCATGTGTTACAAGTGTTTTTTATTGTTGTTGACAGCTGTATGAAATCAATCGTGCAAGTGGACAGACATACAGACATCGCTTGATGTAATTCTGGAGCTGTTAAACTTGTGGAACAACTTGAACGACGATTAGCCGAAGCCAACGCGTGTATATGGAGCCCTGCGGCCGAACAGATAGACGTACATCGCGCTCTGAATCTTTGAAGGTAGGGTAAGTTGTTTTCTTAATAAGTTCACGCCGACCAACAACTCGTGTTTTATCCTTCACATCCTGTGTCAATTGTATTGTCTTTTATATGTTTATTATCCTATTCATTGTATTATCCTGTGTTTAATAAACGATTATCCCTGTGAAATTGTATATTTGTTTCTTTTTATATCCTTCCAGAAATCCTGAAATTCCAACGAGTTAGTGACGGTAAGTGTGAATAGATTTAAGCAATTTATCGTTGAATATCTCGAAAACTAATCGATATAACGACGTGGTGATAGCAAATTTAGATTCAGCACACTTCTTTATACATGTCTTTCGTATATAAACCAATAAAAACAATAAATAACACCATTTACAACTATAACATTTCAAAGTGTTGCATATTTTTCCCCGAAACTCCAAGTTAGAGCACCATATCCAAACAAATTTTCGATGAATCTTACATAACTTTTGATTCTCTACAACTTTTGTCATATGAATTTTTTTCGTAAAGTTGATGGTTTAGCAGATAATGATGTCACACCCAAGAATGGGTGGAAATAAAATGATGTCATATCGATTTTCGAATTTTACGTATTTTTCTACATATATACGCAAAATATGACTGTATTATAATTATAAACCAAGGCACTGTAATTGTCATACCCGAAACTGGGTGGGCATACAAATTCCGCACCTATATTTTTTAAATCTATGTATCTTGTTGCATATATACCCAATTGTTTGTTATTTAATATTTATAAACATAATCGCTGCAAATTTATAAAAATTTTGACAATCAAATTTTAATCGGGTCCCGAGAAACTCAGACTTTTAAATTGATATCTCGAAAGCGGTGAAAGATAGAGAAAAAGCATATAGGACCTTTTTTATAGCAAATCGATTTCTAGGGTGGGTATACATTTAACTTTTTATGATACGACGTACCAGTTCCGAGTTACGACGGTTTATATGAGTTTTACCGGGTTTTCAGCACCCACACCCTTAATTTGGGGTAATATCGAAAAATGTGTAATGTACGATATACATAACTTAGAATTCTCTACAACTTTTGTCATAGATAATTTTCTCGTAAAGTTGATAGTTTAGCAGATAACGATGTCACACCCTAAAATGGGTGGAGTTTCAGAGTTTGGATATCGATTTTCAGAATCTACGTATTTTTCTTCGTATATACCAAAAATTTGGTAATTTAATATTTTAAACATAGACGGGAGATACTGTTGTTCTATCTTTACATCGTGTTGTCACCCAGAAATGTTACGGATTTTACACTTTTGTTTCCCAATAACAATTGCAGTAATAAGAAGAGTTCATTAGAATGAAATAGTTATACATTCCCCTCTCTGTCTGATATACATCAATATTTGCGAGTTGAGTGTGCACTCCTGTCTTTGTTATTCTATGTCGTGTTGTCTCTGTCATACAATATATCTTTGTCACACAAAAATCAATATGCATCCGCTAGTAATTTAAAGAGGGGGAAGAGAATAGAGCAACAATAACTCCCGCTAATTACAAACGAGGATATAGCACAGTATCTCCCGTCAATTGAAAATGAGGATAGGGCCTATGTTTACAAATATTAAATTACCAAATTTTGGGTACATATGTAGAAAATTACGTAGATTCCGAAAAAAAATATGTCGACTTCGTAACTTTACCCAATTTAAGGTGTGACGTCATTTCCGGCTAAACCGTCAATTCTAGAACAAAATTGCAAATGACAAAAGTTGTAGAGAATCGAAAGTTATGCACGATGCACCGAAAATATATTTCCTATTTGACCTAGTTTTGGGTGTAAAAAATTTGAACTTATTTTTAATAATTGAGAAGCCAAATTTTTGGTATAACCGCAGATAAATACGTAGATTCCAAATTCGGTATCACACCTTTGTATCTCCACCCATTTTAGGGTGTGATATCGTTATCTGGTAAACTATCAACTTTACGCGAAAATGTCATAACAAAAGTTATAGAGAATCAAAATTGGGGTTGTATAATTTTGTCGGCTACTGACATTTTTATTTCCAATTATTAATAACTGTTTCTTTAGGATCAATGAACTGCATTCAGCTTCCGAGTGTGGCAACTACAGAAATCGTAGGAATTCCGGACCTGCTGGACTTGGAAAACATCTCCAACGACTCGCCTGATTTTCTGACTTCATTCCAGCGCCGATATCTCCTGAACTGATTGGAATACCTCAACGATTTGAACTCTACGTGCAGTTCTACGTCTATATTTGTTAAATTAGTTTTTAAAAATTGATCAGGCTCGGAGTTATTAAAGTTTTAAAAATGTCATACGTGTTAAAAAAATACATTTTCTTTAATAACTCTTTCAGTAATTGGAATATTGTTTCGATTACTGAAAATTTGAACTCTACGTGGAGTTCTACGTCTATATTTGTTAAATTAGTTTTTTAAAATTTATCAGGGCCGGAGTTATTAAAGTTTTAAAAATGTCATACGTGTTAAAAAATTACATTTTCTTTAATAACTCTTTAAGTAATTGGAATTTTGTTTCGATTACTGAAAATTTGAACTCTACGTGGACTTCTACGTCTATATTTGTTAAATTAATTTTTAAAAATTAATCAGGGCCGGACTTATTGAAGTTTTAAAAATGTCATACGTGTTAAAAAATTACATTTTCTTTAATAACTCTTTCAGTAATTGGAATATTGTTTCGATTACTGAAAATTTGAACTCTACGTGGAGTTCTACGTCTATATTTGTTAAATTAGTTTTTTAAAATTTATCAGGGCCGGAGTTATTAAAGTTTTAAAAATGTCATACGTGTTAAAAAATTACATTTTCTTTAATAACTCTAAGTAATTGGAATATTGTTTCGATTACAGAAAATTTGAACTCTACGTGGAGTTCTACGTCTGTATTTGTTAAATTAGTTTTTAAAAATTTATCAGGGCCGGAGTTATTAAAGTTTGAAAAATGTCATACGTGTTAAAAAATTACATTTTCTTTAATAACTCTTTAAGTAATTGGAATTTTGTTTCGATTACTGAAAATTTGAACTCTACGTGGAGTTCTACGTCTATATTTGTTAAATTAATTTTTAAAAATTAATCAGGGCCGGACTTATTGAAGTTTTAAAAATGTCATACATGTTAAAAAATTACATTTTCTTTAATAACTCTTTAAGTAATTGGAACATTGTTTCGATTACTGAAAATTTGAACTCTACGTGGAGTTCTACGTTGATATTTGTTAAATTAGTTTTTAAAAATTGATCAGGGCCGGAGTTATTGAAGTTTTAAAAATGTCATACGTGTCAAAAACTTACATTTTCTTTAATAACTCTTTAAGTAATTGGAATATTGTTTCGATTACTGAAAATTTGAACTCTACGTGGAGTTCTACGTCGATATTTGTTAAATTAGTTTTTAAAAATTGATCAGGGCCGGAGTTATTGAAGTTTTAAAAATGTCATACGTGTCAAAAACTTACATTTTCTTTAATAACTCTTTAAGTAATTGGAATATTGTTTCGATTACTGAAAATTTGAACTCTACGTGGAGTTCTACGTCGATATTTGTTAAATTAGTTTTTAAAAATTGATCAGGGCCGGAGTTATTGAAGTTTTAAAAATGTCATACGTGTTAAAAAATTACATTTTCTTTAATAACTCTTTATTTAATTGGAATATTGTTTCGATTACTGAAAATTTGAACTCTACGTGGAATTCTACGTCTATATTTGTTAGATTAGTTTTTAAAAATTGATCAGGGCCGGAGTTATTAAAGTTTAAAAATGTCATAAGGGGTAAAAAATTACATTTTCTTTAATAACTCTTTAAGTAATTGGAATATTGTTTCGATTACTGAAAATTTGAACTCTACGTGGAGTTCTACGTTGATATTTGTTAAATTAGTTTTTAAAAATTTATCAGGGCCGGAGTTATTAAAGTTTAAAAAATGTCATAAGGGGTAAAAAATTACATTTTCTTTAATAACTCTAAGTAATTGGAATATTGTTTCGATTACTGAAAATTTGAACTCTACGTGGAGTTCTACGTCTATATTTGTTAAATTAGTTTTTTAAAATTTATCAGGGCCGGAGTTATTAAAGTTTTAAAAATGTCATACTTGTTAAAAAATTACATTTTCTTTAATAACTCTTTAAGTAATTGGAATATTGTTTCGATTACTGAAAATTTGAACTCTACGTGGAGTTCTACGTCGATATTTGTTAAATTAGTTTTTAAAAATTGATCAGGGCCGGAGTTATTGAAGTTTTAAAAATGTCATACGTGTTAAAAAATTACATTTTCTTTAATAACTCTTTAAGTAATTGGAATTTTGTTTCGATTACTGAAAATTTGAACTCTACGTGGAGTTCTACGTCTATATTTGTTGAATTAGTTTTTTAAAATTTATCAGGGCCGGAGTTATTAAAGTTTTAAAAATGTCATACGTGTTAAAAAATTACATTTTCTTTAACAACTCTTTAAGTAATTGGAATATTGTTTCGATTACTGAAAATTTGAACTCTACGTGGAGTTCTACGTCGATATTTGTTAAATTAGTTTTTAAAAATTGATCAGGGCCGGAGTTATTGAAGTTTTAAAAATGTCATACGTGTTAAAAAATTACATTTTCTTTAATAACTCTTTAAGTAATTGGAATATTGTTTCGATTACTGAAAATTTGAACTCTACGTGGAGTTCTACGTTGATATTTGTTAAATTAGTTTTTAAAACTTTATCAGGGCCGGAGTTATTAAAGTTTTAAAAATGTCATACGTGTTAAAAAATTACATTTTCTTTAATAACTTTAAGTAATTAGAATATTGTTTCGATTACTGAAAATTTGAACTCTACGTGGAGTTCTACGTCTATATTTGTTAAATTAGTTTTTAAAAATTAATCAGGGCCGCAGTTATTAAAGTTTAAAAAATGTCAAACATTGTAAAAAATTACATTTTGTTTAATAACTCTTTGAGTAATTGGAATTTTGTTTCAATTCTTGAAAATTAGAACTCTACGTGGAATTCTATGTCTATATTTGTTAAGTTGGTTTTCAAAAATTATTTACGGCTGGAGTTATTAAGTGATAAACACTTTTAGAATGTGCTCTACATTTTATTGGGTGGCAATTATTGTAAAATACATTGTATTTGTTTTAAAATGAATAAAACTTATAAAAAAATAATATATTCTTTTATTTTACAACCCTTATTATTGATTTTCTGTGAAAAACGTACATTTTAAATTTTTGAAGTACTCTTCTCGTTCCTGTTATTCTTATACCATCAGAAATTTTCAACAAAATTCGACGAAAAGGGTGCCCAAAAGAGTAAATTTTTTCGTGCATTGTGCTTCTTTTTTGAAGCATCCATGAACCGAAAAAATGTTTTTTTGCGTGCATTGATGCTTCTTTTTGAAGCATCCATGCACGCAAAAAACATTTTTTCGTTTCATGGATGCTTCAAAAAAGAAGCATCAATGCACGCAGAAATTTCTTTTTTGGTGCATAGATGCTACCTTGAAGTAGCATCTATGCACCAAAAAAAATTTTTTATTGCGTGCATAGATGCTACTTTAAGGTAGCATCTATGCACGCTAAAAAAATTATAATTGTGCATACATGCCTCCTGAAAGTAGCACCACTTTTGTCGAATTTTGTTGAAAATTTACGATGGTATCAGGATAACAGGAATGCAGAGAGCACTTTGGGCACCACTTTTGTCCAGTTTTGTTGAAAATTTTCGATGGTATCAGGATAACAGGAATGCAAAGAGTACTCGGAAGTTCTTTTATCTGTCCACGGTTTAAAAGAATTACCAAGTGCTCTTTGCATTCCTGTTATCCTGATACCATCGGAAATTTTCATCAAAATTGGATAAAAGTGGTGCCGAAAGTGCTCTCTGCATTCCTGTTATCCTGATACCATCGGAAAATTTCAACAAAACTGTACAAAAGTGGTGCCGAAAGTGCTCTCTGCATTCCTGTTATCCTGATACCATCGGAAATTTTCAACAAAATTCGACAAAGTGGTACCCATCATTTGCAAGCATCTATGCACACTGAAATGAAGCATCCATGCACGATTAAAAAAAATGATGCGCATGGATGCTTCTATTCAGTGTGCTTGGTAGGTGCTGCCCTCTTGTGGCCATTTTAAAAACTACATACGTGTAAGGAGTAAGAAATAGACAAATCATATAATTTATTTTATGCATATTATGCTACTGTACACACGCTGTAGAAGATATTCATTGTCTTACTAGTACAAAAATGTTGTTATTGTTGTACTAGTAAAAAAATGTTAGTTTCTTAGTTCACCGCTGGCGGCGCAGTAGCCACAGCAACACAGATCATATTGAAAATTGTTATTTGACAATTGAATCGTTTGTGTTTTGTAGTGAATACAGCCAGTTTTGACTAAAATTGCAAATTTTACAAATAAAAAAATTCCAAGAAAATGTGAAAAAATTATTTGAAGCACTTGAAGAAAAAATAGTATATGTCATTCGGAGTAGAACGCCCTTTTTGTGTTTTACCCAGCTTGCCAGGCCTCGGCTAGCGCCTCGGCTGCAATAGCTGGGTTCAACACAAAAAGACCGCTTTCTACTCCTAATAACATAATATACTATTATTGTATAAAATATTGTATATTAAGAGTATTGCACTTAAAAGTAGCATCTATGCACGCTGAAAAAATTGAACTTTTTTACTACATACCTGTAAGGAAAAAGAAATGACAAATTATATTTTAATTCATATTTTATTGTATAAAATATTGTACATTTAAGTGTAATTGCATAAAATACAACAATAGAAAATACAAATAAACAATAAATACAAGTCAAATTTATACAAACCTTTATTTAAACATCCCTATTTCTAATTTTTCAGGACGGGGGTAAGTATATTTATATTTATTTATAAAATACAAAGAATAAGAATAAAAATAAATACCATTTAAACTATGAACATGAAAAAGGCAACAATGTGTTACAAATAAACAATAAAAATTACTTAAACAAATACAATTTTTTATTTAACAACCCCTTATTTATTTCCGGGGAAAATACCACAATATAGAGACAGGGACATATGCACTTATTTAACACTTACAAAAAGAGAAATAAGATATGAGAAATGTATTTGTTGTGCCTTGTATATTGTTGTTCTATAAATGGAAAGGGTTGCAAAAACATATAAGGGGCGGAAGAAGTCCTGGGCGGTTCTCCGCGTGACGCAGAAATTCTTGGGCAGCACAGCAACGCTCAACTCTGCAGCTATTCCAGGACGTCTTCTCGGTCTGCAACAATAGAAAATCAACAATTAATAAAATGATTATCAAATTATTTTAAATAAAAAAGTTGTTACAAATTAGGTTAATTAATTAATTGATGTTAAATAATTAACTTAGATATAAAACTTCAAATTTTTAACTCAGTTTAGCAAATATTTTTAAAAAGTCGATTTTTTTTCAAGTAAACTACCCCTTCCGGTCACCCCAGAGTTTTGGTAATTTTTATATGAATGTATTGTTAAATAATTAACTCGGATATAAAATTGAAAATTTTTAAGTCTGTTAGTTTAGGAAATATTTTAAAAAAGGCAATTTTTTTTCAAGTAAACTACCTTTTCCGGTCACCCCAGAGTTTTGGTAATTTTTATATGAATGTATTGTTAAATAATTAACCCGGATATAAAATTGCAAATTTTTAAGTCTGTTAGTTTAGGAAATATTTTAAAAAAGGCAATTTTTCTTCAAGTAAACTACCCCTTTCGGTCACCCCAGAGATTTGGTAATTTTTATATTTATGTATTGTTAAATAATTAACTCGGATATAAAATTGCAAATTTTTAAGTCTGTTAGTTTAGGAAATATTTTAAAAAAGTCATTTTTTTCCAGTAAACTACCCCTTCCGGTCACCCCAGAGTTTTGGTAATTTTTATATGAATGTATTGCTAAATAATTAACTCGGATATAAAATTGCAAATTTTTAAGTCTGTTAGTTTAGGAAATATTTTAAAAAAGTTAATTTTTTTTCAAGTAAACTACCCCTTCCGGTCACCCCAGAGTTTTGGTAATTTTTATATGAATGTATTGTTAAATAATTAACTCGGATATAAAATTGCAAATTTTTAACTCTGTTAGTTTAGGAAATATTTTAAAAAAGTCAATTTTTTTTCAAGTAAACTACCCCTTCCGGTCACCCCAGAGTTTTGGTAATTTTTATATGAATGTATTGTTAAATAATTAACCCGGATATAAAATTGCAAATTTTTAAGTCTGTTAGTTTAGGAAATATTTTAAAAAAGGCAATTTTTCTTCAAGTAAACTACCCCTTTCGGTCACCCCAGAGATTTGGTAATTTTTATATTTATGTATTGTTAAATAATTAACTCGGATATAAAATTGCAAATTTTTAAGTCTGTTAGTTTAGGAAATATTTTAAAAAAGTCATTTTTTTCCAGTAAACTACCCCTTCCGGTCACCCCAGAGTTTTGGTAATTTTTATATGAATGTATTGCTAAATAATTAACTCGGATATAAAATTGCAAATTTTTAGGTCTGTTAGTTTAGGAAATATTTTAAAAAAGTCATTTTTTTTCAAATAAACTACCCCTTCCGGTCACCCCAGAGTTTTGGTAATTTTTATATGAATCTATTGTTAAATAATTAACTCGGATATAAAATTGCAAATTTTTAAGTCTGTTAGTTTAGGAAATATTTTAAAAAAGTCAATTTTTTTTCAAGTAAACTACCCCTTCCGGTCACCCCAGAGTTTTGGTAATTTTTATATGCATGTACTGTTAAATAATTAACTCGGATATAAAATTGCAAATTTTTAAGTCTGTTAGTTTACGAAATATTTCAAAAAAGTCAATTTTTTTTCAAGTAAACTACCCCTTCCGGTCACCCCAGAGTTTTGGTAATTGTTATATAAATGTATTGTTAAATAATTAACTCGGATATAAAATTGCAAATTTTTAAGTCTGTTAGTTTACGAAATATTTCAAAAAAGTCAATTTTTTGTCAAGTAAACTACCCCTTCCGGTCACCCCAGAGTTTTGGTAATTGTTATATGAATGTATTGTTAAATAATTAACTCGGATATAAAATTGCAAATTTTTAAGTCTGTTAGTTTAGGAAATATTTTAAAAAAGACAATTTTTTTCAAGTAAACTACCCCTTCCGGTCACCCCAGAGTTTTGGTAATTGTTATATGAATGTATTGTTAAATAATTAACTCGGATATAAAATTGCAAATTTTTAACTATGTTAGTTTAGGAAATATTCTTAAAGTCATTTTTTTTTTCATGTAATATACCCTTTCCGTCCACCTAGAGTTTTGGTAATTTTTATTGGAATGCATTATTAAATAATTGACAGATGTAAAGTTTCAAATTTTTATCTATGGTAGTGAAGGAAATATTTAAAATAATAATTATCACCTTAATGCTCCCAACTTCAATATCAGCGAGTGCATATTGATTTGTGTGTGACAGAGAAAATTATATTGTAAGACAGAGACAACACGACATAGAATAACAAAGACCAGGAGTGAACACTCGCAAATATTTGTGGATTTAAGACAGAGAGGAGAATATATAATTATTTCATTCTAATGAACTCTTCTTATTACTGTAATTTTTATTGGGACACATGGACCGTTAGTATGAACAACTGATTAAGGGTGATTATCGAGCATTTGACTAGCATTGTTTTATCTCTGTCATTCGTTTATGGATCCTTTTAGAGGAAAATACTTCAAATAATAGTTATAGAAAAATGAATTGCCCGCATCTTTTATTTGAAGAATTTTTCTGTAAAATAATCTCTAAACGATTGACAGAGATAAAACAATGCTAGTCGAATGCTCGCTAATCACCGTTCATACTAGCGGCCAGTGTGTTCACTCCTGTCTGGATTACTCTATGGTCACCGAGATATACACGCGTTTGGACTGAACACCACGTTTCCCAATAAAAATTACAGTAATAAGAAGAGTTCATTAGAATGAAATAGTTATATATTCTCCTCTCTGTCTTATGTAAACAAATATTTGTGAGTGTTCACTCCTATCTTTGTTATTCTATGTCGTGTTGTCTTTGTCGTACAACATAGCTTTCTCTGTCACACACAAAGCAATATGCACTCGCCGTTATTGAAGTGCGGAGCATTACGGTATTAATTATTTTTTTAAATATTTCTTTAACTAACATAGATAAAAATTTGAAACTTTACATCTAATTTAACAATGCATTAATAAAATAAGTACCAAAATTCTAGGGTGAACGGAAGGGGTAGTTTACTTGAAAAAAAAATGGACTTTTGTTAAATATTTCCTAAACTAACAAAGTTAAAAATTTGAAATTTCATATCTAAGTTAATTATTTAACAATGCATTCATTTAAAAATTACCAAAATTCTGGGGTGAGCGGAAGGGGTAGTTTACTTGAAAAAAAATTGACTTTTTTTTAAATACTTCCTAAACTAACAGAATTAAAAAATTGAAATTTTATATCTCAGTTAATTATTTAACAATGCATTCATTTAAAAATTACCAAAATTCTGGGGTGAACGGAAGGGGTAGTTTACTTGAAAAAAAATTGTTTTTTTTTAAATATTTCCTAAACAGAATTAAAAATTTGAAATTTTATATCTGAGTTAATTATTTAACAATACATTCATATAAAAATTACCAAAATTCTGGGGTGAGCGGAAGGGGTAGTTTACTTGAAAAAAAATTGACTTTTTTTTAAATACTTCCTAAACTAACAGAATTAAAAAATTGAAATTTTATATCTCAGTTAATTATTTAACAATGCATTCATTTAAAAATTACCAAAATTCTGGGGTGAACGGAAGGGGTAGTTTACTTGAAAAAAAATTGTTTTTTTTTAAATATTTCCTAAACAGAATTAAAAATTTGAAATTTCATATCTAAGTTAATTATTTAACAATGCATTCATTTAAAAATTACCAAAATTCTGGGGTGAGCGGAACGGGTAGTTTACTTGAAAAAAAATTGACTTTTTTAAATATTTCCTAAACTAACAGAATTAAAAATTTGAAATTTTATATCTGAGTTAATTATTTAACAATGCATTCATATAAAGATTACCAAAGTTCTGGGGTGAACGGAAGGGGTAGTTTACTTGAAAAAAAATTGACTTTTTTTAAATATTTCCTAAACAGAATTAAAAATTTGAAATTTCATATCTAAGTTAATTATTTAACAATGCATTCATTTAAAAATTACCAAAATTCTGGGGTGAGCGGAAGGGGTAGTTTACTTGAAAAAAAATTGACTTTTTTTAAATATTTCCTAAACTAACAGAATTAAAAATTTGAAATTTTATATCTGAGTTAATTATTTAACAATGCATTCATATAAAGATTACCAAAATTCTGGGGTGAACGGAAGGAGTAGTTTACTTGAAAAAAATTGACTTTTTTTAAATATTTCCTAAACTAACAAAGTTAAAAATTTGAAATTTCATATCTAAGTTAATTATTTAACAATGCATTCATATAAAAATTACCAAAATTCTGGGGTGAGCGAAAGGGGTAGTTTACTTGAAAAAAAAATGACTTTTTAAAAATATTTCCTAAACTAACAGAATTAAAAATTTGAAATTTCATATCTAAGTTAATTATTTAACAATGCATTCATATAAAAATTACCAAAATTCTGGGGTGAGCGAAAGGGGTAGTTTACTTGAAAAAAAAATGACTTTTTAAAAATATTTCCTAAACTAACAGAATTAAAAATTTGAAATTTCATATCTAAGTTAATTATTTAACAATGCATTCATATAAAAATTACCAAAATTCTGGGGTGAGCGAAAGGGGTAGTTTACTTGAAAAAAAAAATGACTTTTTTAAAATATTTCCTAAACTACCAGAATTAAAAATTTGAAATTTTATATCTGAGTTAATTATTTAACAATGCATTCATATAAAAATTACCAAAATTCTGGGGTGAGCGGAAGGGGTAGTTTACTTGAAAAAAAATTGACTTTTTTAAAATATATCCTAAACTAACAGAGTTAAAAATTTGAAATTTTATATCTAAGTTAATTATTTAACAATGCATTAACATAAAAATTATCAAAATTCTGGGGTGAACGGAAGGGGTACTTGAAAAAAAAATTGACTTTTTTAAATATTTCCTAAACTAACAGTATTAAAAATTTGAAATTTTATATCTGAGTTAATTATTTAACACTGCATTCATATAAAAATTACCAAAATTCTGGGGTGAACGGAAGGGGTAGTTTACTTGAAAAAAAATTGACTTTTTTTAAATATTTCCTAAACTAACAGTATTAAAAATTTGAAATTTTATATCTGAGTTAATTATTTAACACTGCATTCATATAAAAATTACCAAAATTCGGGGGTGAACGGAAGGGGTAGTTTACTTAAAAAAAATGACTTTTTTTAAATATTTCCTAAACTAACAGAATTAAAAATTTGAAATTTTATATCTGAGTTAATTATTTAACAATGCATTCATATAAAAATTACCAAAATTCTGGGGTGAACGGAAGGGGTAGTTTACTTGAAAAAAAAATGACTTTTTAAATATTTCCTAAACTAACAATTAAAAATTTGAAATTTTATGTCTAAGTTAATTATTTAACAATGCATTCATTTAAAAAATCACCGAAAGTCGGGGGTACACGGAGGGAGTAATTTACATGAAGAGGAATCGACACTTACAAGTTCTCCAGGGCTGAAATCCAACGGTGGACGTCTGCGAGTCTCGTCTCCAAGTTTCTCAGTATTTCTGGTCAACAACAGCTCGTCTCCACACATCTGCAATTTATCAAAAACATTAATTTATATGTTGACAATTACTCGAAATCTCATTCAGATATTTATTTTTGCAAAACCGACGTTTTTTCACCTTTTATAGGGTAGTTAAGTTCTTACAGATTCTTAAAAAACATGTCACTTACCCTGAAAAAGATGTAAATGTATGAAGAATCGTCGGTTTTGCAAGAATAAATGATGTATGACGAGATTTCGAGTATTTGTTAATTTGTTACAATTTCGAGTTATTGGAGGTTATAATCTGTATGAAAAACAACTTTTCTTACCTTAACAGCTTCAAGTTGTAATGTCTGCCCCGCTGTCCATCTGCTCGGCGACTCCTCACGGTTGCAGGGCCCCATTTTTACACGCTATCTTCGAGCAATCGGTCAAGAATTTTCGCGCGTTCAACATGTCCAGGATCACCACAAACGTTGTCTGTTTGTCCGCCCGTCTGCACAGCAGCTTCGTACAACTGTCCACAACAATAAACAACACTTGTAGCAAACGAAATCACAAATATATTAACGTATCGTTCACAAAACACTGTCATTTTAATGTCACTACATCTGCTATTGCACCGTCAACGATTAAGAATATAGATTATTTTTATTATTTAATACACATTCCCTGTACCTTTATTTACATATTTCTTAAATTTCATAGCTCTAATCATTGTTTAACGTTTATAATTTATTATTTACATTGATATCTTGTTATAAAAACAGGTCGCCATTTTGCCAATGTTGCCACCAGTTGGGCATAAAAATTCTGAACTCTGACCAGCGCCAAAATATTAATTAAAGCTAAATAAAATCATTTGCATACATTTTAGGCATCTATAGACCATAAGTATTACAATAAATATAAAATAATTGTACTGTACAGTGTAATTTATGCATATATTTTAAAGAGCGGTGCGTTAGACGAATGTTATGCAGATTGGATAGTAAATTTTAACCACAAATTTGAATATCAATAAAATACTTTTATTTAAAAATAGATACTTTTCACTTGTTTAAAGTATAAATAAATGATTTTCAGTTACAAAATAGAGAAAATAAAGTTTCATGCCATGACATCATTTTGCTGATTGTATACAGGAAAGACGCCCGCCCCCCTTTAACTTTTTTGTTATAAGTAATAGAAAAGAATGGCTCATATAAAAGTTTTATTATTTTACATATACTATTTGATGGCAGATGTAGATATTTTTTATAAAGTCAGGTTTACAAGATACGACTATCAACTTTTATTTTTCAAATGGCAACCTATAATTATTTTAATAAAACAGAAACCGCCATTTTTTTCTCTTTTCAACGATGTATTATTTTTTATTAATGTATTTGAAAAATTTCGAGAAAAATGAGATAATTTAGAAATAATTTTTAAACAAATATTATAGGTGGCTATGTGAAAATAAACAAAACGTAACAATGTAAAATAATTAAATTAATGTCAAAAAAGTATACATTTGTTTGTTACTTAATTTAACTTATTTTGTAAACAAAAAAAAAAACATTTTGAAATGTTTACGAAGAACGAATTAATTGATATGATTCTAATAATTGGTGAATCGACTGGAATCATAAGAAGAGCAAAAAGAATTTACCGGGAGCGGTTTTAAGTTGTTTTTGTTACTAAATTTGTTGTTTTAGTTTGCTAAGTTGTATAGCACTGTTACGTTTTGTTTATTTTCACATAGCCAACCTATAATATTTGTTTAAAAATTATTTCTAATATTTCTAAATTAAGCCATTTCTCATTATTGGATTAGTGAATTCTATTCTATCCCGGTACTTAAGATTTAATCTTCATTTTATTATAGCTCCGGTGGCTCAATGGTAAGAGCAACGCCTCATGTCATGAGTGCCCTCAGGGCTCTGGGTTCGAATCCCACTAAGGCATGGATGTGTGTGAATGTGAACCCACTCTTTAATTGTGATTTAATCCTATCAATTGATTCGTTTTTCATAAACTTTTCAAAATGTTTTTATTTTGTTTACAAAATAAGTTAAATTAAGTAACAAACAAATGTATACTTTTTTGACATTAATTTAATTGTTTTACATTGTTACGTTTTGTTTATTTTCACATAGCCACCTATATTTGTTTAAACATTATTTCTAAATTATCTCATTTTTCTCGAAATTTTTCAAATACATTAATAAAAAATAATACATCGTTGAAAAGAGAGAAAAATGGCGGTTTCTATTTTATTAAAATAATTATAGGTTGCCATTTGAAAAATAAAAGTTGATAGTCGTATCTTGTAAACCTGACTATAAAAAATATCTACATCTGCCAGCAAATAGTATATGTAAAATAATAAAACTTTTATATGAGCCATTTTTTTCTATTACTTATAATAAAAAAGTTAAGGGGGGGGGGCGTCTTCCCAGACTCACCCTGTATAATTTTCATAATGTTTTGGCATTATATTTCATATTACATAGTTTTCGTTGTGCGTGTTATTTTAGTTTTTAGTTAGTAGTTCGTTAGTTTTGTTATTCTTCTCTTCATTAATATTATGGATAAAAATAGATAGGTAGCACATGTACGTACAAAAAATGTCAATGGACCTTTCCAATTTAAATAGAAGATATGCGCAATGGGGATCTGCGCATAGTAAGAACAACTGAGATCTATGACGTTTGATTCTAAAAAAATTAGACGTAAAATATAAGATAACTTTAAAAAATCTTATCGAAATAAGTTACAAAAGCTTTTATTGAAGGTAAAATGTCTAACGATGCAAATTTTCACTGAGAATACAGGTATTTTAATGACTGCAATATTTTTGACGTTTCGTTTGACAGCCCAACTGGCAGTTGTTCGCGCCATTTTCTTACTATTTGCAGCGATAGAAAGAGATAGCCCTTAAATTGGAAAGGTCCATTAGAAATATTTTTTTTTTCGGGAATGGCGCCAAAATTTGAGTTCTTTATTTAATACATGTAAAAACGGCCGCGCTCGAAACGCCATCTAAGGGCACGGAAGATCACGTGACCTATCATATGTTTTGTCCCTTTCTCACTTCAGACTCGATTTTCAGCTCTGTCCCATGCTAACTTCAGACTGTACTTTCGATGCAGTGCGCATGCGTCAGTTTGAATAGCTGTCAATTTTTCTAGCGGTAAATTTTAAGAATGAGTTTGCGCAAGCGTGGATTTTGTTGTCATTTTGTTATTTGGCGGTTCTTGTGCATATAGCGATTGATTGTGTTATTATTATTCATTGTAGTGTTTTATTATTTGTTTCTTTTTGTTATCTTGTTTGTTGTTATTTATTTTATTGTTATTTTCTGTTGTTTGTGAGTGTCATTCTTTTTCAAACTATGCCACTATGTTGTTGGGTGCAAGTTTGTCGTCGGACTATAATATAAAACTGTTTACTATCCCATCAAGTACCGATTATTGAGGTAATATTTAAAACCTAATCATATTTGAACATAAGTAACAAGTGACAATTTGTATAGGTAGGGTTGGTGTGGTAGATAGGTTACAATGTGAAAAACAAGAGAGACGTCGTCTGTGGCTCGTGGCCGTTTATGTTTTTGAGAATATCACTTGCTGCCCTAAATTTATAAATTGTCAATTACTTTTGGTAATATTTGCTTTTTAAGCAAGAATGAAGACGAAGAGCATCCTGATCGTAATACTTATGAATATGCATATGATCACATTGTTATCTGCCATTATATTATATTATTGAAGAATTCAATAAAAACCTATTTGTTACCTTCCGTCACCTTTAGGTAAGGAAGGTATTGTCTTTGGTCAAAAAATTCGATGATGAGTTTTTAATCAATAAGCACGTTTTAGGGTCCCTAGAATACGAATTTACTATTTTTACGATGATGTCTGTATGTGTGTGTGTGTGTGTGGATGTGTGTGTGTGTGTGTGTAACAAAATTTTCGTCTGCGATAACTCTAATACTACAGTTACAAAAATTATAATTTTTTCGTGTACTTCTTCGTTACATCCATATGAAGAGCTGATTAGATTTTGGTTACAATTGGTCAACCGGAAGTACCATCATTTGAAGATTTTAACAGTTTTTCTTGAAAAAACTATGTTAAATATCATTTTTTCACATTTGATGTTATTATAAATATTAAAGTATATTTTATTCTCTGTACGATTTGACTGCATTTTATACTTAATATTAAATGGATATAGAGTTAAAAAATTATAAAGAAATTAAATTTCATAAAGTAGCCATAGCTATGAAAACAGCTACTATATTAAGAAAATTCTGATTGAAAGATGTCAGTGTCAAGTGAAATTGACATAGTGTGTTTGTCTTACAATTTTTACTGGAAATATAGGATCTTTTGCTTTCTGTATGGAATTTGTACAAAATACATACAACTGCTTTAAGGTAATGTACAAGAAATAATAATAATAAATCTTTTATTTCTGCAGATACATTACATCGTATATAGAAAACGTCACAAAATAATAATTTTCTGTATGAAATTTGCATAAAATACGTGCAATATTTAATTTAGCAAGGAACTTTCCGTATGAAATTTGTACAAAATACATAGAACTGACGGAAGGTAATGTGCTGGCCACATCAGATTTTTTTTTATTGTCTTCATTTTATTCTCATTTGATATCTTGTGACAGCTATTCAAACTGACGCATGCGCACTGCGTCGAAAGTAGGGTCTGCAGTTAGCATGGGAGAGAGCTGAAGATCGAGTCTGAAGTGAGAAAGGGACAAAACATATGATAGGTCACGTGATCTTCCGTGCCCTATAGGGCGCGAGCAGACACGTGACTCGGGCGTCCTTGACGTACTTGGGATCAGCTGATTTGTGTGCGCATGTCGTTTTGACAAGAACAGTGTCTCTTTGACAAGACCAATGTTTTGACTTATTTTGATTTTGAACTGCTAAAATGTTAATAATGTACAATTTTCAGGCAGTAAAACACAAAATTGAAAATAATAACTTCTTAACAGTTCAAAATTAAAATAAGTCAAAACATTGGTCTTGTCAAAGTGACATTTTCATTGTCAAAACGACATGCGCACACAAATCAGCTGATTTTAGGTACGTCAAGGACGCCCGAGTCACGTGTCTGCTCGCGCCCTATAGGCGGTGTGCACAAAAGTAGTCAGCGCCGACAGCGGACAAAAATGACAAAACTGGTTACTCATTGAAACATAGCAAGGTTATGTTTTATGTCAGAATAATTTAAAAATATCTATTTTATAAAATATTTGCAATGAATGCGATGATGAGAGGTTAAATATTAAGTGATGCAGTGGGGGATCTAATAATTCTTATAAAATTACCGATTGAAGTATCAAATTTTATAAATTTCCTAGAAGATTATATGAGGAACAGATGTATAAGAAAATAACTTTTGAACAGATATCTTCTACTAATATGAAAAATTCTTTTAGGTATATATATTTTTTCATTGTAAGAGATACTTATCGTATGAATAAAATTTCAACGATGGTCGTCTGAATGCAGTAATAAATTATATAAAAATGTGTTTCATAAGTTAATATTTGAACAAGATATAATACAAGAAGCAAAAAATTGTCTTAAAATTGTATGATACTTGCAGTTGTATGAAAAAGATGCCTATTTTTGACATAATTCGTCTATTTATTATAGATTTTGTACATGTAATGTTAACGTTAAAGGTAGAAATTCACATTGTTCGTATTTTTCGTGTATTTTCTTTTCCGAGCTAGTGCAACTGATTCCACTTAGAACCTGGTATATTTTCAATGAAGAATCTTCTTCATTTTTTGCGAATATAAAAGAAAGATGCTACCATCATACACTAATATCGTGATATGTAGAAATTCTCTTCTTTCCAATCATTCAAGTTTTCCAACTTTTTGATCTTAATTTCCATGTATTGTGCATCTTGTAACATTCAACTAATATTATAAATTATAATATAAATTCAAATATGATAAAATGGTTTACAGAAATCACACATATTATGAGAAAAATTATATATTCTGCCACAGTACCTTCGCTGGTATTTTGACTTTTTTGATTGTCACAACACATATTTAGCATTTTAAATATTTTCTTTATTCATTTCAATATACTATGATGTATAATATTCATGCACAATAGCAAAAACTCCAAATAAAATTGTAAATTGTATCACTTTCTCGAAATGTCAAAATTGATTCGATAACCAAAAATGTCAATGTAGCCGATAGAGGCGCTGACGCTCAAAATGTGCACATCGCCTATAGCATAGCTTCATTTATTTATATGGCTCAGTTCAAGTCAGTTTTGACAACGAAACACTGACAATGCAAAATTAGGTATTTCTAGAAGTGGTTTCTATAGGGCGCGAGCAGACACGTGACTCGAGACCTTGACGTGCTTAGAATCAGCTGATTTGTGTGCGCATGTCATTTTGACAAGAACAATGTCATGTTGACAAGACCAATGTTTTGACTTATTTTCATTTTTTACTGCTGAAATGTTATTATTTTTAATTACATGCGTTTTACTGCCTAAAAATTGTAAAATATTAACATTTTAGCAATTCTATATCAAAATAAGTCAAAACATTGGTCTTGTCAATTTGACAATGTTCTTGTCAAAATGACATGCGCACACAAATCAGCTGATCCCAAGCAAGTCAAGGTTGCTCGAGTCACGTGTCTGCTCGCGCCCTATAAGTTTTTGGTTTATTTCATGATCAGAAATGGCACAAAATTGGTATATTTCATTTTACTTATTTGTTGGTTACTATCTGACATGCTAACAAAAGCTAAGAGCTTTATTCTCAGTATAATAAAGACTGGATTGGTTAAAACGCAGGCGGTGATAAAATTTTTGGACACGTTGTAGAAACTCATGAAAATTAACATATTTAATTTCATTTCAATTCATTTCACTTTAAAACTTATCAAAATTGTTTGAAATTAATTCATAACACAACTAATTAAAAACAAAACGTTTATTTCACATTACAATAACACTTTTTGAACATTTATAACTCTATACAAGTCTAGTAGCTTTAATTTTCCCTTTATTGCCGTAAATTTTCTTCGTTCCTGGATGCCCCGAATTTGATTCTTTCCATTCGGCCTCAAGTCTGGAATATATGCCGCCTGGGGGAGTAATATGCTTCATATAACCTTTAAATTTGCTCTGTCCTTCGGCATTAGCGTTTTTCTGACTTAAATATTTCACCATTTTTGACAGAATTTGTTCTTCGTTGCTTCGTTGAAGGTCTTGATTACTTCGAGCGCTCAGATTCATTTGCCAAAGTTTCCCTGAAGATTAAAGATAGAAATAGCGGCAAATTTGTGGAACAGCCTATTTTTTTCAACATAGGACATGCTACAGAAACTACCCCTATTTTTCAACGAAGAATTCATTAAAAATTGTCGATTATAAATTTATATTATTGTAAACAAAAGCTTTCTTTATAAAACTTTTTACAGATTATAGAAATTCTATTCCATTCTCGAGATATCGAGTGATAAAAATGTGACAAGATGCTACTGATTACTTAATTGTTGAAATTCATTGATTGTTGTTTAGGGGTGCTTAACCCAAAAACGGGTAGTGAAAAAAAATTTTCATGTTCAGATTCGAAATCCTCAGACATTTTTACATGTGCACCTAGTTCAAATTTTTTTGTAAACGATTATTTGAAAAATGAACTGGTATCAAATATTCATTAATTTTATAAGGAGTATATTTGTCTTTTCGGGTTCATAAACCCCAAATTGTTATACAAGGTATACCTTAAAAGGGTTCATAAACCCCCAAGGGGTTGAACACTTTTGTACCATATATATTTTGATTCTACGGACTTTTTTACCTATGTTCATCATATATTCAATCAAATCGTTGAGGGATTTTTGCTATGAAATTAAAATTAAATTATTTATATTATCTTTATAGGTAAACATATTTTTTCACATCCTCTTTTTGGGGTTGTAACTCCAAACCCCGTTGACATTTATAAAATTTGTGAGCGCCATTGAACTCACCACCCTTTAATTAGTATGTGCATTAATTTTCATATTTTAAGGATTGGTTCAAAAGTTATGCATCCTTAAATTTTAAAGTGTTAAAAAAAAATTTGAACAATTTTTCCTCGTAATCAAGGGGAATCCCCGTCTTGTCAGATGTAGATCGTGGCTTTTTAAGTAGACAGAAGGGAATGAAATTTGTACAAATTTAAAAATTCATAACTCGGAAACGGTTTGAGATATAGGTATGAAATTTGGATGTGACACTTTTGGGCATCGATTCATATTTAGATCAAATAATTAATTAAACGAGGGGTACCAAAATATCTAGGGTAAACCCACAATAACACTGTTTACAAAATCCAACGACCACAAATATTGGGATTTTCAAATAAGAAAACGCTAACTAGCGGCGACTATTAGAACCAACGATCACATATACACTAGATATAACTTCATACCGTTTGTTTTGTTTTCGGCTGGGCAGAAAGAGACAACTAAGGATGGAGATACATAAAGGCTCCTCACGGAGTAATCGTTAGATGTCACTACTTGTTTGACTTGTGACAATTATTATTTCCTATAAAAGAAAGCTTAATATGCAAGTGATCGTTGCATAGTGGTAGCGTGTTAGCTTCTTGTTCCAAAAATTGTGGGTTCAAACCCCCAGGACACTTCCTCGTTTTTAAATAAAAATTATTTTTCAATTTATTTTTGTGTTTTTATTTGTTTTACTATTATTATTTGTTTTTATTTATTTTTATTTGTTTTTATTTATTTTTATTTGTTTCTATTTATTGTAGTTTTACTGTTTTTACCTTCCGTCACCTTTAGGTAAGGAAGGTATTGTCTTTGGTCAAAAAATTCGATGATGAGTTTTTAATCAATAAGCACGTTTTAGGGTCCCTAGAATACGAATTTACTATTTTTACGTTGATGTCTGTATGTGTGTGTGTGTGGATGTGTGTGTGTAACAAAATTTTCGTCTGCGATAACTCTAATACTACAGTTTCAAAAATTATAATTTTTTCGTATACTTCTTCGTTACATCCATATGAAGAGCTGATTAGATTTTGGTTACAATTGGTCAACCGGAAGTACCATCATTTGAAGATTTTAACAGTTTTTCTTGAAAAAACTATGTTAAATATCATTTTTTCACATTTAATGTTATTATAAATATTAAAGAATATTTTATTCTCTATACGATTTGACTGCATTTTATACTTAATATTAAATGGATATAGAGTTAAAAAATTATAAAGAAATTAAATTTCATAAAGTAGCTATAGCTATGAAAACAGCTACTATATTAAGAAAATTCTGATTGAAAGATGTCAGTGTCAAGTGAAATTAACATAGTGTGTTTGACATAATTTTACTGAAATATAGGATCTTTTGCTTTCTGTATGGAATTTGTATAAAATACATACAACTGCTTTAAGGTAATGTACAAGAAATAATAATAATAAATCTTTTATTTCCGCAGATACATTACACTGTATATAGAAAACGTCACAAAATAATAATTTAAGACATAAATTTTTTGTATGAAATTTGCATAAAATACATGCAGCTGCCGGAAGGTAATGTACAAGAAATAGAATATTTAGCAAGGAACTTTCCGTATGAAATTTGTACAAAATACATAGAACTGACGGAAGGTAATGTGCTGGCCACATCAGATTTTTTCTTGTTAAATTAAAATAAAAAGAAACAAAAAAAGAAAAAGAAAATAAATAAAAACAAATAAAAAATATTAAAACAAATAAAAACACAAAAATAAATTGAAAAATATTTTTTATTTAAAAAATAAGGAAGTGTGCTGGGGGTTTGAACCCACAATCTTTGGAACAAGAAGCTAACACGCTACCACCATGCAACGATCACTTGCATATTAAGCTTTCTTTTATAGGAAATAATAATTGTCACAAGTCAAACAAGGAGTGACATCTAACGATTACTCCGTGAGGAGCCTTTATGTATCTCCATACTTAGTTGTCTCTTTCCGTCCAGCCGAGAACATAACAAACAATAGTGAGGTATTGGGATTTTCAAATAAGAAAATGCTAACTAGCGGCAAATATTAGAACTGCAAACAGTGGTACACATTTGACATTTACATGAAACTACATCTATATGACTACAAAAACTCTATTATGCGTACTTGAATTATAAATAAAAAATACTAATAAATGAGAAAATAATACGAAAACTAAAGAAATACAATTGACAGAAATGCTTCGTTGACACACGTCAACAAAAAGTGTACCAGTGTTTAATGCGATCAGCGCCATCTCTTGATACTTGAAAATCCCAATAGGTCATGTTTTGTCTAGTATTGGGATTTTCAAGTATCAAGAGATGGCGCTGATCGCATTAAACACTGGTACACTTTTTGTTGACGTGTGTCAACGAAGCATTTCTGTCAATTGTATTTCTTTAGTTTTCGTATTATTTTCTCATTTATTAGTATTTTTTATTTATAATTCAAGTACGCATAATAGAGTTTTTGTAGTCATATAGATGTAGTTTCATGTAAATGTCAAATGTGTACCACTGTTTGCAGTTCTAATATTTGCCGCTAGTTAGCATTTTCTTATTTGAAAATCCCAATACCTCACTATTGTTTGTTATGTTCTCGGCTGGACAGAAAGAGACAACTAGAGATAGAGATATATAAAGGCTACTCTAGAGACAACTATCTAAAAAGAGATTGGACAGACTTATGGGTGGCCTTGTAACAAAGTGTTTGGTGATGAAGGGTAAACGAAGCACGGGGAAAATAGTTCCTTGAATATTTCTTCAGAGGGCAGTAAAATCACAAAAATGACGAAGTCTTAACATAGAAGGCAATGCAAAAAAATATAATGGAAAATTTTAAACGTCAAACTGAAAAATTTAAAAGCTGACATGATATATATAATTTGCGATCCCACATTATTTGAGTTTTTATATGTTTAAAACATACAGAGGACTTGTAAGGTATCTTATGAACATTAATTACTTTTTATATAATAATATTTATAAATTTTTCTTATGTTTCTGTAGAATTTCATGGAGCACAATTTCTTAATGCTTGTATATCGAGCATCAATAACTCAGGTGATATAGAACTACCCGAAACTTACAAATTAGGAGATAAATATCCTGTTGAACATTCATCAAATGAACTTGATTATTCTTCAGAAGAATTATATATGAGAAAAGAAAGGAACCAACGCAAAAAGAAGGACTATATTAGTTATGTGAAGAACTATTCACCTACGTACGTCTCTTTTCAACACATCTTTAAATAAGATTTAAAAATTCTTTCAATAATACTAATACAACGATGTCCATATCCGATTGTGTTGCTTACAAGTTTTAGTTTACATCACATACATAGATGTAAAACTATTGCTCAGATATTACAGTACACAAATTAGAAATTGAATCTTGCGAAAAGGTGAGGAAATTGCAAGAAAGTGTACAAACTTGTATATACACATACATTTATATTTTTCACTGTTCCTTAAAATAATTATCTGGATAAATACTATTAAACTCTCTTATTAATATTATTTACATACCTACTAATTGTTTTTACAATTTAAAATTTGTACACTATATATTTTAAATAAATATTTATAATAAATATCAATATGAGTTTTTCTTTTCTTTCAAATATTAAAAAAAAACTAATTTTAAAAACACACGCTTAACATTATAAAGATCTAGTTACCGTGGTTTAGTTAGTTGCATATGTTGATAGATGGCGAACTTTATGACGATACAAAAACATTGAGTTTCCAATCTCTCTTTAGATAGTTGTCTCTGGGCTACTCTAAAGTTTGTCGAGAGATGTCTCTACGATCCTTATAATGTATTTGTGACATTTTGTTCCTTTGTTTGGAAGTTGTGAAGTCCTTCGGGCCTCGATTTCAAATTCTGTCAGAATTGGGTTTTTCCTGCTCCAGACCAGTTCAATTTGAAATCTATCCGGAGAAAGAATTGGGGATATCTCAATTCTGTCACATTTCAAATTTGAAATCTATCCTGAGAAAGAATTGGAAAAATCGCAATCAGATTTCAAATTCTACTGGTGTGAAGCAGTAGAATTCGTAGTAGGGAAAACCCAATTCCGACAGAATTTAAAGTTATAAAATCGAGGTCCAGTTTTGTTTGTTCAAAGTTTTATGGTTTCATTATTCTCTATAAATCTGCCTTTTTCACAGGGGGATCAATTTTGTGCCATTTAAAATTCCAAATATTTGGCGTCGGTCGGAATCGAACCCGGTTCCCCAGATTCGCGGCCTGACACTCAGGCACGCGACTACGAGACCCCATAAAAATCAATAGAATAATATAAATAATTATATACAATTCTTTTTATCCTTTCCTAATACTAATATCAATTTGTTTCATACATTGTATAATTGCTTTTCGTTAATAATAATTCAAATGTTTCACATATAGCACAGCTCATGTTAATAGAACAAGCAGTGACATCTAGCGAATACTCCGTGAGGAGACTTAATATATTTCTATCCTTAGTTGTCTCTTTCTGTCCAGCGGAAAACAAAACAAATGCTTTGAAGTTATATCTAGTGTATTTGTGATCGTTGACAAAAGCTTATCTCAGCCTATTGTATTTACACTGCTTTCCGCTCACGTCGCCCGCCCCCGCGCGCTGCATCCACGTTATCGATCGCCTACCTAAGCCCCTCATTTTTTCCCAGAAACGCTTCTATCATAGGTATCGGCTCGCACGCGCTGGTCGGGGGCTCGCGGATCAAATGTCGTAGGTACTCTCACGTTGCAAGTCAATAAAATTTATTCCAGCTCAAAGCCGGATTTAGCTATTTTAACACCGGAAACGGTTTGAGATACAGGTATGAAATTTGGATGTGACACTTTTGGGACTTTAGGGCATCGATTCTTAATTAGTCCAAACAATTAATTAAATCAGGGTACCAAAATTTTTGGGGTAAACTTTAATCGTGACCGACATATTGACCGATTTTGAACCTCACATTTTTAGCCAAAAATGTACAATTTTTGAACCCGAGTTTGAGATATTTTTAACCGGAAATTTAACCACTTTTATACCAGAAATATACAAATCAATCTTCTAAAGTTCATTCTTGCGAAAATAAACACTCTATCTTGAACTGTAATCGAGATATTGACCTATTTTTAACATCACATTTTTAGCCTAAATGTACAATTTTGAAACCCGGGTTTGATAAGTTTTTAACCAAAAATATAACCACTTTTATATCAGAAATATACAAATCGACCCTTCAGAGTACGTTGTTGCAAGAATTTACAATCTATTTTTAACCAAAATCGAGATATTGACAGATTTTTAACCTAACTTTTTTATACAAAAATGTACAATTTTTGAACCTGAGTTTGAGGAATTTTTAACCAGAAATTTAACCACTTTTACGCTTAAACGGAGCATCCTGTATACAAATGCATATGGTACGTAGATAGACAATAATATATCATATAAGTTATATTTGAAGAGTTTTTCTATCTGACTTAAAATAAAAGAGTTATAAAGAGAGGACAAACCGATGAATCACTCTGTATATACGGGTGTCCCAGGACGAGCTTACGCTACCGTTATTTTAAAAACTATTTAATATTATTTTACGAAATGTGGTATCAGGGGTTTTCCGACATAGCCGTTTCAGCTAAAATAATTTCAAAACAGTAGCACTTCCGGACAGACCGATGAATCACCCTATATAGTATATATATATATATATATATATATATATATATATATATATATATATATATATATATATATATATATATATATATATATACATATATATGTTTTAGAGGTGGGCGCGGGCCGTGATTTTGTCGGGTCACGATGGGTCACGATGTGACCCGCGTGATCGTGAATATAATTTAAATTTTGCGTCGTGATTGGACGTGAGCGTGAGGCACTAAAAAGTTATCGTGCGTGATCAGGCGTGATTGAAATTTAATCGGGCGTGAGTACAAGTTTTCTTCTATTTTTTATTCTAAAAAAATGTCAATTTCCATCTTTTACTTTACATTATTATTATTACTATGTCCAAATATGTCATCAACAGTATTTTTTGCATAAAAATAGTGTTATTGTTGTACCCAAAATTGTATACACAGTTGCTCCCATATCACTAAAGATATACAAATCTTTAAACCCGTTTGACACGATCATAATTTTGTTAACAAATTTGTTACCAAATTTATAATGATATTTGTGATGGAATAGAACAACCTATTTGTCCATAAACATTTGTTTCCAATGAAAGCAATCTGTTACCTAACTTATTACCAATTTGTTAACAAACAACTTATGACTGTGTTAAACAGGCTTTAATGTACATAGAAACAATTACGTGACACGAACGTGACCCGCCGGGCGTGATTGGACGTGAGCGCCAAAATAAAATCGTGAGCGTGAGTGATCGTGAATCAAACATAAAAAGTCGTTCGTGAGTGGTCGTGATTACATTTTTAATTTCGTGAGCGTGCGTGATCGTGAACAAAAAGTTACTCACGCGCCCACCTCTAATATGTTTATTCTTGCAAAAATGAACTTTATAGGGTTGATTTGTATATTTCCGGTATAAAAGTGGTTAAATTTCCGGATAAAAACTCCTCAAACTCGGGTTCAATAATTGTATATTTTTGGCTAAAAATGTAAGGTTCAAATTCAGTCAATATCTCGATTTTGGTTAAAGATAGAGTATTTATTCTTGCAAAAATGAACTTTAGATTTTAAAAACTATTCAATATTATTTTACTAAATTTGGTATCTAGGGGTTTTCCCACATGCCCGTTCCAGCTAAAATAATTTCAAAACAGTAGCACTTCCGGTTTAACCGGAAGTAAACAATAACATTCTTATTTTAAATGGAATGCTATATGTTTTATTTTACCATTGAATTCAGCAGAAAATATTACATATGAAACCGAAACAGGATTCATTTAAATAATAAAAAATGGGGTGTTCCATTTTAAAATAATGAGTTTTGAATTTTGTGAACTTCAACTTTGCGTTCACGTAGAAATTTCAATTTTCAAAAATTGCCGATTATTAATTTATATTATTGTAAACAAAAGCTTTCTTTATAAAACTGTTTTTACAGATTATAGAAACTCACCTATTTTCTTCTTCTTTTTCAACCGCTTCTTCACGGTTCTTTTGGGACTTTTGGCACAGGACTCTTCGCTATGGTCACAAGAAGAAGACGAAGAACTCCTCGAAGATGAAGAGAAGTTATCTTCTGTGTCCTCTTCATCAAATGTCGGACTTGGAGTTTTAACTTTCCCTGGATAAAGACCTAAAAGACCTGCAGATGTTCGTTGGGGTATAATCTGAAGACCTGTCCACCAAAATTCTTCTTTACATGTTAGTTTTCCATCTGTAGTGCTGGAATCTAGAATCGGAGCATCGAAAGTGATACTTATGATACTATTCTGTACCGTTCTATAAGCTCTATAGGCTCTGCAAGTAACCAACGTTACAGTATTTAAGCAAATTGCTATTCTGTAACCAAGTTACAGTACAGTAAGCGCTACAGAGTTATAGAAATTTCTATAAATCTTACAGCGCCAAAATCTTGACTGTAAAGTATTTACAGAGCATATTGAAACGTCAAAAATATATTTTTTCTACAGTCTATATACAAAGTAGTCATTTGCGCTCTCTTTTGTCAACGCAAAACGTCACTTTGCCGCTCTAGAGCGACAAAGTAGAAAAAACGCTCGCTCCTCAAATTTCTAACTATACAATGTTGAGAAATGTTACTTGGCTCCATTTTTAATGGAAACGTTTAGTCAGGAATTAATGACACTGTAGTTACACATTACCCACTTACATAACCAAACAAAATGCCGCACTGCTGTGAAAATAAAATAGGGCATTCATTTACAAAAACGAAAGTATAAAATGCTTAGATTAGATTGAAGCAATAGCTCAAGAAGAATGGAAAATACCGATAAGTAAAAATAAATAAAAAATAAATTTTTGTTACGGTGGAGGACCCCATTGTGGCGACTGTAGAAAAAATCTTGTGTGTTTCGAGCGCAAATGGACATTGTCGATTTCGAGAGAATGCCTCGCTCCTGCGTTGCGCGGCAACAACCTCTCAATCGACAATGTCCCATTTTGCGCTCTTAATACACAAATAGCTATTAAACATCAAATTTTAATTTTTTTATATAAATTAAACAAATATAGAAATGAAAAGCAAAAGTTAACAATTTTTATTATATCCATTATTAAATGAAAAACATAGAAGGTAATTTACACATCCTACCAATTCTTATAGAAATTTATGGTTAAAAAAATCTGATGTGGCCAGCACATTACCTTCCGTCAGTTCTATATATTTTGTACAAATTTCATACGGAAAGTTCCTTGCTAAATTAAATATTCTATTTCTTGTACATTAGCTTCCGGCAGTTGCATGTATTTTATGCAAATTTCATACAGAAAATTATTATTTTGTGACGTTTTCTATATACAGTGTAATGTATCTGCAGAAAAAAAAGATTTATTATTATTATTTCTTGTACATTACCTTAAAGCAGTTGTATGTATTTTATACAAATTCCATAGAGAAAGCAAAAGATCCTATATTTCCAGTAAAATTATAAAACAGACACACTATGTCAATTTCACTTGACACTGACATCTTTCAATCAGAATTTTCTTAATATAGTAGTTGTTTCCACAGGTATGGCTACTTTATGAAATTTAATTTCTTTATAATTTTTTAACTCAATATCCATTTAATATTAAGTATAAAATGCAGTCAAATCGTATAGAGAATAAAATATTCTTTAATATTTATAATAACATCAAATGTGAAAAAATTATATTTAACATAGTTTTTTCAAGAAAAACTGTTAAAATCTTCAAATGATGGTACTTCCGGTTGACCAATTGTAACCAAAATCTAATCAGCTCTTCCTATGGATGTAACGAAGAAGTATACGAAAAAATTATAATTTTTGTAACTGTAGTATTAGAGTTATCGCAGACGAAAATTTTGTTACACACACACACACATACAGACATCATCGTAAAAATAGTAAATTCGTATTCTAGGGACTCTAAAACGTGCTTATTGAGTAAAATCTCATCATCGAATTTTTTGACCAAAGACAATACCTTCCTTACCTAAAGGTGACGGAAGGTAAAAATATTTTAGCATGAAAATAGAGAAGATTTTTTCAGAATTATCAAAATCCATTCAGTTGAGTGTACCAGATAATGAATTACATTAATAAGAAATGTTTTTATTCAAACTCAATGTAATATTTTAATTTAAGTGACCTTTTTTCTTTAATATAAAGTTGAGTAATTTTAAATACCTATACCTAAGAACTTGTCAAAATTAGTGATTCTAAGATAAAGGCAATAAGTGCAGTTCCCGCCAGTCAAGATGATTTGAAGAAAACTCTATACCTAATTGTACGAGATCGAGAACTAACGCTAGAGAACTGATCAGTTTCATAGCATTTTTAAAACAGTCATTAAATGATGACTGCATAATTAATATTAATAGATCACATTAGTAAGGAGAATAGATTACAAAAATTAAAACACAGGACATAAAAAAAATTATTAACAATGACAAGCATTGATTACAACAATGACAAACATTGATTACCTGCAAATATCAAAACATAACGTATTTTGATTCAATAATTATATATTTCTTTTAATCTTAATCCTATATATTACATGTGTAAATCTGATGTATTTAGGCCCGGTATTTTCACTTCCGAATAAAGTTTCGAATAAGTATTCGTTAAATAAATTTATTCTATATATTTATCCAACGAATAATTCCATTGCGTCTTTTCACACATTTTACACAAACAAATAGTTATCTGTCGAATAACTTTAACGTTCGTGAATTGGTAGCCTTGCAGAGTGAATTTGTGTCAGTAGAGAAGGATGGAGTTTGGCGTAGCCACGTTACGCAGACAAGGATGAAATGTGTCAACTACTTTTGAATCCGTAGTTGCCAAAATTTTGTTTGACATCTTTAATGTCAATGTGATCTATATTATGCATTTTTAACCCCGGGAGACTGTAATTTAATAAGTGTACCATCTAATTCAGCACTTATATGCGGTAAGCGGGATATGTATATTGTAAAATTGTTCTTGTACTTTTTGTATATTTGTTTCAGTTCAAAGTAAATGTTTGTCAATGTATTCAACAAAAGTATCCAAAATTCGAAAATATGTTGCCAGCGTCAAATGACAGGATCTTTATAATGATTTACCTATTTACTGGTTGAGATCAAATGCGATCCCCAATATGTGATCCTAAATTGTTTTCATAATCGGAACCTGTCAAAAATTATTTCATTTATGTGGTTATGTTGCTGTTTGATGGTGTGTGATCGATTTCTCACGTTATTTATTAATTCATAGTTGAAAATATCATCATAATATTTAATATATCCATTTTGTTAATAAATCTGCGCTATGTGGAAATGTAATGAACTTACGAATAAACGGTTATTCGCTACCCAAGTACCGAATAATTTATCTCGCGAATAACAGATGTTATTCTTTCGAATAAATTTATTTGCAAGTGAAAAGACGACAAAAATATTTATCCGAAGGATAAATTTATCTAAACCTTTATTCGCAAGTGAAAATACCGGCCCTTATAGAAATTAATAATTGGTGCAAAATCTTGACGGAATCTATTGCTTATTCTTATTCAACTACATAAATATATTACGGAATATGTATCTTTGAACCAACATACCTACCTTTTTATCTAGTAAGAGTGTTATTTTTATATTAACAATCGGTTCTATGTCATATTTTTAGAATGCCTACTAAATTACTGTCAAATATACTGTAGCATATTTGACAGCTAGACAGGCATGAAGCTAGTAATTCTATAAGAATAGGCGGTGTGCACAAAAGTAGTCAGCGCCGGCAGCGGACAAAAATGACAAAAGTGGTTACTCATTGAAACACAGCAAGGTTATGTTTTATGTCAGAATAAATTTGCAATTTCTATTTTATATAATATTTGCAATGAATGCGAATAATAGGACGTCAAATATTATGTAATGCAGTGGGGGATGTAATAATTCTTACAAAATTGCCGATTGAAGTATCAAATTTTATAAATTTCCTAGAAGATTATGTACGGAACAGATGTATAAGAAAATAACTTTTCATCAAATATCTTCTACTAATATGAAAAATTCTTTTAGGTATACATATTTTTCTCAATGTAAAAGATATTTATCGTATGAATAAAATTCCAACAATGGTCGTCTGATTGCAATAATGAATTATATAAAAAATGTGTTTCTTAAGTTAATATTTGAACAAGATATAATACAAGAAGCAGAAAATTGTCTTAAAATTGTATAATACTTGCAGTTGTATGAAATAGAAGTCTATTTTTGACATAATTCGTCTATTTATTATAAATTTTGTACATCTAATGTTAATGTTAAAGATAGGAATTCACATGGTTCGTATTTTTCGTGTATTTTCTTTTCCGAGCTTGTGCAACTGATTCCACTTATATTTTCAATGAAGAATCTTCTTCATTTATTGCGAATATAAAAGAAAGATGCTAACATCATACACTGATATCGTGACATGTAGAAATATTCTTCTTTCCAATCATTCAAGTTTTCCAACTTTTTAATCTTAGTTTCCATGCATTGTGCATCTTGTAACATTTAACTAATATTATAAATTATAATATAAATTTAAATATGATAAAATGGTTCACAGAAATCACACATATTGAGAAAAATTATATTTTCTGCCACAGTACCTTCGCTGGTCTTTTGACTTTTTTGATTGTCAAATCACATATATAGCATTTTAAATATTTTCTTTATTCATTTCAATATACTATGACGTATAATATTCATATACAACAGCAAAAACTCAAAATAAAATTGTAAATTGTATCACTTTCTCGAAATGTCAAAATTTATTAGGTACCCAAAAATGCCAATGTAGCCGTTAGAGGCGCTGACGCTCAAAATGTGCACATCGCCTATAACTCTGTAGCCAGACTTGTTACAGAGAGAGTTACAGAATAGGTAATTTTACTATTGCTGTAAGCTGCCGTCTTACAGAACTCTATAGCTTATAGAGTCTATAGACTTACAGTCTTACAGAGCAAAGTTACAGAATAGCACCATTAAAGCTCATTGTTATTTTAAATATTGGCGGGAGGTTATGTGCTGGCCACATCAGATTTTTTTAAACTTACCTCGAGCAACTAATCGGGTCAGTTTTTCGGGAAAAATCAATTGAGGAGGATCAGCGTCGATAATATCTCTAAATTTTTCCAAGATAGCGTAAACAGCGGCGTCTCTAGGTTTAATTTTTTTAGGGGCATGTTCCCTGAATCTGCACCCTGAATAACTATTTAATAATTGGAATTTATAGGCTCTTTCTCCACAACATGGAAATCTAAAAAATATAACGAGAAATGGGAATGTGTGTTTGCTGTAAATTCCAACGGGCGTCATCTTAGAAATATTTATATAAAACTTGCTCCAGACGGTTTTAAAATTTGGAAATGAGTTAATTTATATTTTAAACCCCGTAGAACATGAATTTTGTGTTAATTTGAAGATAATTCTAACCGTTTCGGAGTTGTGGTTTAAATAAAATTTATATTTTTGGGGAAAATTTTTCCCAATTTTTTCCAAAATTTCGACCCCATTTTTCAGAATCCTTAAGGCCTTTTTGACACTTGTAAAACATTAATATATTAAATCGACCCTCCAGAGTTCGTTTTTTCTAAAATTAACACCCTATCTTTCACTGAAATCGAGATATTAATCGATTTTTAACCTCACATTTTTATACAAAAATGTACAATTTTTGAACCTGGCTTTGAGGAGTTTTTAACCGGAAATTTAACTATTTTTATACCGGAAATATACAAATCGACCATCCGAAGTTCGTTTTTACAACAACTTACACTATATCTTTAATTGAAATTGAGATATTGACCGATTTTTAACCTCGCATTTTTATACAAAAATGTACAATTTTTGAACCTGGGTTTGAGGAGTTTTAACCGGAAATTTAACCTTTTTTATACCGGAAATATATAAATGGGCCCTTCGGAGTTCGTTTTTGCAACAACTTACACTCTATCTTTAACCGAAATTGAGATGTTGACCGATTTTTAACCTCACATTTTTATACAAAAATGTACAATTTTTAAACCCGAATTTGAGGAAATTTTAATCGGAAATTTAACCAGCTTTATATCGGAAATGTACATATCAACCCTCTGAAGTTCATTTTTGCAAAAATAAATACTCTATCTTTAACCAAAATCGAGATATTGACAGATTTTTAACCTTACTTTTTTATACAAAAATGTACAATTTTTGAACCCGAGTTTGAGGAATTTTTAGCCGGAAATTTAACCACCTTTATACCAGAAATATACAAATCAACCCTCTAAAGTTCATTTTTGTAAATATAAACACTCTATCATCATCTGAAATCGAGATATCGACAGATTTTTAAACTCACCTTTTTATACAAAAATGTACAATTTTTGAAACCGAGTTTGAGGAATTTTTAGCCGGAAATTTAACCACTTTTATACCGGAAATATACGAATCAATCCTCTAAAGTTCATTTCTGCAAAAATAAATACTCTATCTTTAACCAAAATCGAGATATTGACAGATTTTTAACCTCACATTTTTATACAAATATGTACAATTTTTGAACCCGAGTTTGAGGTATTTTTAACCGGAAATTTAACCACTTTTATACCGGAAATATACAAATCAACCCTCTAAAGTTCATTTTTGTAAATATAAACACACTATCATTATCCGAAATCGTGATACTGACTGATTTTAAAACTCACATTTTTAGCCAAAAATGTACAATAATTGAACTCGAGTTTGAGAAGTTTCTAACCGGAAATTTAACCACTTTTATACCGGAAATATACGAATCAATCTTCTAAAGTTCATTTCTGCAAAAATAAGTACTCTATCTTTAACCAAAATCGAGATATTGACAGATTTTTAACCTCACATTTTTATACAAATATGTACAATTATTGAACCCGAGTTTGAGGAATTTTTAACCGGAAATTTAATCACCTTTATACCGGAAATATACAAATCAACCCTTTAAAGTTCATTTTGCAAAAATAAACACTCTATCTTTAACTAAAATCGAGATATTGAACCATTTTTAACGTTACATTTTTAGCCAAAAATAACAATTTTTGAACCCGGGTTTGAATAGTTTTTAACGAGATATTTAACCATTTTTATACGGGAAATATACAAAACAACTCTCTAAAGTTGAGTTTTGCAAAAATAAACACTCTATTTTTAACTGAAATCGTGATATTGACCAATTTTTAACCTCAAATTTTTAGTCAAAAATGTACAATTTTTGAACTCGTGTTTGAGAAGTTTTTAACCGAAAAGTTAACCACATTTATACCGAAAATATACAAATCAACCCTCTACAGTTCATTTTCCAAATAAACACTGTATCTTTAATTGTAATCGAGATGATATTGAACCATTTTTAATGTGACATTTTTGGCCGAAACTAAACAAGAAAACATGCATTTTTGGGGGCTCATAACTCCTGAACTGTTTGAAATATCTTCAAATTAACACTAAAATCGTGTTGTACGAGGTTAAAATATAAATTGATTCTCGACAAGTCCGCGGGGTATCAGCTAGTTTTTGATAAAGTTTAAAATAAGTTTTTACCGTCCTACAGGAAGTGGTGATTTTTGGCTATCCACTGTAAAGTATTGAGGTGGTTCTGTGTGGTACTGACACCACTTGAGTTTATGGGCCGGAAATGGTTTAAAGCAGTGAGAACAAAATAAGAAATGGCAGTCTCCCCATAGATACCAATACACCTAAAAATAATTTATTTAACAACAAACAGGTTTAGGAACTTGAGTATTTATATTTCATACCTTTCTCCAATTTTTGAATTTTTGGTACAGCGACAAAACATAATCATTAATATTCCAATTGGCATCTCTTACATGGGTACTAATAAGTTGCCCGTACCTATTTAAGGTCATACAAGTTGGATGACATGGCGTCAACTGCCCTATTTCTGGCATAATTAACTGTTCGCATTTACTGCATTTGAAAATTCGCGCCAGACTATTCCAGTGACCTCTAACCGACTCCGAAACGGGATCACATAAACTTTGAATCATCTTACAATATAAACGCGAGTGAATTTTGTCTTTTTTGTCCTTTATAAACTCTAGTTCAGAGTTTGTATACATTGCTGCAAGTCTATAATATCAATGAATTTTTTAAAGATATGACCTTGACCAGACATCTTTTAAAAATGAAACTATACCTTGTAATGATGCTATCGTTCAAGCAGCTTAAATTCGTAGCGTTTTGAAGTATTTCGTTCATGTTTTCATGACAATATAACAAACAATCTTGCAGTAGTGGCTCCATCTGTAAAAAAGCCGCGCTGACTAAAATCGGAATCACGCAAGTAGTGTCAAGTTTTGGTCTGTCTTCTTCGGGGATTATTTCTTGTTTTACCCAAGACATTAGCCATTCAAATATTCCGATGTCGCAGTGGACGGATATATCCATATCTTCCAGTTTTTGACCTAAAAAGTTAGGTAAGGCTATATAGTACAGGGTGTAAATTAAATAAGTGCATTAAATTTAACCAGTAATGTAACTCGATGAGAGCAACAATATTTCTTAATAATTTTTTTTCTAAGTCTTTTAGATTTTGAGTTAAAATTCTTTAAAGATTTGCTGCATATTTCGTTACCCACCCATGGAGAACAAATGGCTGCTGCCGTATTCAAGTGGGATACAAACAGCTCAAAAATTGTCGGTTATCGGTTACACTTACAGTCACAGTAATTAATAAACGAATCAACAGAAATAACATTATTATTAATTAATACGTAATAGTTTATATACAGGGTGATTCATCGGTCTGTCCTCTCTTTATAACTCTTTTATTTTAAGTCAGATAGAAAAACTCTTCAAATATAATTTATATGATATAGTATTGTCTATCTACGTACCATATGCATTTGTATACAGGGTGCTCCGTTTAAGCGCAACAGTATGTAACTTTATATTTCTTAATGGAACAGCCTATATTTATTTATTTATTTTGATAGTAAATTCGATTCCCTTTAAAAAAGTATAAAATAATAAGGGGTCTAAAATTATAAATTAAGAAGTTATTTACGTTCATAAAAAATAGTAGTTCAGAGTGGAAAAAACCATAATATAATACAAAATTTTGGTCCTTTTTATTAATACTTATTTTAAACATTACACTAATTCCAAAGAAGCTTTTAAAATTTAGTGACAGACTAAATAATGCAAAATTATAATAAATGCTCGAAAACTTCAATATATTTTTCTACTCGTATTATAAATATTGTATTAACCATCTCATCTTTACTAAAATTTGTATTATTCATTTTCACATCAACATCAACAATGATAAACTAAGAGTATTTGGATAACTTGTTTGTTTAAATTCGAAACAATTGATCAAATTATCCATAGCTTACTTTGTTAATAACAACATGATAGAAACATATCATTCAACGAATAAAGGTAAATACCTTCTTAATTTATAATTTTAGACCCCTTATTACTTTATACTTTTTTAAAAGGAATCGAATTTACTATCAAAATAAATAAATAAATATACGCTGTTCCATTAAGAAATATAAGGTTACATATTGTTGCGCTTAAATGGAGCACCCTGTATATAAATGGATATGGTACGCAGATAGATAATAATGTATCATATAAATTATATTTGAAGAGTTTTTCTATCTGACTTAAAATAAAAGAGTTATAAAGAGAGGACAGACCGATGAATCATCCTGTGTATATATATATATATATATATATATATATATATATATATATATATATATATATATATATATATATATATATATATATATACCGGGTGGAACAGCATACCTGTGTACATAGGCGATTCATATGAGAAAAACAGTTTTTTCGTGCGCATTGCTCCCCAAATTATTTTAGACAAAAATGCTTCAAATAAATGTTGTAGAGCATAAAATTCTGCATCTAAATCAATAAACAGAATTACTTTTACATGCTTTGTAACGACAGAAATTAAATAAGAAAATATTGAAAATTACGTTGAAAATATCAAATAGCCATGGAATTGAAACAAAAATAGAAACAAATAAATGTCTGACGTTTGACAGATAAATAACTAATTTGACGGTAAAATATCAAAATGAATTCAGTTTATTCTAACGAAGAAAGGGTTTTTATAATAAAAACTTTTTATAGTGGAAATTGTTTACGTATAGTTAGAGATTTATTCGCCGTGAAATTTCCAAATAGGCCAATTCCAAGCGCTACAACAATACGCGCGTATGTTCAAAAATTTGAATCCACGGCAAGTGTTGCGGCGGAAAATAGTACAGGTAAATTTAAATTTGAATATTTTTTAAGAGATTTACAAACAAATCATATCTTTATTTATAGGAAATAAAAATAATCGCATTAATTTAGAAAACGAACAAAGAGTTCTGGAATTAATAAATTTTAATCCTAAATTAAGTTCAAGAATAATAGCGTAGGAATGTGAGATTGCTCATTCTACTGTATTGCGCATTCTTAAAAAACATAAATACCACCCTTATAAGATGCAATGCCATCAAGACATTTCGCCCATTGATGAAGAAAATAGGCGAGTTTTTTGTGAAGATATGCAAGAACGAGCAAATCGGGATCGTGATTTTCTTCCATCTATTTGCTTTACCGATGAGTGTACTTTTACATTAAACAATGAACCAAACGTTCAAAATGATAGGCACTGGGCTCTAGAAAATCCAAGATTAAATGTTACCACCAGAACGCAATATCCTCAAAAAATTAATATTTGGGCAGGCATTTTTAATAGCAATATTATTGGACCATTTGAGATCGTTGGCAACTTAAATTCTGAAACATACTTAGAACTCTTGATTAATGAGATCGGCCCTGCATTAGACAGCGTAGCGCGCGAAAATCAGGATGTTTGGTTTCAACAAGATGGCTGCCCAGCTCATTTCGGAATAAGTGTTAGAGATTATTTAAACCAAGCATTTCCAAATCGCTGGATTGGTCGTGGTGGAACTTTAAATTGGCCAGCCAGATCTCCTGATTTAGCACCTTGCGACTTTTTTTTATGGGGTCATCTTAAATGTAAAATTTATAAGCAGCGCCACCCAAATATTAATTCATTGAGAGAAGCTATCATGGAGGAGAGCGCCTTAATCACAAATAGGCAGCTCGCTAATGTAAGAAATTCATTCTACAATAGACTTGGTTATTGCTTGGCTGAAAACGGAGGATTATTCGAATATTTGTTATAATAATAAATTGTAGTGATTATTTTATTCAGAGAATTACTGTTTGAAATTTGAATTGTAGTAGATAGGTCTTAATGTTTACATGAATTATTTCCAATTTAAAAAGATTTTCAATAAAAATCCTATAAAAAATAAATATTTCATTAAAATGTACAATTGTCGTAATAATAGGTATGGAGATTTTTGTATGAATTTAATTTACCTATTTATTTGTTTCTATTTTTGTTTCAATTCCATGGCTATTTGATATATTTAACGTAATTTTCAATATTTTCTTATTTAATTTCTGTCGTTACAAAGCATGTAAAAGTAATTCTGTTTATTGATTTAGATGCAGAATTTTATGCTCTACAACATTTATTTGAAGCATTTTTGTCTAAAATAATTTGGGGAGCAATGGGCACGAAAAAACTGTTTTTCTCATATGAATCGCCTATGTACACAGGTATGATGTTCCACCCGGTATATATATATATATTATAAACTTTAATGTCCGACTGGTATATTATTAGAAGGGGACTACTGTGTAAACAAGAGGGGAGATAACCGTAATTACCGGCGCATTGTTATGATGTTCTAGAGTTTTCCAGAAATAATTGGGGTTGCTATATAACCGGCACAGCTCTGCCAAAGATGTTAGTTAGTTACATAAATAGACAGTGACTTAGTCGGACAGTTGAATGTGATATAAATAAATAGTGATATAAATAGAAGAAGAGCGTGTATGAATGCGATTATGAATGTGGCCGAGGCGAAAGAAGTGTGCTTAGACAGGAATGTGTGGCGAAGGATGATTGTTTCGTAACTATTATTGTGGTCCGGTTGCGGTATTTCGCTACCGAAAATCGGTCACTTTAATATGTTAAGAGTGAGGAATATATGTTGTACCTGTGATGTCAGGTTAGTAAGAATGTTGTTGAAAGAGAGAGTGATTATTTTTTGGTTGATGTTATTTTTATTCTTTCGGGTTTGTGCTAACCCACTATGTGGGAAATGCGTGATTTTATGTATGTATGTATGTATGTATGTATGTATGTATGTATGATATAAATAGTTGAAATAAATAATCAATAATATCGCGTAAATAAATAGTTGTGTTAATTGTTAAACTAACAACAATGCCTGAGATCAACAGTGTACTTTCCGAAGGCCTCTGATACTGATTGGGATTAAAACTTTCTGATCCGTCATTCGTAGAATATTAAAAAATTATAGTCGGACATTAAACGTTGAAGGCACCACAGGAGTTCAACAAACAATAACACTCTTGATACCTTAATTACTATTCTTGGAATAATAATTTAATTTAACTGATCGTTCTCTTTTTAAAATCTGCTATAGAAAAAAAAAATAACTAATTTAAACATTACCTGACGTAACTTCAGCAAAATATCCCATTTTTTCGACTAATAACTTCTGCGAACAAATAAAATCTTTTTTCACATTTTTTACTTCGTCACAGACATGAATTTCAATTTCGGAACTGAAACAAATGTATAAATTTAAAAATTAGTAAAGTCCAACCAGTCTTATCTGTATCTCGGACTCGGTTAAAAATATCGGCTTAATTCGTTCATATTTGAAATCAGCCATGTTTCTTTAATGTGTGTACATAGTTTTATTAATTCTAATTGATTAGTTTAAAAATTATTAACAAATTTGTAAATTTTGAACGAATTTTTTTTTATTTTGTTAATAACTCATAAGCCCCTCAACAATTATAAATTAAATAATAATTTATATACAATATATTTTTACCGGAAATAGTATTAAAATTATTAAACAAGTATAGTTCATGTTATCAAAAAGCTAAATTGAATTTTAAAAGAATTTTGAATGTATTTTTGCCGGAAACTACCCAAGTAACACAAATGACTTTAAATTGACGTCACTATTAGGTCATATTTTACGTCTTATAGTCGTCCTGAAGACGTCTCTGCGTGGAGCTGTGCGACGTCATTTTAGAACGTAGTTTCGACGTCTTTTTCAGACGTGGTTTAGACGTCTTTTAAGACGTTTTCACGTTATTAAATAGACCTAATTATCACCACATAAAGCCATCACATGAACGTCATAGCAACTACCAATCTGACGTCTAAATAGTCCTGTTTCAAATAAAAAATCAACGTCGCAGTGCCGTGCATACATGTCAAATTAGACGGCCGTATATGACTTAAATTCAACTTATAATCGACGTCACTTTTTAATCAACCGTAGTGCTACTTGGACACCATTCAAGTACCACAAATGACCTAAAATTGACGTCACTGTGACGTCCAAATTTACATCTTATAGTCGTCCCGAAGACGTCTCAGCGTGAAGCTGTGCGACGTTTGTTTTAAAACGTAGTTTCGACGTCATTATCAGACGTGGTTTAGACGTCTTTTAAGACGTTTTCACGTCATTAAATAGACCTAATTATGACAACATAAAGTCATCACATGAACGTCATAGCAACCACTAATCTGACGTCTAAATAGTCCTATTTCAGACCAAAAACAATCGTCACATAGACGTCAAATTAGACGTTTAAATAGTTCTGTTTCAGACCAAAAATCAACGTCGCAGTGACGTCGCATACACGTCAAATTAGACGGCTGTATATGACTTAAATTCAACTTATAATCGACGTCACTTTTTAATCTACTGTAGTGCTACTTGGACACCATCCAAGTACCACAAATGACCTAAAATTGACGTCACTGTGACGTCCAATTTTACGTCTTATAGTCGTCCTGAAGACGTCTCAGCGTGGAGCCGTGCGACGTTATTTTAAAACGTAGTTTCGACGTCATTTTCAGACGTGGTTTAGACGTCTTTTAAGACGTTTTCACGTTATTAAATAGCCTAATTATCACCACATGAAGCCATCACATGAATGTTATAGCGACCACTAATCTAGCGTCTAAATAGTCCTATTTCACACAAAAAACAATCGTCACATAGACGTTAAATTAGACGTCTAAATAGTCCTGTTTCAGACTAAAAATCAACGTCGCAGTGACGTCGCATATAAGTCAAGTTAGACGGCCATATATGACTTTAATTCAGCTTATAATCGACGTCACTTTTTAATCAACCGTAGTGCTACTTGGACACCATTCAAGTACCACAAATGACCTAAAATTGACGTCACTGTGACGTCCTAATTTACGTTTTATAGTTGTCCTGAAGACGTCTCAGCGTGGAGCTGTGCGACGTGATTTTAAAACGTAGTTTCGACGTCATTATCAGACGTTGTTTAGACGTCTTTTAAGACGTTTTCACGTTATTAAATAGGCCTTATTATCACCACATAAAGCCATCACATGAACGTTATAGCAACTACCAATCTGACGTCTAAATAGTCCTATTTCGGATCAAAAATCAACGTCGCAGTGACGTCACTTACACGTCAAATTAGACGGCCGTATATTACTTAAATTGAACCTATAATCGACGTCACTTTTTAGTCGACCGTAAGTCAGGGTTACTTGGGTAGTTTAAATTGTTCGCAACTGCCTCAATTTATTCAGAACTGGCGGACACTATTAATATTTAAAATAAAACAATTATTATGTAATTTACTCACTTAGTTCTATTGGCAGATTTCACTGAGTTACTGTCTGTTGATTTTTTTCTATTTACACTGTCTTTACTGGACGAGGACTTTGAGGAAGTGTTACTATTTTTATCTAGAAATATATTAACAGTATTATAATAATGTATGTAACAAAAGAATTAATTTAAGTTGTCAAAAATACGAATTTTTTAAATGTATATCCAGATATCAATTCTTGATATCAAGAATTAATTTAAGATGTCAAAAATTCGAATTTTAGTCGTCTTAAATTAATTTTGGATATCCAGAATTCGATACTTGATATCCAAAATTAATTTAAGATATCAAAAATTCTATGTTTTACGTTCTAAACTAATTTTGGATATCAATAATTCAATTCTTGATATCAAGAAATAATTTAGGTTGTCAAAAATTCGAATTATAGTCGTCTTAAATTAGTTTCGGATATCCAGAACTCAATTATTGATATCAAGAATTAATTTAGGTTGTCAAAAATTCGAATTTTTTAAATTTTGGATATCCACAACTTAATTCTTGACATCAAGAATTAATTTAAGATGTCAAAAATTCGAATTTTAGTCGTCTTAAATTAATTTTGGATATCCAGAATTCAATACTAGATATCCAAAATTAATTTAAGATTTCAAAAATTCGAATTTTTCACGTTCCAAACTAATTTTGGATGTCAATAATTTAATTCTTGATATCAAGAATTAATTTAAGATGTTAAAAAATCGAATTTTTGACGTCCTAAATTAATTTTCGATATCCAGAATTCAATATTTGATATACAAAATTAATTTAACATGTAAAAAAATCGAATTTTTGACGTCCTAAACTAATTTTGGATATCAATAATTCAATTCTTGATATCAAGAATTAATTTAACATGTCAAAAATTCGAATTTTTGACGTCCTAAATTAATTTTGGATATCCAGAATTCAATTCTCGATATCCAAAATTAATTTAACATGTCAAAAATTCGAATTTTTGACGTCCAATATTATTTTAAGATGTCAAAAATTCAAATTTTAGACCTCCTATATTAGTTTTGGATATCCAGAATTCAATTCTTGATATCAAGAATTAATTTGAGATGTCAAAAATTCGAATTTTAGATGTCCAAATTAATTTTGGATATTCAGAATTCAATTTTTGATATCAAGAATTATTTTAGGTTGTCAAAAAAATTGAATTTTAGAGCTCCTAAATTAATATTTGATACATCTCCATGAATAACATGTCCAGAATTCGAATTTTTGATGTCTTAAATTAATTTTGGATATCAATGATTCAATTCTGGATATCACACCTCCTTAAATAACAAGTCGAGAATTCGAATTTTTGATATCAAGAATTGCGCCATCTACTTTAAAGTGGCTGAATTACTTTGTGTCGGTAAGTCAGATTTCCTCAGCGAAATCAAGACTAAATGTATGACCAAGGCTTATGTTATAATACTCAAAACGAAGACCCTAAATTATTATTCACGAAAGATGACTACACTATTATTCACGAAAGATGATTGTTCAAGGTCATTTGTTCGAAGAAAGAATACACATCACTTTATAACAGTAGCTTAACATTTTGTATTAGAAAGAAAAAGATTATTTGACCTATGTCTACTTAATTTATGTGGTGTGACAGATATACGTAAATAGTGGCATTACTTTCTAACAGACTATAAATAATAATGATGTATGTCGTAGAATTACAGATACCTAATTATCTACTACACTTCCCTCTGTGCTATTATTTACCCAGTGGCGTTAACGTTTAAATCAAATTATTATTCCTTGGTTTATAAGTTAAGTCTATGTTTTTGTATTTTGCAAAAACATAAGTGAAGAACATAAATCTTTCAGAAATGCATTATTTAGAAAGAAAAATAATTTTCAAATGAATTACTCTTATTTTTTCAATTAAAATGTTTCCATAAATATTTCATGTTGCACGCCTATGCAAACTAAATGCAATGAAGTTATCTGCAAGCAATATTATATCACACGGCTCACAGATGACCTTGAATAGTCATCTTTCGTGAATAATAGTTTATTCAAGATCATTTGTGAGTCGTCTGATATAATATTACTTGTAGATAACTTCGTTGCATTTCGTATGCATAGGCGTGCAAAATTAAATATTTATGGACACATTTAAACTGAAAAAATAAGAGTAATTCATTTGAAAATTGTTTCTTTTTAAATAATGCCTTTCTGAACGATTTATGTTCTTCACTTATGTTTTTGCAAAATACAAAAACATAGACTTAACTTATAAACCAAGGAACAATAATTTGATTTAAACGTCAACGCCACTGGGCAAATATTAGCACAGAGGGCAGTGTAGTAGAAAATTAGGTATCTGTAATTCTACGACATATGTCATTATTATTTATAGTATGTTAGAAAGTAATGCCACTATTTACGTATATCTGTCACACCACATAAATTAAATAGACATAGGTCAAATAATCTTTCTCTACTGCTGTAAAGTGATGTGTATTCTTTCTTTGAAAGAATGACCTTGAATAGTCATCTTTCGTGAATAATAGTGTATAGTTTCATTTTGGAAGGTATTTGTTTTGAGTATTATAAAACAGGCCTGGGTCATACATTTAGTCATGAATTCGCTGAGGAAGTTTGACTTACCGACACAGAGTAATTCAGTCACTTTGAACTATACTCTATCCGTTTTAACTATAGACTAGATGGCGTTTCGAGCGCGACCGTTTTTACATGTATTAAATAAAAAAATCAAATTTTGGTGATTTAAAAGAAATCTTTCTAATTGACATTTTTTCAGTAATTTTGTCTTGTACGTACATGTATCCATACTTATAATCTCCGTACCTTTCTCTACATTTCGGCGAAAGGGGCATGAATAAATGAAAACCACATTATTCAAATAAATTTTAAAGAAAACAACGTAAAATAAAAATATAATTCACCTTTGAAATATAAATATTTACACTCTAAAATATATACATTATACGTATAAACTATATACACCGTTAATTATGAACAATAGTATATTATGTTACTAGGAGTAGAAAGCGGTCTTTTTGTGTTGAACCCAGCTATTGCGGCCGAGGCGCTAGCCGAGGCTTTGCAAGCTGGGTAAAACATGTACTTTTATAGCTTTCCAAATATTACATCGTCCTATGCCCAGTTCTGATGCCACAATTTGGACACTTTCTAATTTGGAACATGCATTCGTGGCACGATATGTGCAGTGTAAATTATACGCCACTTTTTTTGACCGCTTCGGAGGGCCTATCCTTTTGGATATTTTAAAACATTGGCAGAGCCAGGTTCAGAAATTTTATCCATAATATTAACGAAGAGAACAATAACAAAACTAACGAACTACTAACTAAAAACTAAGAAAACGCGCACAATGAAAACTATGTAATATGAAATATAACGACAAAACACTATGAAAATTATATAAACGAAAAAAACAAACAAACAGAACTGAACAGAAATTGATAATATGTAATAAATCGTGTACTATTAACTTTGTTGACATTTATATATTTTATGTCAGACGGCAAAATAATTGATACAGTTGTCAAGCAAATTTATATTTCGAGTCAATTATTTTACTGTGTAAACTCGGTTCATGTTTGAACCAATCAGAGAGCTAGAATCTTAAGCCCTATATCACCCAACGCTCTATAGTTAAAACGGATAGAGTATAGTTTTGATGGACGAAAAAAAACTTTCTATTTTTTCTCAAAACTTTTGTTCATACGCTATTAAAATCTGGGGAAGTATTATTAATACTAACCTCTTAAAGATGTCGTAGATTTTTTATTTGAATTCGGAACTAAATAAGGCAGAACTGAGTCTAAAAGTCCTTCATTTAATATATCGTCTAATTTATTTTTAATAGAAGTGTCGTTTTCAATAACTATAACAGAAAAATGTTTTAAAAATACATACAAGGCTAAAAGAAGTGTAATTACCTATATTAGCATTAGAAGGTTGGCTACTATGATTTTTTGATTGCACTAAAGCTGTATTTTTTAATTTTATCCAATTCACAACTTCTGCAGCCCCTTCTACATTAGAAAGGGTGTCTTCCACCGAGTCGGTCACTTGATACGCTGTTCTTAAAAAGTCGAGAAATTCCTGTATTGATATTTCACTAAAATCTTCCTTTTTTTTACTAGACGGAACTAAAGAAGTCTCTAAATTTGTTTTAATATTCGCTTTCTCCATTTTTAATGACGAAAAACTACTCTAAAATAAGTTTGATCAATATTTTGCCGATCAATATCTTTTGAGCTTATTGACATATTTTGACATTTCAAATTTTGTTAATAAATAAAAAAAATATAATCAGCGAATCCTATACCACGTTTTTGTTTTTTTATACAGGGTGAGTCTGGGAAGACACCCTCCCCCTTTATCTTTTTTATTATAAGTAATAGAAAAAAATGGCACGTATAAAAATTTTATTATTTTACATATACTATTTGATGGCAGATGTAGATATTTTTTATAAAGTCAGGTTTACAAGATACGACTATCAACTTTTATTTTTCAAATGGCAACCTATAATTATTTTCATAAAATTGAAACCGCCATTTTTTTCTCTTTTCAACGATGTATTATTTTTTATTAATGTATTTGAAAAATTTCGAGAAAAATGAGATAATTTAGAAATATTAGAAATAATTTTTAAACAAATATTATAGGTGGCTATGTGAAAATAAACAAAACGTAACTTAGCAAACTAAAACAACAAATTTAGTAACAATAACAACTTAAAACAAATGTTCAAAATTACGACCATGTTCTGTAATACAAAAATTCAAGCGTTGAATGTGATGTGTTCGAACATCTGCCAGAATGTTTCGCGAAATATTCTGAAAAGCATTTCGAATACGCTCTTTCATGTCTTCTACATCTGTAGGTATCGGGTAAAAATCCTTCTCAGTGTTCTTAAACTCGGTTGCCGACGTCTAGGAAACCACTCCCGGTAAATTCTTTTTGCTCTTCTTATGATTCCAGTCGATTCACCAATTATTAGAATCATATCAATTAATTCGTTCTTCGTAAACATTTCAAAATGTTTTTTCTTTTGTTTACAAAATAAGTTAAATTAAGTAACAAACAAATGTATACTTTTTTGACATTAATTTAATTGTTTTACATTGTTACGTTTTGTTTATTTTCACATAGCCACCTATAATATTTGTTTAAAAATTATTTCTAATATTTCTAAATTATCTCATTTTTCTCGAAATTTTTCAAATTCATTAAATAAAAATAATACATCGTTGAAAAGAGAAAAAAATAGCGGTTTCAATTTTATTAAAATAATTATAGCTTGCCATTTGAAAAATAAAAGTTGATAGTCGTATCTTGTAAACCTGACTATAAAAAATATCTACATCTGCCATCAAATAGTATATGTAAAATAATAAAACTTTTATATGAGCCATTTTTTTTCTATTACTTATAATAAAAAAGTTAAAGGGGGGCGGGACGTCTTCCCAGACTCACCCTGTATATCTTTAACCGTGTATGAGTGGCTATCTCAATTTGTTTTCGAGATATTAAAAAATAAAGTGCTTAAATCTATTGAAACAATCACGGACGGATTTAAAATGCCCTAAATATATTTAAAAACATGTAAATATAATATTTAATAATTTATTTAATAAATTTGATGTACTTACCATACCGATAGTCATTCAGAGCTTACGCTATCGTTATTTTAAAAACTATTCAATATTAATTTTAATTTCTCTTCTCTCTTCTTACTTACAAGACAGATTACTTTCTGTTCATTTGCTAGGATATAATTCATTTTCATTTACTGCCACCTCTGGTGTACCACAGGGCTCCAATTGGGACCATTACTTTTCCTCTTATTTATCAATGACATCACAGATGTTATCCATTGTGGTAAGTTACTCTTTGCCGACGATCTGAAAATTTTTCACCCGATTTCTTCACCTTCTGATTGTGACATTCTTCAACGTGACCTAATTAATATTTCCAACTGGTGCTTGTCCAATAATTTGTTTTTAAATCTTGATAAATGCCAAATAGTTTCATACTACAGGAAATTCTCTCCAATTTTGTTCAATTATTCCCTAGATAATAAAATTCTAACCCGTAATGATCTCATTACTGACCTTGGAGTAAAATTCGACAAGGAATTAACATTTGTGCCACACATAAACTTTTTCTGTAATGCAGCCTTACGCTTACTAGGTTTCATCATTCGCAATACACGTTCTTTTACTAATGTAAATGCAATCGTTTGTTTATTTTATTCCTTAGTACGATCAAAATTGGAATACTGTTCTCTTATTTGGAGTCCTTCTGCTGAAGTTCATCAGGATCGCATAGACACTATTCAAAAAAAGTTCCTTAAGTTTTTATTTCTTAAAACATATGGAACATATCCCGACCGTTTCATGTCTTATCACTAGTTGCTTTTAACTTTTTAACTCTTTGCGAGCGACGTAATATTTATTCTGTTTACCATCTTTCTAAGATAATCCACAACAATGTTGATGATCCACAGTCATTAAATCTTATTAACTTTCACGTACCTATGTATCTCATTAGATACTCATTTACTTTTTATTTACCAGCAGCACGTACCAATATTTTCTTCTCTTCTCCTATTAATAAAATGTGTCTTTTATACAATTCTAAATTTTCGTCTCTAGATATCTTCCTTCTATCGTCTAAGCAATTTTACCACTGTCTTCTGAAGTTTTCCGTTGGTCAAAACCACAATCCCTCGTTATTACCTCGTTAAGTTATTTCTTTACCCACCTGCTTTGTTTCTCAACCTAGTTTTCCTCTGTACTGTAATTGAGCTCTGCCTGTTGTATGGAGTATTTAATAATAATAATAATAATAATAATAATAATAATAATTTTACGTCTAAATTTTTTAGAAACAAACGCCATAGATCTCAGTTGTTCTTACTATGCGCAGATATCCATTGCGCATATCTTCTATCTCTTTAAATTGAAAAGGTCCATTATTAGAATCATATCAATTGATTCGTTCTTCGTAAACATTTCAAAATGTTTTTTTTTTTGTTTACAAAATAAGTTAAATTAAGTAACAAACAAATGTATACTTTTTTGACATTAATTTAATTGTTTTACATTGTTACGTTTTGTTTATTTTCACATAGCCACCTATAATATTTGTTTAAAGATTATTTCCAATATTTCTAAATTATCTCATTTTTCTCGAAATTTTTCAAATACATTAATAAAATATAATACATTATTGAAAAGAGAAAAAATGGCGGTTTCTATTTTATTAAAATAATTATAGGTTGCCATTTGAAAAATAAAAGTTGGTAGTCGTATCTTGTAAACCTGACTTTATAAAAAATATCTACATCTGCCATCAAATAGTATATGTAAAATAATAAAACTTTTATATGAGCCATTTTTTTCTATTACTCATAATAAAAAAGTTAAAGGGGGGGGGGGCGTCTTCCCAGACTCACCCTGTATATCTTTAACCGCGTATGAGTGGCTATCTCAATTTGTTTTCGAGATATTGAAAAATGAAATGCTTAAATCTATTGAAACAGTCACGGACGGATTTAAAATGCCCTAAATATATTTAAAAACATGTAAATATAATATTTAGGGCCGGTATTTCCATCTTCGGATAAAGTTCAGGATAACTATCCGTCAGATAAATGATAAAATATCGCATCAAAAAATGACATTCAATATAATTTACTTCATTTGTGCTCTTATTTTGATGCGATATTGTTCATTTATCCGACAGATATGTTATCCAGCACTTTATCCGAAGATGGAAATACCAGCCCTTAATAATTTATTTAATAAATTTGATGTACTTACCATACCGATAGTCATTCAGAGCTTACGCTATCATTATTTTAAAAACTATTCAATATTATTTTCCGAAATTTGGTATCGAGGGGTTTTCCGACATGCCAGTTTCAGCTAAAATATTTTCAAAACAGTAGCACTTCCGGTTTAACCGGAAGTATACCCTAACTTTCTTATTTTAAATGGATGCTATATTTTTACCTCACGTCATACCGTAGGTAAGGGAGGTGATGTTATCTGTCCAAAAATTCGATGGTGAGTTTTTAGTGAATAAGTACGAATTAGAGTCCCTAAAACACGTTTTTACTATTTTTACGATGATGTCTGTGTGTGTGACAATTTTTCCTCGACGATAACTCTTACAACAAACTTCCGAAAATTTCTATTTACCGTATTTAAGCGTTCTACATTCATATAAAGAGTTGATTAGATTTTGGGTAACATTGGACAACCGGAAGTGATACTTTACTTGAAGCCCATAACAGTTTTTATTGAAAATTTTTATTAAAATATAATCCAAAACTTTTCAATTTTAGTATATAAGACTTTCATAACAAGGAGAATAACATATTAGATCTTGGTTAAAATTAATAAACCGGAAGTGATACTTTACTTGAAGCTCTGAACAGATTTTAGTAAAAAATATATTATGATATATTTGAAAACTTGTCAAATTTGGTATTTACGACTTTTATATGAAGGGGAGCAACGTATTATATTTTGGCTAAAATTGATAAACCGGAAGTGATACTTTATTTGAAGTTCTGAACATATTTTCGTGAAAAATATATTGATACAATCCAAAACTATTCAAATTTGGTATTTAAGACTTTTATATTAATGAGAACGACATACTAGATGTTTTCTAAAATAGATAAACCGAAATAGTACTTTACAGAAAGCTATAAACAGATTTTCTTGACAAAATATATTAAAACATGATCCAAAACTTATCAAATTTGGTATTTAAAACTCGATTTTGACTATACTTATATGATCAACCGGAAGTGGTACTTAATTTGGAGCTCTTAACAGATTTTCGAGAAAAAACATAGTAAAATATAATCCAAAATTTCGTATTACTGACTTTTCTATTTATTGGAACGAGAAATTAGATTTTGTTTACAAACGATCAATCGGAAGTGATACTTTACTTAAAACTCATTGCTATTTTAAACATGGAATTGACGAGAGGTTTTGTGCTGGCCACATCAGGTTTTTTACTTTACCATTGAATTCAGCAGAAAATTTTACATATGAAACCTAAAAAAATTACTCATGATCAACCACTTCCGGCGTAATTCAACTTTTTTTTGATTTTTTTTCACTAATAACGGCCACTTTTTACCTCTCGCTAAGAGAGGTATTGGATTCATGCTAAAAATCGCATATCCAGATTTTAGTGAATAAGCACGTTTTAAGGTACCTAGAATCCGATTATAACATTTTTACGATGATGTCCGTATGTGTGTGTGGATGTTGGATCCACATTTTTAACTACGTATTCCTCAATCTAACAATAATGGGAAGAGTTGATTAAGTTTTGGTAATAATTGAACAACCGGAAGTAGAGTAGTTACAAGAAAAAAATTATCTAAATATTATTTATCGAAAATTTATGTAAATACTTTTATTAAAGAACGTTAAATTCTTTATTCGATAAATATAAATTCATTATTATATCTTCTATAGATTTAGAGATAAAGAAAGGCATATAAAATAATTTGATGTAAAAAATCTCAGAACAAACTACTTCAAGGCAAGAAATTCAAATGTTTGTAATTGACACATAAATGTCACTGTCAAAAATATTTGTACATCATTATAGAGATTATGAAAATAAAAAAAAGTCAACAACGCAAAAGAATATACGTAAAAAAGAATATAAAAGGAATTTGCGAAAAAATGACGAATATAAAGATAAAGATATATATATGGCGAAAGGTTATGTGCTGGCCACATCAGATTTTTTATCAATGTATATCTTGAGAATGAAAACGAATTTCTATAATCTGTAAAAACAGTGTTATAAAAAAGCTTTTGTTTACAATAATATAAATTATTAATTGACAATTTTTGAAAATTGTAATTTCTACGCGAACGTAAGGTTGAACTTGACAAAATTCAAAAAACTATTTTTTTAAATGGAACAAAAATAAGGGTAGTTTGTGTAGCATGTCCTATGTTGAAAGTCGATAGATTTTTAGTAAAATGGAAAATATTTAAATTGCATCCATTAATATTTGTTTATAAGTCTAGTTTAGTTGGCTATGAACATTTTGTTTTAACTTTATATTTTCTTTTTCTGTTTACTACTACTTAATAATGGACCTTTTCAATTTAAGGGCTATCTCTTTCTATCGCTGCAAATAGTAAGAAAATGGCGCGAACAACTGCCATTTGGGCTGTCAAACGAAACGTCAAAAATATTGCAGTCATTAAAATACATGTATTCTCAGTGAAAATTTGCATCGTTAGGCATTTTAACTTCAATAAAAGCTTTTGTAACTTATTTCGATAAGCTTTTTTAAAGTTATCTGACATGTTCTCACATTTTACGTCTAAATTTTTTAGAAACAAACGTCAGATCTCAGTTGTTCTTACTATGCGTAGATCCCCATTGCGCATATCTTCTATCTCTTTAAATTGAAAAGGTCCATTCATAATAATTCGTTAATATTATAAGAAATAATAAATACGTAATAAACCTAATTTTCTTTTTTTTCTACCATGGCCCACTTCAATTAAATTTAATAACTAATATAAATAAATGCAATTTAAATATTTCTATTTTGCTAAAAATCTATTAACTATTCAACATAGGACATGCTACATAAACTACACTTATTTTTTAACGAAGAATTCATTTAAATAATAAAAAATGGGGTGTGCTATTTAAAAAAATTGAGTTTTTTTGAATTTTGTGAACTTCAATTTTACGTTCACGTAGAAATAACAATTTTCAAAAATTGTCGATTATTAATTTATATTATTGTAAACAAAAGCTTTCTTTATAAAACTGTTTTTACAGATTATAAAAATTAGTTTCCATTCTCGAGATATAGAGTGATAAAAAAGTGACCGTTATTAGTGAAAAAATAAAAAAATCTGATGTGGCCAGCACATTACCTTCCGTCAGTTCTATGTATTTTGTACAAATTTCATACGGAAAGTTCCTTGCTAAATTAAATATTCTATTTCTTGTACATTACCTTCCGGCAGTTGCATGTATTTTATGCAAATTTCACACAGAAAATTATTATTTTGTGACGTTTTCTATATACAGTGTAATGTATCTGCAGAAATAAAAGATTTATTATTATTATTATTATTTCTTGTACATTACCTTAAAGCAGTTGTATGTATTTTATACAAATTCCATACAGAAAGCAAAAGATCCTATTCCTATTTCCAGTAAAATTATAAGACAAACACACTATGTCAATTTCATTTGACACTGACATCTTTCAATCAAAATTTTCTTAATATAGTAGCTGTTTCCACAGCTATGGCTACTTTATGAAATTTAATTTCTTTATAATTTTTTAACTCTATATCCATTTAATATTAGGTATAAAATGCAATCAAATCGTATAGAAAATAAAATATTCTTTAATATTTATAATAACATTAAATGTGAAAAAATGATATTTAACATTGTTTTTTCAAGAAAAACTGTTAAAATCTTCAAATGAGGGAACTTCCGGTTGTCCAATTCTAACCAAAATCTAATCAGCTCTTCGCATGGATGTAACGAAGAGAAATACGAAATAATTATAATTTTTAGAATTGTAGTATGGAAGTTATCGTAGACGAAAATTTTGTTACACACACACACACACACACACACACACACACACACACACACACACAATACATACATACATACATACATACACACACACACACATACATACAGACATCATCGTAAAAATAATAAAATCGTATTCTAGGAACCCTGAAACGTGCTTATTCATCAAAAACTCACCACCGAATTTTTTGGCCAAAGACAATACCTTCCTTACCTAAAAGTGACGGAAGGTAAAAAGTTGAATATTAAAACACGTTTTTAATACGTCACGTACCATTTATTTTACCATCAACACTATTACAAATTACATTTATTTACGATTACAGTTCAACTCGAACACCCTGACAACAAAGATTTACTTTTCGAGCTTCCAGTCCATTTCTACCCAATTCTGGGTATATGTCGTCCAAAGAAGCATTCGGACGCAGTAGTGCAATGGCCAGCCCCCCACCACCCGCGCCAGTAAGTTTGCAGGGGAAATTACGTTCCCAAAATATGTTGGCAGCAGTGTCCAACTTCGCATGACTGACATTTAGTGAATTTAGAAGATTGTGGTTGAGTTTGAACAGCTCCTGAAATTAAATATGAAATGTTTTATATTTATTCAAAACTGCTGGAAATGGTTTTAAATATTTCTCAACTGTCTAAAATTCATTCAAACTACCGAAAACTATTTTAGATAATTATTCTCAACTTTTTAATTTTAATTTTGTACAGAGTGTCTCATTTTCGATGTTTTTTTAAGGTATCTCGGGTAATATTAATGATAGATCAAAACCGTTTGCACATTCCAAGGTCAGCTTTTCTAGAAAAGTTTAATAGTCACCATAGGAATTTTCGATCTTCTTTTGTTTCTGAGCTACAGGCAAAAACTCGTTTTTCCTTCATTTTGAAAATATATCATATCTTATTTATTACGATAGTTATAGAAAAATTGTTTTTGCAAAAATTTTACTGTTTTTTAGATAGAATAAAATGGCGTAATTAGATTTTTTGAAAACTTCATAATTCTCGAGATATAACACAAACTTATGATTTTATAAATAGGAATCTATGTTGAAAATAGTTTCATTTTTTTGCTTATTTTATAAGCTTTTCAATGATATATAACAAGTCTACATTCTTTTGTTTTAAACATTAATAAAAGACGAATTATTAATTTATTGGGGTGAAAATATTGGAAATTATTAAGAAACAAATGAAAAAAATTATTACAGATCATCATTTGTTTATTTTGTTTCTATATCTATTAATTGTGTTCTCAAAATTATTCTTAACTAATTATTTTCGGGCTAGTTAAATTACTGTTTATCTACATTATAGTTGGCTGTGACACAATCCGAAAAAAACGGTTTAATATGCCTTTGAAGTAAATAAAATGAAAAAATGAGTAAAACTGAAACAAATACTATTAGAAATATGCAAATGATGATCTGTAAGAGATTTTTTCATTTGTTTCTTAATAATTTCCAATATTTTCACCCCAATAAATTAATAAGTCGTCTTTTATTAATGTTTAAAACAAAAGAATGTAGACTTGTTATATATCATTAAAAAGCTTATAAATTAAGCAAAAAGACGAGACTATTTTCAACATAGGTTCCCATTTAAAAAATCATAAGTTTGTATTATATCTCGAGAATTGTTAAGTTTTCAAAAAATCTAATTACGCCATTTTATTCTATTTAAAAAACGGTAAAAATTTTGTTAAATCAATTTTTCTCTAACTGTTATAATAAATAAGATATGATATATTTTCAAAATGAGCGAAAAACGAGTTTTTGCATGTAGCTCAGAAACAAAAGAAGATCGAAAATTCCTGTGGTGACTATGAAACTTTTCTCAAAAAGTTGACCTTGCAATGTGCAAACGGTTTTGCTCTATCATTAATATTACCCGAGATACCTTAAAAAAACATCGAAAATGAGACACCTGTACATACAGAAATATTTGTTTTCCGGGAATGGACTGTGTCATACTTTGAGTCAGAGCTCAACGTTTCGCCCGCAGTCGTATGGGGCATCTTCAGGAGCAAGGGGGATAGTATGTCTTAAACAAGGTTACCCGACGTGTCAACCACGCTAGAGGCCGAGTTTAAGTAACAAGATAACACGTTTGTCATTTGGCCACATGGTCCGGAAAAACTCACTTTGTTCCACGAACACTTAAACAGCATACACCCGGATATTCAATTCACCATGGAGGTAGAAAATAACAGAACTCTTCCCTTCCTTGATGTTCTGGTTAATCGTAAACCCAACGGACAGTTAGGGCGCGCTGTTTATAGAAAACCCACCTACACTGATAAGTATCTCAATTTTAATTCTCACCACCATACCTCGCAGAAACTCTCAGTAGTCAACGCTCTCGTACACCGTGCCATCAAAATCTCTGAACCTGATATCCTACAGCAGGAGCTTGACCACATCAGACATAGTTTAATCCAGAACAACTATGACGTAAAATTAATCAATAATGTAATTCATAGACAATTAAACCCTTTACCCAAAAAAACCGTGGATACCTCGTTCGAAACATTTGCATCTATCCCTTACATTAAAGGATTCTCGGATAAAATAGGTAGAATTCTTAATAAAAACAATATTAAGGTCTTTTTAAACCTCCACAAAAAATCTCAGAAATACTCCCCCAAACTAAAGATAAACGCGAACCCTTGTCGTCACCCGGTGTTTATAGTATTCCTTGTTCTTGCGGCACAGTATACATAGGTGAAACAGGAAGGAGTGTTCACACTAGATTGTCAGAACACAAACGCTGTCTGCGTAATGGTATGGTATTAACATCTGCGGTCGCAGAACACCAACACAACACAGGACATAACATCTTATTTGAAAATTCCCGCATTTTAGATCCTGTCTCTGAGTTTTACAGACGTAAATACAGGGAAACTTTAGAAATATGGAAACATCCTAATAACATCAATCGGGATGATGGCTATTTCTTGAGCCACATGTGGAAACCGGTGATTCTCGGAACACGACACGTCCAATCTAACATAACGAACTCGATTCCCATTGGTCCTCATTAGCTTTGCTCATCTACCGTATCTTTAGATTAGTATATAACTGTCTTCTCGGCCTTCCTTTTGTTACTTGGTTTATTTGGCCTCTAGCGTGGTTTACACGTCGGGTAACCTTGTAAACTGAGTCTCCCCCTCTTGTTGCTCAAACTATGCCTCTAGTGTGGTTGACACGTCGGGTAACCTTGTTTAAGACAGTACTATCCCCCTTGCTCCTGTAGATGCCCCATACGACTGCGGGCGAAACGTTGAGCTCTGACTCAAAATATGACACAGTCCATTCCCGGAAAACGAATATTTCTCATGACTCAGACTGTGGATGCCTACGAAATTATTTGTACATACAATTTATAAAATAAATAATCACAAATCTCGAAGTATTTTAGTTTAACAACACATCACAATATAGACTAGCGCCACGGATACTTCAATAAGGTTATCAAAATGTTTATAAAGGTTTAACTAACTTTCAAAAAGATTTTTTTAACAATACCGAAAACAATTATAAGATTTAATATTTAATTTTTAATAAATATAAAAAGAAAGAAATACAAACACAAGTGTGTAACAACACATCACTATACAGACTAGCGCCACGGATATTTCAATAAGGTTATCAATATATATATAAATGTTTAACTAACTTTCAAAAAGATTTTTTTAACAATACCGAAAACAATTATAAGATTTAATATTTAATTTTTAATAAATATAAAAAGAAAGAAATGCAAACGCAAGTTTGTAACAACACATCACTATACAGACTAGCGCCATGGATACTTCAATAAGGTTATCAAGATATATAGGATGTAAATGAAATAAGTGCATTAAATTTAACCAGTAATATAACTCGTCAAGAGCAACAATTTTTCTTAATATTTTTTTTTCTAAATCTTCTAGTTTTTGAGTTAAAATTCTTGAAAGATTTGTTTAAAATTTCGCTTCCCGCCACTGGCAAGATCTCTGCTCCCTTCAGATGTCTGAATCAATGATCGATGTACACAGCACAAAAATTGTCGGGTGGTGGTTGCATACATGTAAACACATTAATTAATAAACGATCAACGGAAAACATATTTATTATTAATAAATTCGTAATAGTACAATTTTTAAAATAAAGAAATTTAAAATTTGAAGAACAATATTATAAAATTGTGTATTAACACAGGTTTCTGAACTGTGTGAATAGAGTAAGAGCGTGGGAAGAGCATATTAGTTATGGAGGTTATGAAATGAATTTTCGTGTGTCAACAAGGCAAATCATAATAGTTTAAATACGTTATTCAAAAAATGTAAGTACATACATTTAAACGAGGTGGGATTATATGAGGACCAATGACTCGTCAATTTATTCCCGCCCAAACAATTAATGATATTTTTTGTTGAAAATTGTGTTTCCTTCTTACAGTATGAGGATTTTTGTGACTAGATAAGCGTATTGTGCATTATTAAAGACATTTTCTCTAATATATCCAGCCCTATCAGTGAACAATACAACTCAGAACAATACAACTCATTCGCAAAATTGAAATGTTGGAAACATTGAAATTTTTGCACATGGTATGGAAGTAACTGTTACTCTTTTAAAATATTCCAAATTGTCATATGTGACACATCAAACTGTGATAATCTCGAAGATATTGTATGTGGTACAACATAAATTTACGAATATTACGAAGAGGATGATTTTCGTGTAACTTCGTTGACCTTGAGAACTTCGCCATAGGTAATTAAAATGTCTGTGTATCCGCTATCATAAACAGCATTTTGCCAGAATTTTAACTTATAAACAAGTTTATTACTAATGTTAAAATTTAATTGCAACAACTGACAGGACTGTCAATTACTAAAACAAAATTTTTCATAGGTATTGCTACTGCATTCTATTATTACAAAAATATTTGGAACGACTCGTCAATTTACGGGGTGGTAAAAATGCTAAAAAAATATGCGATTTCGAGAAAAAGTTATTAAGAAATATTGTTGCTCTCAACGAGTTATATTACTGGTTCAAATTAATGCACTTATTTCATTTATATATATATATATATATATATATATATATATATATATATATATATATATATATATATATATATATATATATATATACCGTGTGTCTGTCTTAAAGGTGTACATAGGAGATTAACATGGGAAATCAGTTTTTTGCAATTTCCTGCTCGCCTAATTATTTTAAGCAAAAACGCGTCAAATAAAAGTTTTAGGGCATAAAATTCTGCATCTAAATCAATAAACAGAATTATCTTTACATGCTTTGTAACGACAGAAATTAATTATGAAAATGTCGAAAATTACGTTGAAAATATCGACAGCCATGGAATTGAACAAAAAATAAATAAATGCTTGACTTTTTATCTGTCACAACGAAAGTTAACTTATTTGACGTTTCTGACAATTTGATAAGACGCCAAGCATTTATTTATTTTTTGTTCAATTCCATGGCTGTCGATATTTTCAACGTAATTTTCGACATTTTCATAATTAATTTCTGTCGTTACAAAGCATGTAAAGATAATTCTGTTTATTGATTTAGATTCAGAATTTTATGCCCTAAAACTTCTATTTGACACGTTTTTGCTTAAAATAATTAGGCGAGCAGGAAATTGCAAAAAACTGATTTCCCATGTTAATCTCCTATGTACACCTTTAAGATAGACACACGGTATATATATATATATATATATATATATATATATATATATATATATATATATATATATATATATATATATATATATATATTTAACTAACTTTCAAAAAGATTTTTTCAACAATACCGAAGACAATTATAAGATTTAATATTTAATTTTTAATAAATATAAAAAGAAAGAAATACAAACACAAGTTTATAACAACACATCACTATGCAGACTAGCACCACGGATACTTCAATAAGGTTATCAAAATATATATAAATGTTTAACTAACTTTCAAAAAGATTTTTTTAACAATACCGAAGACAATTATAAGATTTAATATTTAATTTTTAATAAATAAAAAAAGAAAGAAATACAAACACAAGTTTGAAACAACACATCACTATACAGACTAGCGCCACGGATACTTCAATAAGGTTATCAAAATGTATATAAATGTTTAACTAACTTTTAAAAAGAATTTTTTTAACAATACCGAAGACAATTTTAATATTTAAAACTTTAACAAATATAAAAAGAAAGAAATATAAATCACATGAAAATTAACTGGTTGAGTACTGCAAACCTATTTTGAACTTTAAAAAAATTATAGCTCCCTTAAATACTAAAAATTTTCAAATTTATGAAGTTTCATAAAAAAAATTAAAAATAGTGAATCGGCCCATTGTCTAAAATGTTTTAAATATATTTAAACTTACCAGTAAATCATCGTAGCACTCTTCCACTTCTTTTTGGTTATCATTAATACTTTCCAGTTTCATAAATACTTCCAAACTGTCATTTGCAATAGAATCCAATGCATCCAAAATGGAATCCACCACTTTTTGTCTTCTTTGCCGTAGATTTGCCACTTTTTGTACCATTTTTTTCGTATTTTTCTCCACTTTTGTGTCAATTAAAATGGCTTCTATCGGCGCCATTTTGATTGGAATCGGGGCACGGTTTTTCCTATAAGATATTACTGACCCGAAAGTAATAATAGTATTATCTAAACCGGATGGTTTGCCATGGAATATATGCTCGCCAAAAAATGACCAATTTTGTATTAATTTCAAATCTTGTTCGTTGAATTTTGGTTCTATTTTATCTTTTTTAAGTTTGACATACTGTAATAAACTTCCGGCTAGACTGACCATTAAAGATGCGCTACTTCCGGTACCGCTAGCAATTGTTAAGCTAGTTTTAACTTGTATTTTGAGCGGAAAAATTTGAATTTCACTAGAAATAATAATTCCAAAATATAAATAAAGTACGGCAACTAAACTATTATAATTTGTTTCGTATTTATCAGTGATGTTTAAACTTTTTGTAAATATTTTTATGAATTGTTCATGATTGAGGTTTTCTGGATGTTCGAAATCAAATTTTTTATCTAAATTCGGTATAATGGTATTTTTAAATACGTTTTTTATGTCCTAAAAACAAAATTTAATATTATTTTTTACAAATACATAATTTAATTCACTTAAGAAGAATATTTCAATGAGTTAAATTTACATTAAATTGTTCTCAACTGCCGAAAATTTATTCATAATTTCCGGAAACTATTTAAAAATATTCCCAATTGTTTAAAATTATTATTATTATTCAATTAAATTGTTTAAAATTTATTCAAACATGCCGGAAACTATTTTAAATATTTCTCAACTGTCTTAAATTTATTTAGAATTCCCAGAAACTATTTTAAACTGTTCTCAACTGTCTCAAATTTATTTAACTATGCCGGCAACTATTTTAAATTGACGAAAATTTATTCATGATTTCCAGAAATCATTTTAAATTATTCTCAATTTTAAAAAAAAATTGATTCAAACGTGCCGGAAACTATTTGAAGTACTTCTCAACTGTCTTAAATTTATTCAGAATTATCGGAAACTTTTTTAAAATGTCTAAACTATTTTAATTTCTTCCCAAATAAATTGAATTTATTCAGAACTATCTTCAATTGTTCCCAGCTGTCTAAAATCGAATTCCCGGAAACTATTTTAAACTATTCTCAATTGTCTAAAATTTATTTAACTATGCCGGAAACTAATTTAAATTGTTCTTAACTGTCGAAAATTTATTCATAATTTCTGGAAACCATTTTAAATTATTCTTGATTGTTTAAAATTTATTCAAACATGCCAGAAACTATTTTCAATACATCTGAACTGTCTTAAATTTATTTAGAATTTCCAGAATTATTTTAAACTGTTGTCAACTGTCTCAAATTTATTTAACTATGCCGGCAACTATTTTAAATTGTTCTCAACTGTCGAAAATTTATTCATAATTTCTGGAAACCATTTTAAATTATTCTCAATTGCATAAAATTTATTCAAACATGCCGGAAACTATTTTAAATACTTCTCTACTGTCTTAAATTTATTTAGAATTCCCAGAAACTATTTTAAACTGTTCTCAACTGTCTCAAATTTATTTAACTACGCTGGCAATTACTTTAAAAATGTTCTCAACTGTCGAAAATTTATTCATGATTTCCAGAAACCATTTTAAATTATTTTCATTTGTTTAAAATTTATTCAAACATTGTTCTTAACTGTCGAAAATTTATCATAATTTCTGGAAATTTACTTCAAATTCCCGGAAACTATTTTAAACTATTCTCAATTTTTTTAAAATTGATTCACACATGCCGAAAGCTATTTGAAATATTTCTCAACTGTCTTAAATTTATTCAAAATTATAGGAAACTTTTTTAAAATGTCTAAAATTTATTCACCGGAAACTATTTTAATTTGTTCCCAAACTATCCTAAATTGTTCCCAGCTGTCTAAAATTTATTTAGAATTCTCGGAAACTATTTTAAACTGTTTTCAACTGTCTCAAATTTATTTAACTGTGCTGGAAACTATTTTAAACTGTTCTTAACTGTCTCAAATTTATTTAATATACCGGAAACTATTTAAAATTGTTTTTAACTGTCGAAAATTTATTCATGATTTCCAGAAACCATTTTAAATTATTCTCAATTGTTTAAAATTTATTCAAACATGCCGAAAACTATTTTAAATACTTGTCAACTGTCTTAAATTTATTCAGAATTACTGCAAACTTTTTTAAACTGTCTAAAATTTATTCAGACATGCCGGAAACTATTTTAATTTGTTCCCAAATAAATTGAATTTATTTCCTAAACTGTTCCAAGCTGTAAAAAATTTGTTTAGAATTCCTGGAAACTATTTTAAACAGTTCTCAACTGTCTCAAATTTATTTAACTGTGCAGGAAACTATTTTAAATTGTTCTCAACTGTTGAAAATTTATTCATAATTATGGAAACTTAAATTATTCTAAATTGTATAAAATTTATTGAAACATGCCGGAAACTATTTTAAATACCTCTCGACTGTATTAAAGTTATTCAGAATTACCAGAAACTCTTTTAAATTGTCTAAAATTTATTCGTACATACCGGAAACTATTTTAAATACATCTTAACTGTCTTAAATTTATTTAGAATTCCCAGAAACTATTTTAACCTGTTCTCAACTGTCTCAAATTTATTTAACTATGCCGGCAACTATTTTAAATTGTTCTTAACTGTCGAAAATTTATTCATAATTTCTGGAAACCATTTTAAATTATTCTCAATTGTATGTATTGTTTTTTAAACTACCTAAATGTCTCAAATTTATTTTACTGTACCGGAAACTATTTTAAATTATTCTCAACTGCCGAAAATTTATTCAAGATTTCTGGAAACCATTTTAAATTATTCTCAATTGTTTAATATTTATTCGTACATGCTAGAAACTATTTTAAATACTTTTCAACTTTTTTAAACTGTTTAAAATTTATTCAGACATGCCGGAAACTACTTTAATATGTTCCCAAATAATTTGAATCTGTTCAAAACTGTCAGTCTTCGTTCATAAACGAAACCAATGGAATATTCTTCTTAAATGCATTTAATTATATTATACAGGCCGCCAAGAATATTTCGTTTAAGAGATACAAGAAAGAAGAGATACAAGAAAATGTTAATAAGCAAAGTTAAACTAGATAAAGGAGCTCAAGATGATCATAGTAGGAATTTTCTATAACTTCCGGTCTTAGCGGAAATGGGTACAGTTTTAAATCTAGCATAAGGAATTGATATTTTTATATATTTTATAGGAAATATCATAATTTTACTTCAACTATTTCAAAATGGCGACCATTTTTAAAATATATATTAATAAAATTCCGTACAAAATAAAACATAGTATGCTATGAAAATTGAAATATTATATTTACCTCTATATTAAAACTTTCTTCAAAGTTTAAATCTTCCAGATGAATTTCCAGTTTTTCAGAATTAGTTTCTTGTATTATAACAGTCGTTCTCAGATCTAAGCTGGCTGCTATGGCCAATTTTCCATAAACAACAGAATGTTCGCCATTTAAAATAACTTTACCGGGCGCACTAACTTTTACACAAATTCCTGAATCCCCGTCTGACATTTTAGTGACTTTTTTCTATTGGCTGCCCTGGTTTTTCCACTGTTCTGGTGTGAAAGTCTTCTGAGAAAATGCGTGAATTTCTTTTAGTTCTTCTTGTAATACAGTATTAACTAATCTAAAAGATATTAAAAGTAGTTTATATTATAAAATAATGATAAAATAATACTTACCGATGTCTTTGTAACAAGGGTTTTCCTTCGAATTTATCTGATACGATAATACAAGAAAATTTGCCACCGCAGCCGTCTGATTCGTCAGTCACTTTCTGAAAGAAAATGTAAATTTATTTAAAATATTGTTCAAAAAAGAATGTGCCTCATATATTTTTAAATTAATTTAAATATACATGATTTATGTATGTATTTCCGGGTGTCCCAAATATGGGACCAAACCCATAATTTATGTATAAAGAACGATTTTTAAAAATAATACAAACCTTGTTCTGCTTTCAAATCATATTTTGATAAATTTGATATTGTTTATTATTTTTGACTACTCGCGCATTTAAGACGCTCGCGCTTCGCGCATTAAACTTCCTGCTCGTTGAACATCTCAACTGTCTTAAATTTATTCAGCATTACCGGAAACTTTTTTAAACTGTCTGAAATTTATTCGTACATGCCGGAAACTATTTTAATTTGTTACCAAATAAATTTAATTTATTCAGAACTGAAACTATTTTAAACTGTTCTCAACTGTCTCAAATTTATTTAACTGTGCCGGAAACTATTTTAAATTGTTCTCAATATTATTTATTATTTTTGAGTAGTCGCGCATTTAAGACGCTCGCGCTCCACGCTCACGCATTAAACTTCCTGCTCGTTAACCATCCATTTGAACCGCTTGTATAATACAAATTAATTCTCTTCATCATACCATGAACTATGGTATTGGCGACTAAAATTAACGTGAATCCCTCAAGCGGACGATATTTGCAACTCTTGAAAATGGTATTGTTATTCAACTTTATAGTAAATATATATAGTGCATTGGATTCCTTGCCGGTTTCTTGTTTGTCTTTTTGTTTTAAAGTACATATAAATTACTTTGCAATATGAGCAAAGAACGAAAAAATATTATCAACGTCAATTGCTGTGTTTATAACTGTCATTCTCGGGGTAGTAAGAAATTATCTGTGCCAAAAATTGGTGAGAGGAGGAGTGACATCCAATATAAATTTGGTAAAATGGAGTCTATCGACAAAAGAGAGGGCTGGATTAAAAAAATACGAACTGGAAAACAAGTGACGAATCATAAGATGATAACAAAAATGAAAAGTATTGTATTATTTCCTAACCAAAGTAAAATAATATACCTTTCACTTTATGTGTAGCATTCAATAGGGGATTCCGATCAAGCGAATTTTTAGCGCCCCGTCGCGTTATTTTTGTGAACTATGTGGACAAACAAGTAACTGTCATTGTGCTGTCAAGTTAATAGCCTTGTGAAATTTGTGTTTTATATTAAAAGTATGGGTACTAGGTGCGCATATGGCCTCTGTAAGTGTGATTACAGGAATAAATATAAAAAAATATACGAGAGGAGCTAATTTTATTCCATTTCCCAAGCCGCTCTCATGGTTTATCCGTAACTAAACTAAATGGTTTCGTGGAAGTAGTGGTATATGGGTCCGTAGTTAAATACGTTTGATACGTTTTGGGATGGAAAATAGTACCACTTTATATTTACATGAAGTACCACACACGTATTACTTGAAACTGACGCAGATACCCATTTACCACCATCAATGCTGGGTAATATATTATTACTGCGTTCCGCATTCATACAATTTTGAATTCTGAAAGCGTTATAACATTTTAAGTTAGTATAAGTACCCAGTAACCAACCTGAACCAACCTTAAAATAAGATCGCTCTTTTTCAGCATTTTTTCAGACCACAACACTCTAATTTCTTTTTTGTTCTTTCGTCAAATGATTTTCAAAATTTTTCTTTTTAAATTTCGCCCTTGGCACTAACTTTGCACTTAAAAAATTCATTTTCATCACTAACCGGACACATGTCAATAGAAAATGTCTATTTGTCCATATAGTTCAAGATTTTACCGCAAGTGGCGCATTTTATGACGTCACGATCGGAATCCCCTATATATTTCTTACACTTGTAATAGACCATTTCAGAAATTCAAAGCGCATGTGCCAAGTGTTAGACTGCGACAAAAAATTAGTGCCGTTTTCCGTATAACCATCCTTTTTTACATGACAGTTCTGTGTATTTCACAGTCTTTTTTTGTTTTGTTGGTGTCGTTTTTCAAATAATTATGATGGGTGCTAAACTTCTGGCCCCCAAAATATTGCTATTTGAAATGTTTTGTCTGGTTTGGAAAATAAAAAGTGGGGTTAAGTAGGTTAATACAATATTTTATAATTGATTGCTGAATATACTTCACTTTTTCACATACTAAAATAAGTTTTTATTTGTAAAATAAGAATTTTATTTGTTACTCACTTGTAAATTTCAATTTATCAAGGCATTCTAGTAAGTAGTTAAGTTTGATTTAACAAGTTACTAACTTGTTAAAATTTAACAAGTTAGTAGATTAGCTGTCACTGAAATAGGTTAGAATTTATTTATATTAAATATTATAACCTCATTTTTTTTCTGCCAATCTTTGAAATCTTTATATTCTCGTTCGTATCTTGACGATGATTTTCCTGGTAATAAATTTGTAAGTATGCTGTTTGCTTCACTAATTATTGCTTCGGGCACATCCATTTTCCTGATTTGCACCAAAAGTAAATAAAATAACAAAAGCACAACAATCAAAGCCATTTTGACAAATGTAGTTCATAGTATTCGTAAGAGATGGCAGCACGCAGCACTCGTGTCAATATAAATTTGAGTAATGTGTTTTTAACTTATTTTAATTTATTTACAAGTGAAAAACAAATAAAATATTGAACAATACACGCGAGGTAACGGGTTTAACTGGCTCCAGAAGGATAACAGGCTCGTCTTCGACTCGCCAGTTCAATTCTTCTGTCCGCCAGTTAAACCCTACTTACCTCGCTAGTAATGTTAAATACTATAAACTATACCTTATACTCAAATTCATATTAACAACTCCTGGGTAGTTTTAAAATTTAAAACTATATGCCCTGGTTACGTATAAATTTGAAATACCGCTATTCAACGGCACTAACTTTTTAGTTCAAAAAGTAAATGTAGTGGTCGCTCAAATTTCTGAAATGGTCTATTAAAACAATTTGAAAGATATTTGACATTAGTTCCATTTTAATTTTCTTAACAGTAAAATAAATACATATTTATTTAACATCCATGAATAATATATGGTACTCGTATTAAGACAGCTATAATGTGTTTGCACTGGCCACTATGATGGCCAGCTATACAAGAGCATTTTGTAAATAATCAATTGTAAATTTAATGTTCTTCTAATCTCATATGTAACGTTAGAGCACTTGTTTAAACACAGCCCAGTCTGTAGCACTATGTTCATTAACGTCACATAAAAATAACAACCCACAATTCAACAATTCTCTCCATTTTATAAAACTTCGAGAAGAATTTGTTACCTCCAAATAAGTAAACATTTCCTTAGAAATAAGTCTAATAACTTTCTTCGAATGTCATTATAATTTACACAATAGTTATTTGTATCACTAGTCCAGAAACTGAATATTTGCGAGAACGAGTTTATTTTGACAGGCCGAGCTGAAAGCGAGGCCTGCAAATACGAGATCTCGCAAAACAGTTTCTGGGTGTGTGATACACATGATTTTTTGTACCGACATCTCCATAAATTTTTCGTATGTTTCTCAACACTTTATTCTATTTTAAATAACCTAAAAAAATTAACATATATTTTTAACGGTTTTGCATTGCAAGTTTAAATATAATTACTTACATTTGAGTTTAAAATGCGTAAAAATAAATATTTATTTAAAATATATCATACAAACATTAGTTATATATATTTTATATACTTTAGCATTTTCAATGACAGATAGCGGAAACTCAATTGTGTCACGTGAAGTTAGTTGTAGTTACAAAACAAACGAAACAAATTAGTCCTAAAGTTGGAATTTATAATTAATCTATACGAGATGACAGCATATTATTATTTTTATGACTAAATTTAGTTATTTAAGTTACAATAATTAAAGATTTAGCCCTAAAATTTGTAAACATTTTGCTAATTCTTGTGTTGAAAATAATCTTAAATTGACATATCACCAGAACAGTAATGCCAACTCTTTTTGCTGGCCTAGGTCAGCAACAGTGCATTTCTGGACGATTTTGAGGTCTGTAATACTAGTCAAAATGGACGCAGGTACGAAAAATTATTACTAACACTATTTATAAAAAGTTTAATGAATTTGTTAGTATACTTCAAAACGAATGTTGGTTATACAATGTTTCTGTATGCGATCTTATAGCACAATACCATTTTCAGAGCACGTGTATGCTACAACACTAGCGCCGCCATCGGTAGTTTTAGTCGCCAATATCATTTACATAACACCTGTATACAGAATATTCCAGGACGAGCTTACGCTATCGTTATTTTAAAAACTATTCAATATTATTTTACGAAATTTGGTATCGAGTGGTTTTCCGACATGCCCGTTTCAGCTAAAATATTTTCAAAACAGTAGCACTTCCGGTTTAACCGGAAGTAGACCCTAACTTTCTTATTTTAAATGGAATGCAATATTTTTTATTTTACCATTGAATTCAGTAGAAAATTTTACATATGAAACCATAAAAAAAATTACTCTGATTAATCACTTTCGGCGTAATTAAACTTTTTTGATTTTTTCACCAATCACGGCCACTTTTTTATTACTGTATATCTCGAGATTGGAAACGAATTTTTATAGTCTGTAAAAACAGTTTTATAAAGAAAGCTTTTGTTTACAATAATGTAAATTAATAATCGACAATTTTTGAAAATTGTAATTTCTACGTGAACGCAAAGTTGTTGTTCACAAAATTAAAACAACTCAATTTATTAAATGGAACACCCCATTTTTACCTCTCGCTAAGAGAGGTATTGTATTCATGCTAAAAATCGCATATCCAGATTTTAGTGAATAAGCACGTTTTAAGGTCCCTAGAATCCGATTATAACATTTTTACGATGATGTCCGTATGTGTGTGTGGATGTTGGATTCACCATAACTCAAATACTATAAGACTTAAGACATTTTTAACTACGGATTCCTCAATCTAACAATAATGGGAAGAGTTGATTAAGTTTTGGTAACAATTGGACAACCGGAAGTAGTAGTTACAACAAAAAAATCATCTAAATATTATTTATCGAAAATTTATGTAAATACTTATATTAAAGAACGTTAAATTTTTTATTCGATAAATATAAATACATTATTATATCTTCTATAGATTTAGAGATAAAGAAATGCATATAAAATAATTTGATGTAAAAATTCGCATTTCAAATTACTTCAAGGCAAGAAATTCAAATGTTTGTAATTGACACATAAATGTCACTGTCAAAAATATTTGTATGCCACTGTCAAAAATATTTGTACATCATTATGAAGATTATGAAAATAAATAAAAAGTCAACAACGCAAAAGAATATACCTAAAAAAGAATATAAAAGGAATTTGCGAAAAAATGACGAATAAAAGAAATGGAAAAGGAAAGTAGAAAAATAAATTCAGGATATTGAATATGTATTGTACATAATTTATATTAAAATAATTATTTTGTAGTGAGACATGAATATATGTATTTGCATTTAAAAATATTTTTCGTTTTTGCGTACAACCAGGCAAAATATCTGGCGAGAGGTTATGTGCTGGCCACATCAGATTTTTTATTATGTAAATTAATTCTTCGTTATAAAATAAGGGTAGTTTGTGTAGCGTCTTATGTTGAAAGTTGATAGAATTTTAATAAAATGGAAAATATTTAAATAATTGAGTTTTTTGAATTTTGTGAACTTCAACTTTGCGTTCACGTAAAAATTATAATTTTCAAAAATTGTCGATTATTAATTTATATTATTGTAAATAAAAGCTTTCGTTATAAATTTGTTTTTGCAGATTATAGAAATTCGTTCCCATTCTCGAGGTATAGAGTGATAAAAAAGTGGCCGGTATTTGGGAAAAAATCAAAAAAGTTGAATTACGCCGGAAGTGGTTGATCATAAGTAATTTTTTTATGGTTTCATATCTAAAATTTTCTGCTGAATTCAATGGTAAAATAAAAAATATAGCATCCCATTTAAAATAAGGAAGTTAGGGTCTACTTCCGGTTAAACCGGAAGTGCTACTGTTTTGAAAATATTTTAGCTGAAACGGGCATATCGGAAAACCCCTCAATACCAAATTTCGTAAAATAATATTGAATAGTTTTTAAAATATATACATAAATAAAAAACATATTTTCAAGTATTACATTTTATTAACAAAAAAAATACATTAATCGTATTTAAATTTAAAGTTTGATGTATAATCACACTTAATTTTAAATTGACAATAATTGAAATACACAAAAAATATCAGAAAATGTATACAACAGTACACCGAACAGAACAGTGTAAACAAATCTGGCAAAGTGTGCGGTGGCTCAACAAAATCAATTAAAATATATATTATTGTACATCCTAATATAGAAATATAAAATAAACTATTTATTAATAAAGAATAAAGTATATTTTTGTGTTTTATTAAATGTTTCCATATTTTATCAAAACTACTTTCCCAAAAGTTGATTGTGAATATAGCCCCGTAGTTTATTTTGTTTTTATTGTTATTAGTGTGTTGTTCAGCTATTTTAAAAGCGGCAAAATAAAATATATTCAAACCAATAAATGCAATACTTAAATTATCTTTAACGATCAAAGGTAGCATTGAAAAATTAGAAACAATCAAAAACCAAAAACAAACGAATGGATTTTCAGGTAAATATAACAACACAACACATGAAACTAACAAAATAGTCTTTTCATGAACTTGAAATGAAAATAGAAAAAAAGCTAAGCTTGAATTTATCAAAGCAGGAACAAATTTTTTAATATTAGGTTTTAGAAATAAATCTATACTACTTGGAATGACAGCAATCACAGTTGAAATCAAACATAACCTAGCTAATTCCAAATTGTCAAATTTGGTTTTAAACTTGTAAAAAACATTCAAAAAACACCAAAAGTTACTAACTTTGTCTTCGAAAATTCCCCTATTGAGCGGAAATAATCTGAATATAACATCAGAAGCAACATTATCCAATAAAAATGGCGCCCAAATAATACCAAACGAAACAATGACGCTTACCGCTAATTTTAACAATTCCCAAATACTTTTTTTTATGTTTTCGTTGTGTTTAGGTACACAGTTTGACAAGAGATATAAAAAAAATGGTAGGGAATGATACAAAGACATTTGCTTGTAGTTTAGCGCTAAACAAAATAAAATGGAGGACCAAACATGTTTTTTTAAGGTTAGGAATGTTATAGACAATATTGTTAATCCTAAACTGACACAATTATATTGAAAATGTCCATGATCTATAAGTATTAAACCCGGATATAATAAATTTAATATTACACATATACTAAACGACATTTTTTTTGATTTTTTCTGACAAGTCTGAATATAGTAATAAATACAAACTGCTGGAATATATATTAATATATCCGCAAATAAAACAGTATACCGCATAAATATTTTATGATTTTCACTCTCATAACCTCGACTGTCATAAAATTCTACCCATTCCGGGTTCAAAATTCCCGCCACTTTTCCGCAAACAAACATGTGATAACTTGTTAATGGCGGATAGTCCAGTCCCCAATAATTCAAATCGTTTTCAGTCGAATTCCTATACCAACTTTTTAGCGGCAAATTTACTGTTATTTCCATCCAATGTCTTTGAGCTTCGTAATCCCCAAAAATGGGTGGTTTACCCATTCCTGAATATGGGTGTAACGATATTATACAACGAAGAAGCAAAGCGAGGAGTATACCCAGAGTTGTAAGCCAAAATTCGCCGTAAAGTGACATTTTGAGGTTATAAAAATGGCGGAAATGTATATAAATTTTATAAAAACTACTTGTATATGGACATTTTTTACATTTTATTTAATAACTTCTGGACTATTCGACCGTTTTTGATAAAAATTGGTGTATAGAGCAAGAAAACTATGAGGATTTTGAATCTGTAAAAAAATGTAAATGTTTTTAATAGTTTTCATGGTATAGTCGTTCGACGATTCAAAGCGATTTACGACATCAGCGAAAAATGTAAAAAACTAAAAATCCCCAAATGTTTTCGTAAAATATGTACTGGTTTCAAGTATTCACCCGATATATTATTTTTTTCTATTTCGGTGTTCTTATGTTTCTATAAAAGCACTGTTTATCACTGAAAACACGACGTTTAGAAAATCTATAAACGTACTGTTTTTGGCGCCTTTCATGTTCTAGAGGTGGTAGTCATGTTTTCATAACTGACAGATAACCTCAAAATGGTAAATTATTTGTGTTGAAATGAAATATTATTTCTAATTGTGGATTTTTATCCTTTCTCTAGGTGATAGGACTAGAAAGAAAATAAATTTATAGCTATAGCTGTGTTAGTTAAGAAAGAATAAGAATCTGTGAAGTTAAAATTTCAACAAAAAAAACTATGAAACAAGAAACAATGCGCTCAGGTTTACTTTGTCAAAATAATTAAAACGGTAAGTTTTATTTATTACAATATAAATTTATGGTAATACAATTTTGAATTGAATGTATTGTTATTCCAGGCAGGTTACGAAATGTATGATGCACGTTACTTGAAAATGTTGACACTGTGTACTCAATTTGTGGCGGCTACTAGCAAACAAATATGAAAAGTTGACGTTTTAATCTATGATTTCCAGTTCTACGTTGTGGCGAACTATCGAATATATGCCATATTATGTTTTGTATTAAAAATTGTAAGAACAGCTGTTGCCGTTATCTGTGCAACTGAGTAGTGAGTGTTGACAAAATGGTGGAAAGTAAAAGTTTAAATCAATAAATTGTTCATTAAAGTATTTCATTATTTAAAGAGTTTTATTTATATGTTGTTTTCTGAATAAAAAGGCATGATGGTCCACGTAACGTCCTTCAATTCTATATTCAAGTTTTATTTATGATAATAACCAACACGAACTACTGATATGTCAAATCAGGATGGTTCATTAATAAACCTTCGAGTTCATTGTATGTATTGGTTTTCCTCTTTCATAATTGTATAATGCTTGATACAATGTTTTAATGTAAACAATCAGACAAAATCACAAGATACACAAACTGTCAAAATGTAAAATTTCAATTTTTAGCGGGAAGCGCTACCAACATAACTGATAAAAAAGACACCAACTTATATTTTTGACAAGTCCTTTTTTAAAAAATCTAATTGTAAAATTACCTCAATAGAAAAAATAATATAAAGAACATGTATCATAAGGCCTGTTGACGCACTTGTCCTTTGTAAAACTCGCCTGGTGGCTCGTTTTCCAAACTTGGACTCGTACGTTAACAGATTGCCTTATGATACTTGTGTTTTAATGTACTATTTTCTATTTCAGTGTTCTTATGAGTCTATAAAAGCACTGTTTATCACTGAATACACGACGTTTAGAAGATCTATAAACGTACTGGTTTTGGCGCCTTTCGTATTCTAGAGGTGGTAGTCATGACAGATGAATTACATTTAACCTCAAAAAGGTAAGTTGTTTATGTTGAAATATTACTTCTAATTATTGGTTTTTAACTTATCTGCATGTGATAGGACTAAAAAGAAGAGAAATTTATAGCTATAGCTGTGTTAGTTCAGAAAGAGGAATCTGTGAAGTTAAAATCTTTCAACTAAAATATTATGAAACAAGAAACAATGCGCTCAAATTTGCTTTGTCAAAACAATTTAAACGGTAAGTTTTATTTATTACAATTTAATTTTATGGTAATATTGCAATTTTCAGCTGATTGTATTGTTATATCAGGTAGGTTTGGAAATGTATGGTGCACGTTACTTGAAATGTTGACACTGTCAACTCAATTTGTGGCTACTTGCAAGTAAATTTGAAAATTTTACGATCCATGATTTCCAGTTCCACGTCGAGGCGAACTGTCGAATATTAAATTTTTAAATATGATTTAGACATTATTGCCATATACAAATACAACATATGTTTTGTATTGAAGAATGTAAGAACAACTGTTGCTGTTATGTCGGCAACAGAGCAGTGGTTGACAAAATGGTGGAATGCAAAAGTGTAGATCAATAAATTGTTCATTATTGTATTTCATTATTTAAAGAGTTTTATTTATGATAACTAACACGAACCAGCGATCCCGATTCGTTATTTGATAAATTTACCTTTATTACAAGATATGTCAAATCAGGTGGTTCATTAATAAACCGGTGGAGTACATTGTAAGTATTGGTTTCCTCTTCCATAATTATATAATGCTTGATACAATGTTTTAATGTAAACAATCAGTCAGAATCACACAAACTGTCAAAATGTGAAATTTCAAATGTTAGCGAGAAGCGCTATTAACATAACTGACAAAAAAAAACACCAAGACATATTTTTGACAAATCCTTTTTAATAAAATTTAATTGTAAAATTACCTCAATAGAAAAAATAGTATAAAAACATGTATCATAAGGCCTGTTAACGCACTAGTCCTTTGTAAAACTCGCCTAGCGGCTCGTTTTCCAAACTTGGTCTCGTACGTTAATAGATTGCCTTATGATATTTGGGTTTTAATGTACTATTACTTTGACTCGTACTAAACGCAACATTCACAACATAAAACAACCCTATTTCATATAAATTAACTATAAAGTTTAGTAACTTTCTACTGATGACGTAAATCGGTTTAAATCGTGAACGACTATATCTGATGTCAAATTTGTATACCTTCGTCAATGATTTTCTTGCAATATTAAAAACTTTTGTTGCTGTTTTGTATAATTTACGGCACAATTAAACAGTTTTAAATAAATGTAGACACTTTTAAGACAAGAATAATCAATATTCAGACAATTTTAAAACACGAACACACTGTTTTATAATACATATATATTTTTAATTATAATAGTTGTATTAAAACTTTTTGCGAAGTATTTAAACACTATTAATTTTTTCTACATATTGTAACACCTTTTTTCATTGTTTTCATGCCTGTTTGAACACGTTTTGATAAGAAAATGATGACTTACAATAATGATGTGGCGTATTGCAGTCATTTTGTTATAGGTTAGTTTTAAAAAATCGTACTTACCACATAAGAAGCGTTCAAACCCTTTTCAAGTTTTTCTTGTAAATAACTTTCAGAATAGGGCATTGTAAACAGTTATTCATTAAACATAACGGTTAATTTTACAAGATTACTTAGGTTAAACTAGACAGAACGGCAACTACACAATAAAATTTTATCTTTGTTTTTAGATAAATATATTTTAAATAAGTATAATTATATATTATAAAATATTTCTTATAATTCATAACAAATATACTGAGTTAAACAAGTTTTACAATAAATAAAATATATTTAATTCAAAATATTTTGCGACATCTATTCATATTTTACACCCAACTGGTGGCAACACTGACTGTCACATTGATCGCTTTCTTGACCGCTTAGGGTGCGTTCCAAAATATTACTCTGGGGCTTTGAGGTATCGGGTATTCCAACGACCACAAATATACTAGACAAAACATGCCCTATACGTCACTATTGTTTGTTATGTTCTCGGCTGGACGGAAAGAGACAACTAGAGATAGAGATATATAAAGGCTACTCTAAAGTTTGTCGAGAGATGTCTCTACAGTCCATGTATTTATAGGGTACCTTTATAACCAGGGTATGGCCATGGGCCAAGATCGCCACCATTGTCGGTAATTCATTTCCCTATTTATTTGTAATAAATTTGATATTATATTATAAAAGAATATTAAATTGTCACACTGTGAATTTATAAAGGTAATAAAAATTAATTAATTTAAGAGATACAAAATTATTAATAAGACATACATTTAGAGGTTATGTAGAATATATGACAGGGGTTGTTATTATCACATCTAATTTAATATCAGTAGTTCTTATTTACATAATAATTGTATATTCTAAACTTACCTTTTAAAAATTTAAATGATTGTGCTTAATATTGGTAATTTATAGTAGGGTACCTTTATAACCAGGGTATGGCCATGGCGTGGCTCACGTTTCGTCCGCCATTACCGGGACATCTGTTATATGTGTTGTTCTTGCGCAAAGTATTATGTATTTTCGTGGCTATTGGTTTTATTTTAATGAAAAACACATTTAATTATCATTTTAATATGTATTTAAAGTGTAAGTAATATATTTTATCTTATTTACTTGTGTAGATTGTTAAGATACCCATCACGATTACTGTCACTGAAAACAACTAAAAATTACCAATATTAAGCACAATCATTTAAATTTTTAAAAGGTAAGTTTAGAATATACAATTATTATGTAAATAAGAACTACAGATATTAAATTAGATGTGATAATAACAACCCATGTCATATATTCTACATAACCTCTAAATGTATATCTTAATAATAATTGTGTATCTCTTAAATAAATTAATTTTTCTTACCTTTATAAATTCACAGTGTGATAATTTAATATTATTTTATAATATAATATCACATTTATTACAAATAAATAGGAAAATCAATTACCGACAATGGCGGCGATCTTGGCCCATGGCCATACCCTGGTTATAAAGGTACCCTAATTTATAGTTGTTTTCAGCGACAGTAATCGTGGTGGGTATCTTAACAAACTACACAAGGAAATAAGATAAAATATATTACTTATCCTTTAAATACATATTAAAATGATATGTAAATGTGTTTTTCATTAAAATAAAACAAATAGCCACGAAAATACATAATAATTTGCGCAAGAACAACACATATAACAGATGTCCTGGTAATGGCGGACGAAACGTGAGTCACGCCATGGCCATACCCTGGTTATAAAGGTACCCTATGTATTTATGACATTTTGCTCCTTTGTCTGGAAGTTGTGGTCGTTCGGGCCTCGATTTTGTAACTTTAAATTCTGTCTGACCACAGGGGGCAATTTTGTGCCATTTAAAATTCGAAATATATTTGGTGTCGGTCGGGATCGAACCTGGTTCCCCAGATTCGCGACCAGACACTCAGGATCGCGGCCACGATACCCGATGAGAAATTTATCTACGGGAATTTCGGTAGGACTGTATTCATAACGATATCCTGGATTACGATCCATTAAATAATCATGGCATTCACTTGCTCAATTTAATTTTAGACATTTATTTGAAAATCCAGATCCACATATAAAACAAAAATAAACTTAGAAAAAACTACAAATAGAATAAGAAGCAAGTATATAAAAACAACATTGTTTAAAAATCAATAGAATAAAATAAATAATTATATACAATTACTTTTACCTTTTCTTAATACTGATAACAATTTGTTTTATGCATTTTATAATTGGTTTTCGTTAATAATTCAAATATAGTACAGTTCATTTTAATAGAACAAGCAGTGACATCTAGCGAATACTCCGTGAGGGGCCTTTACATATCTCTATCCTTAGTTGTCTCTTTCTGTCCAGCCGAAAACAAAACAAATGCTATGAAGTTATATCTATACTCTATCCGTTTTAATTATAGAGCGTTGGGTGAGATAGGGCCTAAGATTCTAGCTCTCTTATTGGTTCAAAAGTGAACCGAGATTACACAGTAAAATAATTGACGAGAAATTTAAATTTGCTTGACAACTGTATCAATTATTTTGCCGTCTGACATAAAATATATAAATGTCAACAAAGTTAATAGTACGCGATTTATTACATATTATCAATTTCTGTTCAGTTCTGTTTGTTTGCTTTTTTCGTTTATATAGTTTTCATAGTGTTTTGTCGTTATAATTCATATTACATAGTTTTCATTGTGCGCATTTTCTTGGTTTTTAGTTAGTACTTCGTTAGTTTTGTTATTGTTCTCTTCGTTAATATTATAGATAAAAATCCTGAACCTGGCTCTGCCAATGTTTTAAAATATCCAAAAAAAGGGCTTCCGAAGCGGGTAAACAAAGTGGCGTATAATTTATACTGCACATATCGTGCCACGAGTGCATATTCCAAATTAGAAAGTGTCCAAATTGTGGCATCAGAACTGGGCATAGGACATAGGACGATGTAATATTTGGAAAGCTATAAAAGAACATGAGGAAAAAGGGTCATTCAGATCACACCAGGAACAAAGAAATTAGTTTAGAACATTATTTTGCTCATATTTAACGGTGTATATAGTTTATACATATAATGTATATATTTTAGAGTGTAACTAATTATATTTAAAAGGTGAATTATATTTTTATTTTACGTTGTTTTCTTTAAAATTTATTTGAATAATGTAGTTTCGCCGAAATAGAGAAAGGTATGGAGATTATAAGTAAGTATATCTATGCATAAAAACACAAATAGATGTACGTACAAGACAAAATTACTGAAAAAATGTCAATTAGAAAGAATTTTTTTAAATCCAAGAATGGCGCCAAAATTTGAATTTTTTATTTAATACATGTAAAAACGGCCGCGCTCGAAACGCCATCTAGTCTATAGTTAAAATGGATAGAGTATAGTGTATTTGTGATCGTTGGGGTATTCCGTTCCAAAATTGTTGCGGTTACTCTGAGAGTTTACGTTTCAAAATTCGGAGTACGCACTCTAGACTAGAGTTTACTTCTCGTACTCTACTACCATAGACAATGTAAGATATATTATATTGGAATAATTGATGTTTCTTTATCTTATAAAAAAGCCATTTGAAATAAAAAATAGTAAAACCGGTAATAATTGTAAAAATGTCTTGATAAAACAGGAAGTGCACACAATAAATAATTTTTGGCACTCAAATAGTCGTATCAAAAAGTTATTTTCTTATTTTTAAGGTTATGTTATTTTATTTACTCAAAGCCTTTCGTAAATACTCTCGCAAATATGATCACGTGACCGTTCTCCAAGTAGGGGATCCACATACTCTATAGGGCACGGAAGATCACGCGTGACCTATCATGTTTTGTCCCTTTCTCACTTCAGACTCGATCTTCAGCTCTGTCCCATGCTAACTTCAGACTATACTTTCGACGCAATGCGCATGCGTCAGTTTGAATAGCTGTCACATTTCTAGCAAGATTTCAAATGAGAATAAAATGAAGACAATAAGAATCAAATAGGTTTTTATTGAATTCTTCAATAATATAATATAATAGAAGATAACAATGTGATCATATGTATATTCATAAGTATTACGATCAGCATGTTCTTAGTCTTCATTCTTGTTTAAAAAGAAAATATTACCAACAGTAATTGACAATTTATAAATTTAGAGCTTCATCAACGACCTACTATCAAATCTGAGTAACCGATAATATGTCAGCAAGTGATATTCTCATAAACATAAACGGCCACGAGCCACAGACGACGTCTCTCTTGTTTTTCACATGTAACCTACCTACCACACCTACCCTACCTATACAAATTGTCACTTGTTACTTATGTTCAAATATGATTAGGTTTTAAATATTACCTCGATAATCGGTGCTTGATGGGATAGCAAACAGTTTTATATTATAGTCCGACGACAAACTTGCACCCAACAACGCACTGGCATCGTTTGAAAAAGAATAACAACACTCACAAACAACAATAAAAGAAATAACAACAAATAAGATAACAATAAGAAACAAATAATAAAACACTACAATGAATAACAATAACACAATCAATCGATATATGCACAAGAACCGCCAAATAACAAAATGGCAACAAATTCCACGATTGCGCAAATTCATTCTTAAACTTTACCGCTAGAAAAATATGACAGCTATTCAAACTAACGCATGCGCACTGCGTCGAAAATACAGTCTGAAGTTAGCATGGGACAGAGCTAAGATCGAGTCTGAAATGAGAAAGGGACAAAACATATCTTCCGTGTCCTATTTATATCTATAACCTATCTATCTATAACCTATACGCAACAAACAGCTGCTACCTGTCACAATATCGTACCATCCCTACTTTCACAAGTTGGACTCGCCCGGGTGAATTTTGGCCTGTGCCGGTTTTTACTTCAATTCACTTCTTATATGCAATAGGGGATTCCGATTAGCGAATTTTTAGCGCCCCGTTGCGATATTTTTGTGAACTATGTGGACAAACAAGAAACTGTCATTGTGCCGACAAGTTAATAGCCTTGTGAAATTTGTGTTTTATATTAAAAATATGGGTACTAGGTGCGCGTATGGCCTCTCTGAGTGATTACAGGAATAAATATAAAAAAATCTGATGTGGCCAGCACATTACCTTCCGTCAGTTCTATGTATTTTGTACAAATTTCATACGGAAAGTTCCTTGCTAAATATTATATTTCTTGTACATTACCTTCCGGCAGCTGCATGTATTTTATGCAAATTTCATACAGAAAATTTATGTCTTAAATTATTATTTTGTGACGTTTTCTATATACAGTGTAATGTATCTGCAGAAATAAAAGATTTATTATTATTATTTCTTGTACATTACCTTAAAGCAGTTGTATGTATTTTATACAAATTTCATACAGAAAGCAAGAGATCCTATATTTCCAATAAAATTATAAGACAAACACACTATCTCAATTTCACTTGACACTGACATCTTTCAATCAGAATTTTCTTAATATAGTAGCTGTTTTCATAGCTATAGCTACTTTATGAAATTTAATTTCTTTACAATTTTTTAACTCTATATCCATTTAATATTAAGTATAAAATATTCTTTAATATTTATAATAACATTAAATGTGAAAAAATGATATTTAACATAGTTTTTTCAAGAAAAACTGTTAAAATCTTCAAATGATGGTACTTCCGGTTGACCAATTGTAACCAAAATCTAATCAGCTCTTCATATGGATGTAACGAAGAAGTATACGAAAAAATTATAATTTTTGAAACTGCAGTATTACAGTTATCGCAGACGAAAATTTTATTACACACACACACACACACACACACACACACACACACACACACACACACACACACACACACACACACACACACACACACACACACACACACACACACACATCCACACACACACACACACACACACATACAGACATCATCGTAAAAATAGTAAATTCGTATTCTAGGGGCCCTAAAACGTGCTTATTGATTAAAAACTCATCATCGAATTTTTTGACCAAAGACAATACCTTCCTTACCTAAAGGTGACGGAAGGTAAAAATATACGAGAGGAGCTAATTTTATTCCATTTCCCAAGCCACTCTCATGGTTTATCCGTAACTAAACTATATGGTTTCGTGGAAGTAGTGGTATTTGGGTCCGTAGTTAAATAGGTTTTATACATTTTGGGATAGAAAATAGCACAACTTTATAGTTACATCAACTACAACACACGTATTACATGAAACTGGCGCAGATACCCATTTACCACCATCAATGCTGGGTAATATATTATTACTGCGTTCTGCATTCATACAACTTTTAACTCTGAGAACGTTATAACATTTTGAGTTAGTATAAATACCCAGTAACCAACCTGAACTAACCTTAAAATAAGATCGCTCTTTTTCTGCATTTTTTCAAACCACAACACTCTAATCATCTTTTTTGTTCATTCACCGAATGATTTTCAATATTTTTCTTTTTAAATTTCGCCCCTGGCACTAACTATGCACTTAAAAAAATCATTTTAATCACTAACCGGGCATATGTCAACAGAAAATGTCTGTTTGTCCACATAGTTCAAGATTTTACCGCAAGTGGCGCACGTTGTGACGTCACGATCGGAATTCCCTATTCACACAACTTAGAGGAATGCGATTTTGTCCATGAAATGAAGATATTTTTATATGTTCATTGTACGAGTATTATCCTGCGTTTCATTTAAACGATGATAATAATAATCTTCATTTCCGGTTTTAAAGGATATATATTTCCGATTTGATAACATTTATTTGAAGCGCAAATATTTTAAAAACACTCGCCAAAAATATATTGTCGCAGAATATATCATGTAGATTTCAAATTTTTATCGTTGCCATTGTTTATCTTTAACCGTGTGGGTGGTAAATAAAAATATAAAAAAATAGAAGGTTGTATAAAAACTGTTGACATTGAAGTCTCCAAATATTTTTACAGTCGTACCGGAAGAATATACCGGAAGTAATGTGGTTTTTTATCAATCCATGAACTTTGACATGTGGTTTTTTTTAACCTTTACACGATAAATTATAAGTATTACATACTATATTTTACCTTTTAAGCAGTATTTCCTTGCTTAGGGTTAAAAAGTATTTTATTCACAATCGGTTAGTAATAAGACGATTACTGACTTTTATAAAGTTGATAATTTTAGTTTAATTAATTAATTAATCTCATTTCCAAGAGGTTGAAAAGTTTTGCAAAGGGTGGAAAGTTAATACTTACCAACCTCAGGGCTATTTCTTCATTTCTCGTCCTAAGAGATGGGTATTTACATGTAAACATATAAAATGTAAAGAAACCAGTGAAATTCTAAATAATATAAAAAGTGTAGATAAATGTGAAGAAACCAAAATTTTAAGTTAAAAAACAAACTGAGAGTTCATGTGACAAATGAACAATCTCAAACCCTTCAAACCATTTGTTTATTTATGTTATGTTAGCCTAACATCCTTAAAATTAATCAGAATGTACAGGTGTCTCATTTTCGATGTTTTTTTAAGGTATCTCGGGTAATATTAATGATAGAGCAAAACCGTTTGCATATTACAGGGTCAACTTTTCCAGAAATGTTTATTAGTCACCACAGGAATTTTCGATCTTCTTTTGTTTCTGAGCTACAGGCAAAAACTCGTTTTTCGCTCATTTTTAAAATATCTCATATCTTATTTATTATGATAGTTAGAGAAAAAATGTTTTTACGAAAATTTTACCGTTTTATAAATATAATAAAATGGCGTAATTAGATATTTTGAAAACTTAATAATTCTCGAGATATAACACAAACTTATGATTTTTTAAATGAGAACCTATGTTGTAAATAGTCTCGTCTTTTTGCTTATTTTATAAGCTTTTCAATGATATATAACAAGTCTACATTCTTTTGTTTTAAACATTAATAAAAGACGAATTATTAATTTATTGAGGTGAAAATATTGGAAATTATTAAGAAACAAATGAAAAATTTTTTTACAAATCATCATTTGTTTATTTTGATTCCATATCTATTAATTATGTTTTCAAAATTATTCTTAGCCAATTATTTTCGGGATGTTAAATTACTATCGACGTTACAGTTGGCTTTGACACAATCCGAAAAAGATGGTTTAATACGGTTTTGAAGTAAATAAATTGAAAAAATGAGTAAAACTAAAACAAATACTATTAGAAATATGCAAATGATGATCTCTAATAGATTTTTTCATTTGTTTCTTAATAATTTCCGTTATTTTCACCCCAATAAATTAATAATTCGTCTTTTATTAATGTTTAAAACAAAAGAATGAAGACTTGTTATGTATCATTGAAAAGCTTATAAAATAAGTAAAAAGACGAGACTATTTTTAACGTAGGTTCCCATTTAAAAAAGTTTGTGTTATATCTCGAGAATTATTAAGTTTTCAAAAAAATCTAATTACGCCATTTTATTCTATTTGAAAAACGGTAAACATTTTATAAAAACATTTTTTTCTACAGTCTATATACAAAGTAGCCATTTACGCTCTCTTTTGTCAACGCAAAATGTCACTTTGCCGCTCTAGAGCGACAAAGTAGAAAAAACGCTCGCTCCTCAAATTTCTAACTATACAATGTTGAGAAATGTTACTTGGCTACATTTTTAATGGAAACGTTTAGTCAGGAATTAATGACACTGTAGTTACACATTCCCCACTTACATAACCAAACAAAATGCCGCACTGCTGTGAAAATAAAATAGGGCATTCATTTACAAAAACGAAAGTATAAAATGCTTAGATTAGATTGAAGCAATAGCTCAAGAAGAATGGAAAAAACCGATAAGTAAAAATAAATAAAAAATAAATTTTTGTTATGGTGGAGGACTCCATTGTGGCGACTGTAGAAAAAATCTTGTGTGTGTTTCGAGCGCAAATGGACATTGTCGATTTCGAGAGAATGCCTCGCTCCTGCGTCGCGCGGCAACAACGTCTCAATCGACAATGTCCCATTTTGCGCTCTTAATACACAAATAGCTATTTCTCTAACTATCATAATAAAGAAGATATGAGATATTTTCAAAATGAGCGAAAAACGAGTTTTTGCCTGTAGCTCAGAAACAAAAGAAGATCGAAAATTCCTGTGGTGACTATTAAACATTTCTCGAAAAGTTGACCCTGCAATGTGCAAACGGTTTCGTTCTATCATTAATATTACCCGAGATACCTTAAAAAAACATCGAAAATGAGACATCTGTAGTGGAAATATGGAATCATTTGCAAAAAAAAACTTTCTGAGCGGAATGGCCACATCAGATTTAAAAAAAAATTATTTAGCTTTACTACGTTTTAATTAGTAAGTATTTTACTAGTTTTATATAAATTTCTTGTATTTCGATTATGGTTTATGGGCCCAACATCCTTAAAATTAATCAGATTGTACATTATGAATATTCAACTGTTTGACGTAGTTTTTTACTAATTTGTAGAATTTTGAAGTCATCACTCCAAAATAATACGAACTATACTGTTTTAAATATTAATTAATGCAATTTTGTGTAAAACTTGTAAACAAAAATTAATTATTTTTTTGATAATTCATTAGATATTCATAAAATTTAACTCGCAAAAAATTTATAACAAAAACTTGTATTTCTAACATTTAGAAAGACTAATAATAATAATAGATTCAGTTGAAAATTTTGTTTATTTACAATAAATAAATTAAATAAGTTTCAGACAATTTAAAATTTTAAACTTCACGATGAGGGGATTCCACCATTTTTTTATATAATTTCATAAGAAAGTATAAGTAAAACTAAGACTATTGGTGAAAATCCGGTGAAAAAATTCTTATTAATAAGCGAGTTATGGTCCCCTGAAGTTTGAAAATATAGATGTGACGTCACGAATATAAGTTTTTATACAGGGTGTTAATACTAAGTCGTTACGCCCGAAAATGGTAGATAGAACTCATTAAAACAAACAACTTTTCTTAGCTCAAATTTTTGATTTGGAGCCCCAGTTCATAGTTATTAGCGTTCTCTTGTTTTTCGAAAAATCGTCATAACTCCCTTATTTTTAGGAATATTTAAAAAATACAAAAATTTTCAGCATTTGCTTTCGGTTCTCTAAAACACTTGTATTTACAATTATTTTCTATTTCATCAAATAACAAAATGGCGACCAATCAAAAATTTCAAAACAAGATATTTTGAAAACCACCCCATCGATTTTCGAAAATAAAACATTTTTAAAATCCATAAACTTTCTATTACAATATTTGTCTGAAACATTTTTTTCTATCTGTCCAAAAAAAGTTTTTAATGCTTCTGTATTCGGATGTCCCCCTTGATCCCCTTCTATAAGATTGTCTTATAGTATTTTATTGCATCTTTAATAATATAGAAATTATTTGAGGTAGCTCGTTTAGCTGTTACACCCTGTATATACCATTCTATTTAAAAAATCTGATGTGGCCAGCACATAATGTCTCGCCAGATATTTTACCCACGGATTTTACCTGGTTGTACGCATAAAATAAAAAATATTTTTAAATACAAATACATATATTCATGTCACACTACAAAATAATTCTCACATATATTTGCAAAATCTATGGGATATTTTAATATAAATTATGTACAATACATACATTTTCTTTATATTCAATATCCTGAAATCTTCTTTTTCAACTTTCCTTTTCTTTTTCTTTATATTCGTCATTTTTTCGCAAATTCCTTTTATATTCTTTTTTACGTATATTCTTTTGCGTTGTTGACTTTTTTTATATTTTCATAATCGTCATAATAATGTACAAATATTTTTGACAGAGGCACACAAATATTTTTGACAGTGACATTTATGTGTCAATTACAAACATTTGAATTTCTTGCCTTGAAGTAGTTTGATCTGAGAATTTTTACAACAAATTATTTTACATGAATTTCTTTATCTCTAAATCTATAGAAGACATAATAATGAATTTATATTTATCGAATAAAGAATTTAACGTTCTTTAATATAAGTATTTACATAAATGTTCGATAGATAGTATTTAGATGATTTTTTTTCTTGTACCTACTACTTCCGGTTGTCTAATTATTACCAAAACTTAATCAACTCTTCCCATTATTGTTAGATTGAGGAATCCGTAGTTAAAAATGTCTTAAGTCTTGTAGTATTTGAGAAATCGTGAATCCAACACACACACACACACACACACACGCGCACGCACACACACACACAGACACACACACACACACACTCACACACACACACACGCACGCACGCGCGCACACACACACACACACACACACACACAGACAGACACAGACACACCCACACCAACACACACGCACGCACACACACACAGACAGACACACACACACACACAGACACACACACACACACAGACACACACACATACACACTCACACACTCACACACACACACACACACACACACACACACACACACACACACAGACACAGACACAGACACACACACACACACACACACACACACACACACACACAAACACACACAGACAGACACACACACACAGACACAGACACAGACACAGACACACCCACACCAACACACACGCACGCACGCACGCACACACACACACACACACACACACACACACACACACAGACACACACACACACACAGACACACACACACACACACACACACACACACACACACACACAGACACACACACACACACACACACACACACAGACACACACACACACACACACACACACACACACACACACACACACACAGACAGACACAGACACGCCCACACCAACACACACGCACGCACACACACACACACACAGACAGACAGACACACACACCCACACACACACACACACACACACACACACACACACACACACACACACACACACACACACACACACACACACACACACACAGACACACACACACACACACCCACACCAACACACACGCACGCACGCACGCACGCGTGCACACACACACACACATTCACATCATCGTAAAAATGTTATAATCGGATTCTAGGGACCTTAAAACGTGCTTATTCACTAAAATCTGGATATGCGATTTTTAGCATGAATTCAATACCTCTCTTAGCGAGAGGTAAAAATCAACGAAAATTAGACAGTTTCATTAAAAAAATAATACTAATAGTGGAGGATCTCATTTTCCAACTGAAAATCTGAAAGTACATTTTTTATAGCGAAAAATATTTATGTATATGTCAAAATGATATATTATGCATTGTTTAATAAACGATAAGAAATAACAATTTTGTGTAGGACTATAAGATTTATTGCAAAATTTTACATTTGTTATGTTTCTAAATAAAATTTGACCTTTTAAAAATTAATTATTTTTCAATGTGCCAATTAAAAAAATCTGGTGTGGCCAACAGAATACCTCCCGCCATTTACAGCCCGAGTCGTAAACCTTATTTTTAGATTAGCGAATTTTACTCTAATTTTGACAGTTTATTTCTTAAAATATAATCTAATCTAATCCAAGTAACTCCCTTCTTTTTAAACCCCTCAACAGGATTAAATCACAATTAAAGAGTGGGTTCACATTCACACACATCCATGCCTTAGTGGGATTCGAACCCAGAGCCCCGAGGGCACTCATGACCTGAGGCGTTGCTCTAACCATTAAGCCACCGGAGCTATAATAAAATGAAGATTAAATTTTAAATACCGGGATAGAATACATACCTACATATTTACTTATGCTGGAAACTGTATTGAATTCCTTTTCTATTGTTCTATTTACTTTTTTCATTATAAAACGTTAGTAATATTACTTTGAAATGACTAGTTCTTTGATAGTGACATTTATCTGTCAGTTACATACATTTGAATAACTGCGTTTTGTCTGTTTAAAGCGTAGGATCTGGGATTTAAATTATAGATAATTTTATAAATTTAGCCATAAAATATATAGAAAAAGTACTTATGCAAATCTATAGTAAATTTAATAATCTTTAATTTTTATAATAATATTAATCTCGAAAAATAACATTTAAAGGTATTTTTCGAAGAAAAAGTATTTTGAGCTTCTAGTAAAGTGTCATTTCAGGTTATCCGATTTTCACCAAAATCTAATGGGCTCTTTTCATTACAGAAAAAGTTCGAAATACAAGGTTTCAAAATTTTTTGAGTGATAGTATTTGAGTTAGAGTGGAGGATCCACACATACACACATACACATATACACATACAGGGTGTTTCACGAAAACCGACCACCGTCATTATTTTCTTTATTATCAAGGTCATGTGTTCCATGAAAGAATACACATCACTTTATAGCAGTATCTTAGCAACATTTTGTATTAGAAAGAGAAAGATTATTTGACCTATGTCTATTTAATTTATGTGGTGTGATGGATATACGTAAATAATGGCATTACTTTCTAACACACTATAAATAGTAATGACATATGTCGTAGAATTACAGATACCTAATTATCTACTACACTGCCCTCTGTGCTAATATTTACCCAGTGGCGTTGACGTTTAAATCAAATTAATATTCTTTGGTTTATAAGTTAAGTCTGTTTTTGTATTTTGCAAAAACATAACTGAAGAACATAAATCTTTCAGAAAGACATTATTTAGAAAGAAACATAATTTTCAAATGAATTATTCGTGTGCCCATAAATATTTCATGTTACACGCCTATGCATATAAATGCAATGAAGTTATCTGCAAGTAATATTGTATCAGACGGCTCACAAATGACCTTGAATAGTTATCTTTCGTGAATAATAGTTTACATTTTGTTCTTTCACTCTTGTTTTTCATCCATAGCCTACTGTACATAAATATTAAAAATAATTTTTTTGTTAAATTTCAATCACATTTTTTTCAATATTTTTATTATGTAAGGATATAAAACTAATACATGGTTGAATTCAGAAAAAAATACGCTATCGAATAGGATTAAAAAATATGTAGGATCCCATTTGAAAAAATATAACTTTGTGTTATAACTTGAGAACCACTGGTTTAAAAAAATATTTTCATCTTTCATGGGATGTCCCTCTTGGTCTCCTACAACTTTGTACTGTAGTATTTTTTTGTAACTATAATAATAAAGAAAATAATGACGGTGGTCGGTTTTCGTGAAACATCCTGTATACACACAGCATCATCGTGAAAATGTTAAATTGGAATCTAGGGGCCTTAAAACGTGATTATTTAGCGGGAGGTAAATACATATTACATTAGTGTAATCGGCCATAAGAAAAAATACTTTGTGTTGTTTTTATAAAGAAATTTAATCTTCATTTAAAATATAGTTGTTAAGTATAATATTTAAATCATTGCTTATATATTATATATTATATTTAAGTATTACTTAACGTTCAATTCTCTTCTTTCATGGCTAGGCAGATAACGTTCTGTTCTAAAGCACCCTCTTGCAAAACCATTCTACGAAAACAAATTTCTGGAATTCGATGCGTAACTGTTTCAACTTTTTTGAATTCTAGTTGGCGCCGAAACATCCCGGATTTTTGTCGCGACTGCAAGACGACTGTCTTTTGTCTATCTTTCATCTCTTTTTAACCTGTAGTTCCAGTATATTCATTCTTGTTTCACATAGTTTTAAGAATTTATACAATTTGTTTTGCTACAGGAGTGCCGGAATGGGATATTTTGAGACACTCACAAGCGGCTAGTTATAAAAATCTATGGCCAGCACATGACCTCCCGCCAATTCCATGTTTAAAATAGTAATGACTTTTAAGTAAAGAATCACTTCCGGTTGATTGTTTGTAAACAAAATCTAATTTGTTGTTCCAATAAATAGAAAAGTCTGTAATACCAAATTTTGGATTATATTTTATTATGTTTGTCCTCGAAAATCTGTTCAGAGCTCAAACTTACGTACCACATCCGGTTTATCATATAGTCAAAATCTATTATGTTGTTTTCAATTATATACGAGTTTTAAATACCAAATTTTAGAAGTTTTGGATCATATTTTAATATATTTTTTCATGAAAATGTGTTCAGAGCTCTTATAAAGTACCACTTCCGGTTTATCAATTTTAGCCAAAGTCTCATATATGCCATGTGTGCATGACAAAGATGCTAGATAAAAGTTTAGTAATTCTTGCATCAGAAATTGATGACGTGGGGATCAACTCGGAGAAACAGAGTGTATGTGTATTAAATGAGGAGAGGTATTGTGCTGGCCACATCAGTATTTTAAATGTAAGTCTATGCTATATTTTTCATAGTAATATAAAATATAATAATAATTTATTGTTGTTTTCGTAAATAATTAAATAAAAAGATTGGCGCCAGAAATAGTCATGAATTATTATTATTATTATTATTATTATTATTATTATTATTATTATTATTATTATTCTTATTCTTATTTTATTATGATTGTTATTATTATTAATTATTAATATTATTATTATTATTCTTATTAAGATTATTATTATTATTATTATTATTATTATTATTATTCTTATTAAGAATATTATTATTATTATTATTCTTATTTTATTATGATTGTTATTATTATTAATTATTAATATTATTATTATTATGATTATTATTATTACGATTATTATTGTTATTATTATTATTATTCTTATTAAGATTATTATTATTATTATTCTTATTATGATTATTATTATTATTATTATTATTATGATTCTTATGATTATTAATATTATTAATATTATTATTATTATTATTATTATTATGATTATTATGATTATTATGATTATTATTATTATTATTATTATTATTATTATTATTATTATTATTATTATTATACATACATACATACATACATACATACATACATAAAATCACGCATTTCCCACTTAGTGGGTTAGCACAAACCCGAAAGAATATAAAAAAACATCATCCAAAAAAATCAGTCTCTCTTTCAACAACATTCTTACTAACCTCTGACATCATAGGTACAACATATATTCCTCATTCACAACATATTAAAGTAACCGAATTACGGCAGCGAAATACAGCAACCGGACCACAATAATAGTTACGAAACAATCATCCTTCGCCACACATTCCTGTCTAAGCACACTTCTTTCGCCTCGGCCACATTCATAATCGCATTCATACACGCTCTTCTTCTCTTCCCACTCGGAAACTTTCTCTCTTTTAGTACCTTATCAATCACATCCATCCACTTACATACTGAACGGCCACGCAATCGAATAATAATTATTATTATTATGATTATGATGATTATTATTCGTATTATGATTATTATTGTTATTATTATTATTTTTATTATGATGATTATTATGATTATTATGATTATTATGATTATTATGATTATTATGATTATTATGATTATTATGATTATTATGATTATTATGATTATTATGATTATTATGATTATTATGATTATTATTATTATTTTTAGTAAGATTGTTGTGATTATTATTATCATTTTTATTATTATTATTATTATTATTATTATTATTATTATTATGAATAATATTATTATGATTATTATTATTATTTTTATTAAGATTGTTATGATGATTATTATTATTATTAATCTTATTAAGATTATTATTATTATTAATTTTATTAAGATTATTATTGTTATTATTATTATGATTATTATTAATTTATAAGTAATAATAAACCGAAAATTCAACCAGTGGTTCTCAAATGGTAGAAATAATTTTACAATATTGAAATAGGCTATGCAATACACTACTATTGATACGACTGTTGCCTAGATTACACTAATAGTAAAGCCATTTTTAATTTTTACCTTCCCGCTACCCTAGTAATGGAGATATAGGAATCGTGCTAAAAATCGCATATCGAGATTTTGGTATATGACACACAGTTCATCTCAAATGTAAGTAACTGACAGAAAAAAGTTACTGTCAAAGAACTCATCATTTCAAATTAATAATAGTAACGTTTTAAAGAGAAAATAGTAAATAGAACCGTAGTTATATGGAATGAAACTTAATATAGTTTCCAGCATATTAAATATGTAATTTAAATTAATAAAAATCAAATGGCGGGAGGTACAGTGTTGGCTACATCTGATTTTTACCTCCCGCTACCCTTGGTAAGGGAGGTATAGGGATCGTGCTAAAAATCGCTTATCGAGATTTAGGTAAATGACCATGTTTTAAGGTCCCTAGAATCCAATTTTAACATTTTCACGAAGATGTCCGTGTGTATGTGTGTGTGGATCCTCCACTCTAACTCAAATACTATTATTCAGAAAATTTTGAAACCTTATATTTCGAACTTTTTCTGTAATGGAAAGAGCCCATTAGATTTTGGTGAAAATCGGATAACCGGAAATGGCACTTTACAAGAAGCTCAAAATAGTTTTTCTTCGAAAAATACCTTTAAATGTTAATTTTTCGAGATTCATGTTATTATAAAAATTAAAGATTATTAAATGTTCTATAGATTTGCATTAATACTTTTTCTATATATATATATATATATATATATATATATATATATATATATATATATATATATATATATATATATATATATATATATATATATATATATATATACATATACAGGGTGTTATATTTTAATGGACCCAGCAAGTATCTCGCTTATTTATTAAGTTGGCAATTTTTTTCATATAACATGATTTACACAGGATCATGTAAACTACTTGATGACGGATGTACATTCCTGATACCACTTCCGGTTTATGAGTAATTAATATCTACTTTGAAATTTCAAATGGACCATACTATATTTTTTTACAAATTTGAAAAGTGCATCAAATTTGCTTTACAATCATGTAAAATAATCGATATGTTACATTATTAAAAATTAAAATGGCGGGCACTTTTTTATACACCTATAATTGGAAAGAGAATAGTGAGCCATGACTGTGGCTTGAAAGAAAACAATTAACTAAAACAATTGTAACTATTATTATTAAACGAAATAATATTTTTTTGTCATAATAATACAGAAAATAAGAATAAGGAACACAAGCCACAGTCATGGCTCACTATTCTCTTTCCAATTATAGGTGTATAAAAAAGGGCCCGCCATTTTAATTTTTAATAATGTAACATATCGATTATTTTACATGATTGTAAAGCAAATTTGATGCACTTTTCAAATTTGTAAAAAAATATAGTATGTTCCATTTGAAATTTCAAAGTAGATATTAATTACTCATAAACCGGAAGTGGTATCAGGAATGTACATCCGTCATCAAGTAGCTTACATTTTCCTGTATAAATCATGTTATATGAAAAAAATTGCTAACTTAATAAATAAGCGAGATATTTGCTGGGTCCATTAAAATATAACATCATGTATATATATATATATATATATATATATATATATATATATATATATATATATATATATATATATATATATATATATATATATATATATATATATATATATATATATATATATATATATATATATATATATATATTATGGATAAATTTATAAAATTATCTATAATTTAAATTCTAGAGTCTGCGCTTTAAACAAACAAAACGCAATTATTCAAATGTATGTAACTGACAGATAAATGTCACTATCAAAGAACTAATCATTTCCAAATAATATTAGTAACGTTTTAAAAAAAAAGTAAATAGAACAATAGAAAAGGAATTTAATACAGTTTCCAGCATAAGTATATATATATATATATATATATATATATATATATATATATATATATATGTAGGTATGTATTTAGATTAATTAAAATTAACGATTCACAAAAATGTTTAAGCTAATCCTCATTTTTGAATTAGTGAATTCTATTCTATCCCGGTATTTAAAATTTAATCATCAATTTGTTATATCTCCGGTAGCTCAATGTTTAGAGCAACGCCTCAAAGTCATGAGTGCGCTCGGGGCTCTGGGTTCGAATCCCACTAAGGCATGGATGTGTGTGAATGTGAACCTACTGTGTAATTGGGATTTAATCCTGTTGAGGGATTTTAAAAAAAGTAGTTATTTGGATTAGATTAGACTATATTTTAAGAAATAAACTGTCAAAATTAGAGTAAAATTCGCTAATCTAAAAATAAGGATTAACTTAATCTTTTTTTGTTACTCGGGCTGTAAATAGCGGGAGGTATAGTGTTGGCCACACCATATTTTTAATATCGCATTTCTGGAAATAATTGCTATAAAACCCTATACAATATTTATATCGTTGAAACCAGAAAAAAAAAATATCTAAAGGACCAAAAAATTATATAGGGTATCATTTAAAAAAATCTGATGTGGCCAGCACATAACCTCTCGCCAGATATTTTACGTGGTAGTGCGCATAAAACGAAAAAAAAAATTTAAATATAAATACATATATTCATGTCTCACTACAAAATAATTATTTTAATATAAATTATGTACAATACATACATTTTCTTTATATTCAATATCCTGAATTTTTTTTCTACTTTCCTTTTCTTTTTCTTTTATTCGTCACTTTTTCGCAAATTCCTGTTATATTCTTTTTTAGGTATATTCTTTTGCGTTGTTGACTTTTTATTTATTTTCATAATCCTCATAATGATGTACAAATTTTTTTGACAGTGGCATACAAATATTTTTGACAGTGACATTTATATGTGAATTACAAACATTTGAATTTCTTGCCTTGAAGTAGTTTGATCTAAGAATTTTTACATCAAATTATTTTATATGCATTTCTCTCTAAATCTATAGAAGATATAATAATGAATTTATATTTATCGAATAAAGAATTTAACGTTCTTTAATATAAGTATTTACATAAATTTTCTATAAATAATATTTAGATGATTTTTTTCTTGTAACTACTACTTCCGGTTGTCCAATTGTTACCAAAACTGACTCGACTCTTGCCATTATTGTTAGATTGAGGAATCCGTAGTTAAAAATGTCTTAAGTTATGGTGAATCCAACATCCACACACACACACACATCCACACATACACACATCCACGCACACACACACACACATACATACGGACATCATCGAAATATGTTATAATCGGATTCTAGGGACCTTAAAACGTGCTTATTCACTAAAATCTGGATATGCGATTTTTAGCATGAATTCAATACCTCTCTTAGCGAGAGGTAAAACTATAATTTTGTTCTACCGTTTGAGAACCACTGGTTGAACTTTCAGTTTATTGTTAATGTTCTTTATCATTTGTTGTATGTAACATATTTCTCTGAAGTCAGTAGTATGGCCAAAAAAGCACTGATTGTTTTAAAGGAAACACCCTGTATAGCAAGCGTCGTCTCATCTCATATATTATGGTGCGATAGTACGGGCTGGGCGCTGCGCTTGAGTGGGGTTTTTGGTTTTTTGTTGTGGTAGTACCGTGTTTGGCATCTCGCACACCTTGTAAGGATGAGCAGAAGGTCGTTGAGTGACCTCAACACGACAGAGGTCGTCACATTCCGCCCGTATAAAAAATACGAGGAAATAAAAATGTACACACAAATACACACTAAATCAACAACTACAGGGTGATCGGCGAAAGTCCGGCGCCAAGAATATTTCGTTTATTTTGAAAGATACAAAAAATTGTTAACCATCTTCATCTTCTAGGCCCCTTTATATTATATTTATTATATCTGTTCACAATGAAAAATTATTGAATTTATAATAGTTTCTAGAGCTGCCTTTTTTTTACCTTCCGTTACCTTTAGGTAAGGAAGGTATTGTCTTTGGTCAAAAAATTCGGTGGTGAGTTTTTGATGAATAAGCACGTTTTAGGGTCCCTAGAATACGATTTTACTATTTTTACGATGATGTGTGTGTGTGTTTGGTTATAATTGGTTAACCGGAAGTACCCTCATTTGAAGATTTTAATAATTTTTCTTGAAAAATCAATTACTACGTTTACATGCAGTTTTGAAAATGGTTTCAGTTTTCAGTCCAAATTATGCAAAACTGTTTACATGCAGTTTTCAAAACAAGTTTAAAAATTGATTTAAAATCAGTTTCGGCGCATGCGCATTTATCTGATGTAAGTGATAGATCCTCTTCACTCCAAATACTTCGTTTTGGTATTATTCCAATTATTTTTTATAGTTCGTACCACTATGCACTAAAACTACACAACTGTCAGTATATTTGAAGGTTCGTAACACAAAGCGACAGAAACGTTATGCTCTATACGCATGCGCAGTATCGAAACTGAATTTTAAGTGTTTACATGAGTAGTTTTGACACTAGTTTTCAAGTCCAACCCATGAATTTTAGTTTTGGTTTGAGATAATTCAAAACCGTTTTGACACTGTATACATGGCGTTTTCAAAACTAAAAACGTTTTAAAAACGGTTTCAAAACTACATGTAAACTCAGTAAATGTTAAATATCATTTTTTCACATTTAATGTTATTATAAATATTGAAGAATATTGTATACTCTATACGATTTGAATGCATTTTATACTTCACATTAAATGGATATAGAGTTAAAAAAATTATAAAGAAATTAAATATCATATATTACCCAACTATGCAATAACTTTGGAAATAGCTGCTATATTAAGAAAATTCTCATTGAAAGGTGTCAGTGTCAAGTGCAGTTGACAGTATGTTTGTGTTATAATTTTACTGGAAATATAGGATCTCTTGCTAGAAACTTTCTGTATGGAATTTGTATAAAATACATAAAACTGCCTTAAGGTAATGTACAAGAAATATAATCTTTTGCAAGGAACTTTCTGTATGACATTTATACAAAATACATAGAAATGACGGAAGGTAATGTGCTGGCCACATCAGATTTTTTAAAAAAGTTAAAAAATTACAAAAACTCGGTTACTTGATTTTTAAGGTGTACGCGATTTTTGCAAGCCAGTGTATTTATATTAATAAAAATTACCGATTCGCAAAAAAGTTTAAGCTAATCCTTATTTTTGGATTAGTGAATTCTATTCTATCCCGGTATTTAAAATTTAATCTTCATTTTATTATCGAAAAAGTTAGTTATTTGGATAAGATTAGACTAAATTTCAAGAAATAAACAGCCAAAATTAGAGTAAAATTCGCTAATCCAAAAACACGGATTAGCTTAATCTTTTTTGTGACTCGGGCTGTAAATGGCGGGAAGTATTGCATTGGTCACACCAGATTTATATTATAGGTATTATTTTTAACATTTCTGTAAATTTTGTCACCTAGATACTCCAAGAAAAACAATTAAGATATTCAAATGTTTGTAATCGCCAGATAAATATCAATAAAACTTGAAAAATATATAAATTTATATTGTTTAAGAAGAAATAACAATATTACTTCGTATAAACAACCGAATATCGATTTAATTTAAGCTATCTTCGAAAAACAAGCCAATATGACGTGATAAAACAATAAATCTTAATCCTTGTGAAAAAAAAATCGGTGATTCACGGATCGAAGAATGCGTTGGCCGATGGTGTTTTGTTTGGAAAACCCGAAATTTGCGTCAAACATCCAAGGCATCTCGATTCTGTAATACAAAACAATAGTCGTCTACAAAAATGCTGGAATGCGGATACTTGAAAAATAAACTTAAAAATGTGGTGTGGCCAACACAATACCTCCCGCCATTTACAGCCATTTACAGCCCGAGTCACAAAAAAAATTAAGTTAATCCTTTACTCTAATTTTGACAGTTTATTTCTTAAAATATAGTCTAATCTAATCCAAGTAACTAACTTTTTTTAAAACCCCTCAACAGGATTAAATCCCAATTACAGAGTGGGTTCACATTCACACACATCCATGCCTTAGTGGGATTCGAACCCAGAGCCCAGAGGGCACTCATGACACGAGGCGTTGCTCTAACCATTGAGCCACCGGAACTACAATAAAATGAAGATTAAATTTTAAATACCGGGATAGAATAGAATTCACCCGTGGAATTCTCTAATCCAAAAATTAGGATTACCTTAAACATTTTTGCGAATCGTTCTAAATATATACCTACGTATTTACTTATGCTGGAAACTGTATTGAATTCCTTTTCTATTGTTCTATTTAGTTTTTTACCAAAATCTCGATATGCGATTTTTAGCACGATCTCTATACCACCCTTACCAAGAGTAGCGGGAGGTAAAAGGTAAGTAGAACAATAGGAAAGGAAATCAATACAGTTTCCAGCATAACCGGAAATGGTACTTTACTAGAAGCTCAAAATAGTTTAAAAATACCTTTAAATGTTATTTTTTCGAGATTAATGTTATTATAAAAATTAAAGATTGTTAAATTTTCTATAGATTTGCATTAATACTTTTTCTATATATTTTATGGATAAATTTATAAAATTATCTATAATTTAAATCCCAGAGCCTACGCTTTAAACAAACAAAACGCAGTTATTCAAATGTATATAACTGACAGATAAATGTCACTATCAAAGAACTAATCATTTCAAAATAATATTAGTAACGTTTTAAAAAGAAAAATGTAAATAGAGCAATAGAAAAGGAATTCAATACAGTTTCCAGCATAAGTAATTAAGTAGGTATGTATTTAGATTAATAAAAATTAACGATTCGCAAAAAAGTTTAACCTAATTCTCATTTTTGGATTAGTGAATTCTATTTTATCCCGGTATTAAAAATTTAATCTTCATTTTATTATCAAAAGTGTAGTTACTTGGATTAGATTAGACCATATTTTAAGAAATAAACTTCCAAAATTAGAGTAAAATTCGCTAATCCAAAAATAGGGATTTTTGTGACTCGGGCGGTAAATGGCGGGAGGTATTGTGTTGGCCACATCAGATTTTTTATCTAAAAGCGGCCACTTCTTTATCACTCTATATCTCGAGAACGGGATTGAATTTCTATAATCGGTAAAACAGTTTTATAAAGAAAGCTTTTGTTTACAATAATACATATTAATAATCAACTATTTTTATCTTCCGTCACCTTTAGGTAAGGAAGGTATTGTCTTTGGTCAAAAAATTCGGTGGTGAGTTTTTGATGAATAAGCACGTTTTAGGGTCCCTAGAATACGATTTTACTATTTTTACGATGATGTCTGTATGTGTGTGTGTGTGTGTGTGGATGTGTGGATGTGTGTGTGTGTGTGTGTGTGTGTGTGTGTGTGTGTGTGTGTGTGTGTGTGTGTGTGTAACAAAATTTTTGTCTGCGATAACTCTAATACTACAGTTTCAAAAATTATAATTTTTCGTATACTTCTTCGTTACATCCATATGAAGAGCTGATTAGATTTTGGTTACAATTGGTCAACCGGAAGTACCATCATTTGAAGATTTTAACAGTTTTTCTTGAAAAAACTATGTTAAATATAATTTTTTCACATTTGATGTTATTATAAATATTAAAGAATATTTTATTCTCTATACGATTTGACTGCATTTTATACTTAATATTAAATGGATATAGAGTTAAAAAATTATAAAGAAATTAAATTTCATAAAGTAGCCATAGCTATGGAAACAGTTACTATATCTAAGAAAATTCTGATTGAAAGATGTCAGTGTCAAGTGAAATTGACATAAGGTACGTTCTATCGGTGTCAGAAATATTCCTACTAGAATAAGAATATTCTTAAAGCAATAGAACGCTCAGTGGCAAATAACTGTCAAGTAAAAAATAAATATGATAGAACAGTGGGAGTGTTTATGTGTTATTATTAGTTAACAACTAAAGCTAACTTTGTATGTTTATTTTGGATCTTCAAAATGTTGTTATTACAGAGATTATAATTATATAAAAATATATTAAAATAAAAAGGAGGTATTTCTTTGAGCACAGTCTAATCTGAACATTGACAAATGTAACAGAAAGGTACGCGCGACAGTCGGCTCTGAAGTTGGAATGATTCGTAGGAATATTCAGATTTTTTTGGCGCAAAAGAACGATCATTGAGGTTCTACTAGAAGAAGTAGTAAGATTTCTGACACCGATGGAACGTACCTATAGTGTGTTTGTCTTATAATTTTACTGGAAATATAGGATCTTTTGCTATAAATTTTCTGTATGGAATTTGCATAAAATACATGCAACTGCCGGAAGGTAAAGTACAAGAAATATAATCTTTAGTAAGGAACTTTCTGTATGAAATTTGTACAAAATACATAGAATTGACGGAAGGTAATGTGCTGGCCACATCAGATTTTTTTTACTCAGGCGGTAAATGGCCGGAGGTATTTTGTTGGCCACACCAGATTTTTTATCTAAAAACGGCCACTTCTTTATCACTGTATACCTCGAGAACGGAATCGAATTTCTATAATCTCTAAAAACACTTTTATAAAGAAAGCTTTTGTTTACAGTAATACATATTAATAATCGACTATTTTTGAAAATTGTAATTACTACGTGAACGTAAAGTTGCAGTTCACAAAATTCAAAAATGGAAAATATTTAAATTGCATTTATTTATATGCTTGCGACTTCAAAGCCCGTTGATCATTAGCTAGTTATTAATAAATAAGTTTGTCCTTATTTTATCAATCATTTTGTATGCAAACAAATGCTACACCGGATGTAATACAGCTATATAACTGTAGCGATGTCATTCAAAACTGATACAATAATTATATGTTAGTGTAAATTCACTGAAGCGTACAACCTGTATATATGTTTTACGATCATTTTATTGTGTTATTTTTTTAAATATCACGCTATATCCGATGATGCTAAAAAAGAAAAAAAAATACAAGAAGGAAATTTTATGCACAATTTATCACTATTGTAAAATCAAGCTATCCATGGCATTTATTCATTTGTTTTGAGATCACGGCAAACCTGATCAAGAAAAACAAAACATTTGACGGTTGTAATAAATAAAACAGTTTTGAGGTCAGGCAAAGGAAGCGCTTGACCTTTCGACCTGTAAATTTCCTCTTTAACCATTTTGAAGATGATTTAAAAACTGAATTTTTAAATTTATTATTGTGTTCGAATTCGTGTCGAGGAGAAAATAGTATATCAAAAAACAAATAACATAAGGTAATCTGTTAACTACGAGTTTACAAAGAACATATTGTTTATACTCGCCATACCGAAGGTAAGAAAGGTAACGTTTTCGGTCCAAAAATTCGATAGAGTTTTCAGTGAATAAGCACGAATTAAGGTCCCCACAACACGTTTTTATCTCCCGCTACCCTTGGTGAGGGAGGTATAGGGATCGTGCTAAAAATCGCATATCGAGATTTTGTTAAATGAGCACGTTTTAAGGTCCCTAGAATCCATTTTTAACATTTTCACTATGATGACTGTGTGTGAAAATGAAGAGCAAGTCAGAAGAATGATAGAGAGAATACATGTAGTTGGAAGAAGTATGAATCTGGAGTTGAATGTTGATAAATCCAAGGTGTTAGTATTTGAAAGGAGTAAATTGGTGACTGTGTGCAATGTGTTGGTGGATGGAGTGAAACTGGAGCAAGTGAATGAGTTTGTATATTTGGGTAGCTGATGTCAAGGGATGGTCGAATTGATAGAGAAATTGAAAGGTGAGTGAGTGCGGGGTGTAAGGTAATGGGTGCTCTGGGTACGTTTGCTGGAAACGTAAACGTATCTAGAGAAGCTCGTTTAAGTGTGTATAATGGAGTGCTAGTGCCTGCTTTGATGTATGGAAGCGAATGTTGGGCATGGACGGGCAAGTATAAAAGAGAGTGACTGCCGTGGAAATGAGGTATTTACGTAGAGTATGTGGATATGTAAGGCGGGATCGCGTGAGGAATAATTTGGTGTATGAAGAATGTATGGTTAGGAAGAATGTTGTTAAGAGAGTAGGAATGAGCCAGTTAAGATGGTTTGGTCATGTGGAGAGAATGAAGAGTGAACGTCTTGTAAAGCGTATATATCTTGGTAAAATTGAGGGTGTTCGATTGCGTGGCCGTCCAGTGTGTAAGTGGACGGATATGATTGATAAGATACTAAAAGAGAGAAAGTTTCCGAGTGGGAAGAGAAGAAGAGCGTGTGTGAATGCGATTATAATGTGGCCGAGGCGAAAGAAGTGTGCTTAGACAGGAATGTGTGGCGAAGGATGATTGTTTCGTAACTATTATTATGGTCAGGTTGCGGTATTTCGCTACCGTAATTCGGTCACTTTAATATGTTAAGAGTGAGGAATATATGTTGTCCCTATGATGTCAAGTTAGTAAGAATGTTGTTGAAGAGAGACTGATTTTTTTTTTTGGGTGATGTTTTATGAATAAAATTATAAAATTATCTATAATTTAAATCCTGGATCCTACGCTTTGAACAAGCAAAACGCAGTTATTCAAATGTATGTAACTGACAGATAAATATCACTATCAAAGAACAAATAATTTCAAAATAATATTAGTAACGTTTTAAAAAGAAAAAAGTAAATAGAACAATAGAAAAGGAATTCAATAGTTTTCAGCATAATTATGTGGGTATGAATTGAGATTAATAAAAATTAACGATTCACATAAAAGTTTAAACTAATCCTCATTTTTGGATTAGTGAATTCTATTCTATCCCGGTATTTAAAATTTAATCTTCATTTTATTATAGCTCCGATGGCTCTATAGTTAGAGCAACGCCTGATAAGTCATGAGTGCGCTCGAGGCTCTGGGTCCGAATCCCTCTAAGGCATGAGTGTGTGTATGTGAACCCACTCTGTAATTGGGATTTAATCTTGTTGAGGGGTTTAAAAAAAGGTAGTTACTTGGATTAGATTAGACTATATTTTAAGAAATAAACTGTCAAAATTAGAGTAAAATTCGCTAATCCAAAAATAAGGATTAACTTAATCTTTTTTGTGACTTGGGCTGTAAATGGTGGGAGGTATTGTGTTGGCCACACCAGGTTTTTACTATTTTTACGATGATGTCTGTGTGTGTGACGATTTTTTCGTCCACGATAACTCTTGTACTAAACTTTCAAAAATTTCTTTTTTCCGTATTTAAGCTTTCTGCATTCACGTAAAGAGATGATTAGATTTTGGGTAGAATTGGACAACCAGAAGTGATACTTTACTTGAAGCCAATAACAGTTTTTAATGAAAAATTATATTAAAATATAATCCAAAACTTTTCAATTTTAGTATTTAAGACTTCCATATCAAGGAGAATAATATATTAGATTTTGGTTAAAATTAATAAACCGGAAGTGATACTTTACTTGAAGCTCTGAACAAATTTTTGTATTAAATATATTATAATATATTCCAAAACTTTTCAAATTTAGTACTAGAAACTTTTGTATTAAAGGGAACAACATATTAGATTTTGACTAAAATTGATAAACCGGAAGTGATACCTTACTTGCAGCTCTGAACAGATTTTCGTGATACATATATTATGATATATTCCAAACTTGTGAAATTTGGTATTTAAGACTTTTAGATTAATGAGAACGACTTATTAGATTTTGGCTAAAATTGATAAACCGGAAGTGATACTTTACTTGAAGCTCTGAACAGATTTTCGTGAAATATATATTATTCTATATTCCAAAACATGTCAAATTTGGAATTTAAGACTTTTAAGTTAATGAGAACGACATATTAGATTTTTTCTAAAATTGATAAGCCGGAAGTGATACTTTACTTGAAGCTCTGAACAGATTTGTGTGATACATATATTATGATATATTCCAAAACTTGTCAAAATTGGTATTTAAGACTTTTAGATTAATGAGAATGACATAATAGATTTTGGCTAAAATTAATAAAGCGGATGTGATACTTTACTTGAAGCTATGAACAGATTTTTGTGAAAAATATATTGATATATTCAAAAACTTTTTAAATTTAGTATTTAAGACTTTTATATGAAGGGGAGCAACATATTAGATTTTGGCTAAAATTGATAAACCGGAAGTGATACTTTATTTGTAGTTCTGAACATATTTTCGTGAAAAATGTATTGATACAATCCAAAACTTTTCAAATTTAATACTTAAGACATATATTAGTGAGAACGACATATTAGTTTTTTTCTAAAATTGATAAACCGGAAGTAGAACTTTACATAGAAAGCTATAAACAAATTTTCTTGAAAAAATATATTAAAACATGATCCAAAACTTCTCAAATATGGTATTTAAAATTAGATTTTGACTATACTTATATGACAAACCGAAAGTGGTACTTAATTTGGAGCTCTTAACAGATTTTCGAGAAAAAACATAGTAAAATATAATCCGAAATTTCGTATTACAGACTCTTCTATTTATTGGAACGAGAAATTAGATTTTGTTTACAAACGATCAATCGGAAGTGATACTTTACTTACAGCTCATTGCTATTTTAAACATGGAATTGACGGGAGGTTATGTGCTGCCCACATCAGATTTTTACCTTCCGTCACCTTTAGGTAGGGAAGGTATTGTCTTTGGTCAAAAAATTCGATGATGAGTTTTTAATCAATAAGCACGTTTTAGGGTCTCTAGAATACGAATTAACTATTTTTACGATGTGTGTGTGTGTGTGTGTGTGTGTGTGTGTGTGTGTGTGTGTGTGCGTGCGTGCGTGCGTGCGTGCGTGCGTGCGTGCGTGCGTGCGTGCGTGTGTGTGTGTGTGTGTGTGTGTGTGTGTGTGTGTGTGTGCGTGCGTGCGTGCGTGCGTGCGTGCGTGCGTGCGTGCGTGCGTGCGTGCGTGCGTGCGTGCGTGCGTGCGTGCGTGCGTGCGTGCGTGCGTGCGTGCGTGCGTGCGTGCGTGCGTGCGTGCGTGCGAGCGAGCGAGCGAGCGAGCGAGCGAGCGAGCGAGCGAGTGAGTGAGTGAGTGAGTGAGTGAGTGTGTGTGTGTGTGTGCGTGCGTGCGTGCGTGCGTGCGTGCGCGCGTGCGCGTGCGCGGGTGCGTGTGTGCGTGTGTGCGTGTGTGCGTGTGTGTGTGTGTGTGTGTGTAACAAAATTTTCGTCTGCGATAATTCTAATACTAGAGTTTCAAAAGTTATATTTTTTTCGTATACTTCTTCGTTACATCCATATGAAGAGCTGATTAGATTTTGGTTACAATTTGTCAACCGGAAGTACCATCATTTGAAGATTTTAACAGTTTTTCTTGAAAAAACTATGTTAAATATCATTTTTTCACATTTACTGTTATAAATATTAAAGAATATTTTATTCTCTATACGATTTGACTGCATTTTATACTTAATATTAAATGGATATAGAGTTAAAAAATTGTAAAGAAATTAAATTTCATAAAGTACCTAGCTATAGCTATGAAAACAGCTACTATATTAAGAAAATTTTGATTGAAAGATTTCAGTGTCAAGTGAAATTGACATAGTGTGTTTGTCTTATAATTTTATTGAAAATATAGGATCTCTTGCTTTCTGTATGAAATTTGTATAAAATACATATAACTGCTTTAAGGTAATGTACAAGAAATAATAATAATAATAATAAATCTTTTATTTCTGCAGATACATTACACTGTATGTAGAAAACGTCACAAAATAATAATTTAAGACATAAATTTTCTGTATGAAATTTGCATAAAATACATGCAGCTGCCGGAAGGTAATGTACAAGAAATAGAATATTTAGCAAGGAACTTTCCGTATGAAATTTGTACAAAATACATAGAACTGACGGAAGGTAATGTGCTGGCCACATCAGATTTTTTCACATTTAATGTTATTATAAATTTTAAAAAATATTTTTTATATTTTGCGTTCATAATGAAGTCATTACGATACGCAATTGCGTATCGTAATGACCTTCATTTCGATACGCAATTTTTTGTTTTAGACGGTTGTACTAGATGACGTTTCTTTAACCCATTTTTACCTAATTTATTTTTAGTTAATTGACAATTCATTTTAATAATATAATGTTGAAATTATTATTATTATTATTTTTTATTTAGGGAAGATTATTTACATGAAAATGTACAAATGGTTACAAATATAATCACAAATTGAGTAAGTAAATGTTATTGTAGAAGGCGCAAAATATAAAAAATAGTATAAAGAACTCATTTTATAATACTTTCTTTCGCACTTGTCAATTAGAAAACTCGCTAACGCTCGTTTTCTAAATTTTGACGCATGCGAAAAAAACATGTCTTATAAAACACGTTCTTTAATATACTATTATTCTCTATACGATTTGACTGCATTTTATACTTAATATTAAATGGATATAGAGTTAAAAAATCTGATGTGGACACCACACGACTTCCTTGTACGCAAGACTAATATGAAGTATAGACTCAATTATAAAATTGCACGTATTTGACGTAATTTGACATTAACATCTATTTTTTATTTTTTTGTTATTTTTTGTCCTAATCCATAGCAAGCTTCATTATAAAAACCAAAAAGTATATACGTTGTAAATTTACATATCTCGCTTATACAAAGAGCTAATTTAATAATACTTGATGTGCTAGACGCAGAATTTAATTCTCTAAAACTTTTATTTAAAGCATTTATTTCTAACATCAAAATGAAACCATTTTATTCAAGAAAAACTGTTAACAACTTCAGGTAATATATCACTTCCGGTTAGCCTGTTTTATATATGTTATTCCAATTGATATAAAAGTCTTATATACTAAATTTGAAAAGTTTTGGATTATATTTTAATATAGTTTTTCATTAAAATCTATTATAGGCTTCAAATAAAGTACCATTTCTGGAAATTATGTAATGACCAAAAAGGGAGGTGCACAACTAGATGTTATAGAAGTCCTAAATACAAAATTTCAACTTTCTACGGCTTACCGTTTTTGAGTTATGCGAGATACGTACGTACAGACGTCACGACGAAATTAGTCAGAATGGATTCAGGGATGGCCAAAATGGATATTTCCGTTGAAATCTGGAAACCGAAATTTTTCGCGAATACAATACTTCCTTTACTTTGTACAAGGAAGTAAAAATCATAAAGAAATTAAATTTCATACAGTAGCCATAGCTATGAAAACAGCTACTATATTAAGAAAATTCTGATTGAAATATGTCAGTGTCAAGTGAAATTGACATAGTGTGTTTGTCTTATAATTTTACTGGAACTGCTATAAATTTTCTGTATGAAATTTACATAAAATACATGCAACTGCCGGAAGGTAACGTACAAGAAATAGAATCTTTAGCAAGGAACTTTCTGTATGAAATTTATACAAAATACATAGAACTGACGGAAGGTAATGTGCTGGCCACATCAGATTTTTTTCTATTGAGATAATTTTACAATGTGTATTGTTAGGGCAGAATTTACAGCTATATGAATATTTTACCATTGTATTTCCTATGGTCCACAAAAAAGTTGACACCCGGTATACAGTGCGTAACAATAACAAGTGACATACACCTCGGTAGATGAAAATAACAAAAAATGTATTATAAAAAAAAATGAGAAGCAATTATATGTAACAAAACAGGAAAACATAACTTCTAATTGTGACAATAAGAAATGAAAAACGTCGCTCATTGCCAAGGCTACATAAATAATTAATTAAGAAGATTCATTGTTTTGTTGTTCTTTTTAGCAGGAAGTTGTATTTTAAAACGGTTATAAAAAATAAGAAAAAATATTTGATATTTAAAAACATTTTCTTGTTTGTCAATAGAATAAAACTGCGCATTTTTACATTATTACATATAAATTTAATAGTAAACATGTGGTTTTGCAGAAACAATAATATTTTGTAAATGACAATTTTTTATTTATTTTTTATATACACGATGTTATATTTTAATGGACCCAGCAAATATCTCGCTTATTTATTAAATTGGTAATTTCTTTCATATAACATGATTTATACAGCAACATATAAGCTACTTGATGACGGATGTACATTCCTGATACCACTTCCGGTTTATGAGTAATTAATATCTACTTTGAAATTTCAAATGGAACATACTATATTTTTTTACAAATTTGAAAAGTACATCAAATTTGCTTTACAATCATGTAAAATAATCCATATGTTACATTATTAAAAAGTAAAATGATGGGCACTTTTTTATACACCTAATTGGAAAGAGAATAGTGAGCCATGACTGTGGCTTGTGTTCCTTATTTTTATTTTCTGTATTATTATGACAAAAAAATATTATTTCGTTTAATAATAATAGTTACAATTATTTTAGTTAATTGTTTTATTTCAAGCCACAGTCATGGCCCACTACTCTCTTTCCAATTAGATGTATAAAAAAGTGCCCGCCATTTTACTTTTTAATAATGTAACATATGGATTATTTTACATGACTGTAAAGCAAATTTGATGTACTTTTCAAATATGTAAAAAAATATAGAATGTTCCATTTGAAATTTCAAAGTAGATATTAATTACTCATAAACCGGAAGTGGTATCAGGAATGTACATCCGTCATCAAGTAGCTTATATGTTGCTGTATAAATAATGTTATTTATTGGAATAACAAAATCTAATTTGTTATTCCAATAAATAGAAAAGTCTGTAATACGAAATTTTGGATTATATTTTATGTTTTTCCTCAAAAATCTATTAAGAGCTCCAAATTAAGTACCACTTCCGGTTTATCATATAAGTATAATCAAAATCGAGTTTTAAATACCAAATTTGATAAGTTTTGGATCATGTTTTAATATATTTTTTCAAGAAAATCTGTTTATAGCTTTCTGTAAAGTACTACTTCCGATTTATCAATCTAAGAGAAAAATCTAATATGTCGTTCTCATTAATATAAAAGTCTTGAATACCAAATTTGAAAAGTTTTGGATTGTATCAATATATTTTTTACGAAAATATGTTCAGAGCTTCAAATAAAGTATCACTTCCGGTTTATCAATTTTGGCCAAAATATAATATGTTAGTCCCCTTAAATACCAAATTTGACAAGTTTTAGAATATATCATAATATATTTTTCACGAAAACCTGTTCAGAGTTTCAAGTAAAGTATCACTTCCGGTTTATCAATTTTAGAAAAAAAATTATATGTCTTTCTTATGAAAATAAAAGTTTTAAATACCAGATTTGAAAAATTTTGATATATATCAAAATATTTATCACGAAAATCTTTTCAAAACTTCAAGTAAAATATTATTTCCGGTTTATCAATTTTAGAAAAAATCTAATATGTCGTTCTCATTAATCTAAAAGTCTTAAATACTAAATTTGTAAAATTTTGGAATATATCAATATATTTTTCACAAAAATCTGTTCAGTGCTTCAAGTAAACTATCACTTCTGGTTTATTAATTTTATCCAAAATGTAATATGTTATTCCCCTTGATATGAAAGTCTTAAATACTAAAATTGAAAAGTTTTAGATTATATTTTAATATAATACTTCATTAAAACTGTTATGAGCTTCAAGTAAAGTATCACTTCCGGTTGTCCAATTTTACCCAAAATCTAATCAATTCTTTATAAGAATGTAGAAAGATTAAATACGGAAGATAGAAATTTTCAGAAGTTTATTATATTTTATTTATATCACCAAAATTGTAATAACTGTTTATACAGGGTGTTTCATATAACAGTACAAGGCTATGAAGTATAAATACTAAATACCAAAACGAGAAAAAAATTCTAATAAACATTGATGTCATACGGCTTCCGACAGCAGAGATACCGAGGATTTAATAAAAAACAGGAAATATTAGGTTAGTTTTATTTTTATTTTTTTATTGAGTCATAAAAACTTAATTATAAAAATAATCTTAGAGCAAATGTACAAAATGAAAGCCATTGCATTCAACACATCTCATTAATATTTAAAAACACAGTGGCGAATGATTAATATATTACATATAAAAGGCTTTGCAATATAATATTTTGATTTAGAAATATTCTGAGAATATTAAATAACAGGTGTGTAATTATTAAATATCGGATTGAAATGGATAGAATATTTAATTAATTAAATCTCATTGTGTCATCTATTTGAGAGTTCACCCTATAGATAGAAAATGTAAAAACCCTTTTTACCTCTCGCTAAGAGAGGTATTGAATTCATGCTAAAAATCGCATATCCAGATTTTAGTGAATAAGCACGTTTTAAGGTCCCTAGAATCTGATTATAACATTTTTACGATGATGTCCGTATGTGTGTGTGGATGTGTGGATGTTGGATTCACGATTTCTCAAATACTATAAAACTTAAGACATTTTTAACTACGGATTCCTCAATCTAACAATAATGGGAAGAGTTGATTAAGTTTTGGTAATAATTAGACAACCGGAAGTAGTAGGTACAAGAAAAAAAATCATCTAAATATTATTTATCGAAAATTTATGTAAATACTTATATTAAAGATTCTTTATTCGATAAATATAAATTCATTATTATATCCTATAGATTTAGAGATAAAGAAATGCATATAAAATAATTTTATGTAAAAATTCTCAGATCAAACTACTTCAAGGCAAGAAATTCAAATGTTTGTAATTGCACTGTCAAAAATATTTGTATGCCACTGTCAAAAATATTTGTACATCATGAAGATTAAACAAATGTTGCTGTCGTAAAAAATTAGTTGTTTGTCATTTCAATGGAAAATAAAAATAAAGTCAACAACGCAAAAGAATATACGTAAAAAAGAATATAAAAGGAATTTGCGAAAAAATGACGAATATAAAGACAAAGAAAACGAAAGTAGAAAAAGAAAATGCCAGGATATTGAAAATAAAGAAAATGTATGTATTGTACATAATTTATATTAAAATAGATTTTGCAAATATATGTGAGAATTATTTTGTAGTGAGACATGAATATATGTATTTGTATTTAAAAATATTTTTCGTTTTATGCGTACAACCAGGTAAAATATCTGGCGAGAGGTTATGCGCTGGCCACATCAGATTTTTTATAAAAAATTTACGATCTTTAAGTTTGTATTGTAAAATTTGGTACGAGTTACTGTTTTGAGAAAATAGCCAAAAACCCAAAAGACTCATTTTTGCAACTTTGATCCAAGATAGCGGCTCGCGCCGGATCTCCCCAAGGTCAAGAACTTAAATTTTTCATCCCCGTCCCGACCTAAGCAAGGCAATAGTATTTTATGTACTAAGGGCGTTACGAATTACGATGACGATAATGCCAGGAGAGCGACGAGGATCTAGCCCAAGGGCCTCCGGCCCGAGGGATAGATGTCCGATGGGCATTATCATCTAGTAACGGTCGTGGTGTATACAAGATTTTATGTCTCACTAGAATATGTGAAATAAGTTTTCATTTATAATAATTTTGATTACCGATATCTGTGTACAAAGCAGATTGGCACACCCAGCAATGGGTAATAAGCCGTGATGATATATTTATTTATTTATTTTATTACAACAATGCTTAAGGTTTTGGCGTTGCTAAGGATGTTGTTTAATTGTTTTGTTTATTATCAACATTTATTTATCAACGTTCGATGTCGTTGGAGATGATTGAATGGGTGAATTTGATGTTTCGGAAGATATTTTATCGAAACGGTGTAAAGAAATTATTTTGAATGCTTCTGCATACTTTGAGGAAGACAAACACATAAATGTTCCCCTAATTATTCCATTCTCGTCTGTAGAAAATGTATTATATTTTGAGGTTCGTTATCACATGACAGATCTCAGTTCTTTATTTCTTAGGCACTTATTTCTGAATATTATTACATTTTAGAGAGTTTGTCCTGGTTTAGATGTGTCACATGTGACGATAAATAATATTAAAAATCTGATGTGGCCAACACAATACCTCCCGCCATTTACAGCCCGAGTCACAAAAAAAGATTAAGTTAATCCTTATTTTTGGATTAGCGAATTTTACTTTAATTTTGACAGTTTATTTCTTAAAATATAGTCTAATCTAATCTAATTCAAGTAACTACCTTTTTTAAAACTCCTCAACAGGATTAAATCCCAATGATAGAGTGGGAGTGGGTTCACATTCACACACATCCATGCCTTAGTTGGATTCGAACCCAGAGCCCTGAGGCCCTGAGGGCACTCATGACGTAAGGCGTTGCTCTAACCATTGAGCCACCGGAGCTATAATAAAATGAATAACGAATACCGGGATAGAATAGAATTCACTAATCCAAAAATGAGGATTAGCTTAAACATTTTTGTCGTTAATTTTTATTAATTTAAATACATACCTACATATTTACTTATGCTGGAAACTGTATTGAATTCCTTTTCTTTTGTTCTATTTACTTTTTTTCTTTGTAAAACGTTACTTATATTATTTTGAAATGATTAGTTCTTTGATAGTGACATTTATCTGTCAGTTACATACATTTGAATAAATGCCTTTTGTTTGTTTAAAGCGTAGTCTCTGGGATTTAAATTATAGATAATTTTATAAATTTATTTATAAAATATATAAAAAAGTATTAATGCAAATCTATAGAACATTTAATAATCTTTAATTTTTATAATAACAGTAATCTCTAGAAAATAACATTTAAAGGTATTTTTCGAAGAAAAACTATTTTGAGCTTCTAGTAAAGTGCCATTTCTGGTTATCCGATTTTCACCAAAATCTAATGGGCTCTTTCCATTACAGAAAAAGTTCGAAATGCAAAGTTTCAAATTTTTTTGAATGATAGTATTTGAGTTAGAGTGGATGATCCACACATACACACAGACATCATCGTGAAAATGTTAAAATTGGATTCTAGGGGCCTTAAAACGTGGTCATTTACCAAAATCTCGATATGCGATTTTTAACACGATCCCTATGCCTCCCTTACCAAGGGTAGTGGGACGTAAAAATGTATTCAAATGTGGATAAATATTGTCCCCAAAAAATTAGTTATCCGTCATCCGTCAAAAATCAATGCGAAACATAGCAGTTTGCATTTCAACGTACTTACTATTTACATGTGTGGTGAAAGCAAATTGCTTCTTAAGGCCCTTTTTATAAACAATTTTAAGTATTATAATTAAATTAAAAATGATTTCTGTGTTGTGCTTTCAAAGCTGTTTTCGTGTTATATTAATTGTTGTAATCAATTAATGTATCAATTGTTGCAATCAATCCTTATTATTATTATTGTACTGAATAATAATTAAAAAGAAAATAATTTTCATTATATACCGTTCATATTATTTCTAATTTGTAGTCCATAAAGGATGATCGGATTATAATGAGGGCATAATGAACTATTATGCCCTCATATAATGCCCCGGTTCATAATACTTTAGTGAGATATAAAGATCCTTTTTGGTCTCTATTAACTATTATTCGATTTTCTTAAAAATATGCAAGCATGCACTTATGCATTTTGTATATCTTCCGAACTTTACCGATAATATTATGTGAAAGAACGTACGTGATTTTTCCGTGTGTAATATTGTAAACAAAACAGTTGACTATTGAAATCAATTTATTTTTACACTGGATCAATTCAAGGGCATAGATACATATCAAATAAGGTCGTGAACAATGATGTTGTTGCATCATTATTAATGAGTTAACTATGTTTAGAAAAATAAATAGGTACTATGTACATTATGATGCTGTCATTTCCATTTCTATATATACTTAATATGACATATACATCTGAATAGCGGTAGTCGATTTACAATTATAATGTACTACTTGGGTTTATTATTGCTCTACAAACATGTTTACGGACATTATTATGCTCCGTAACGCAATCGGTTCGACCAGATTTACGGTTTTGAGTTGCGTCCAAAAGTCCAAAAATTATTTACCGGTTTCTATTTGGAACGCGGTTCCTGAAAAAAGTTGGTAAAATATCGGACCACGGTAACCACGAAATAATCCTGGTTTCTCTGGTATTTTTACCCCCACTACCGCTACTTTCAAACATCATCATAACAAAATCAAACGATATCTGTCAATGTGAAATTTCTAAACCGCATTTTTAGTAGTATTACTAACATAGGCGTGCACACGGTGGGTGCTATGGGTGCCACGGCACCCCCTAATACAGGGTGTTTCAGGACTAGTGTAACAAACTTTAACAGCTTATTCCTGAGGTCATTTTGAGCCAAAAATGTCATATGAACATAGGTCCTATTCCTTCTAGTTACCAAAATACAAGAGGTTGAAGTTCTATAAATAACACGAAATTTTTTAATTTTTGTAATCAAGGTACTTTCGGAAAGCAAGAGTTATATTGAAAAGTCATACCTTATTTGCATTAATTAATTTTATTTATTAATATTAACGAATACGATTTGGACAACAAAACATACGAAGACACAATTATTAAATAGACAAATAAATAAATTCTAAACACAGAACAACATAACCAAACATGGAATAGGTTAACACAACATGAAATAAGATAACAAATTTAAAAAAAAATTACGGCAAGTGCTCAAAATGCGCGCCTTGAACTCGTATGCATGCTTGACATCGGCGAATCATAGAATCATATACACGATAAATTACATTTTGATCGTTACGAATGGCAGCAGATGCATTCATAATTCGTTCAAGTACACTATTATTCACGAAAGATGACTATTCAAGGTCATTTATTCGAAGGAAGAATACACATCACTTTATAGCAGTAGCTTCGCAACATTTTGTATTAGAAAGAAAAAGATTATTTGACCTACGTCTGTTTAATTTATGTGGTGTGACAGATATACGTAAATAGTGGCATTACTTTCTAACACACTATAAATAATAATGACATATGTCATAGAATTACAGATACCTAATTATCTACTACACTGCCCTCTGTGCTAATATTTACCAAGTGGCGTTGACGTTTAAATCAAATTATTATTCCTTGGATTATAAGCTAAGCCTATGTTTATGTATTTTGCAAAAACATAAGTGAAGAACATAAATCTTTTAGAAAGGCATTATTTAGAAAGAAACATAATTTTCAAATGAATTGCTCTTATTTTTTCAGTTAAAACGTGTCCATAAATATTTTAGGTTGCACGCCTATGCATACGAAATTGCAATGAAGTTATCTGCAAGTAATATTATATCAGACGACTCACAAATGACCTTGAATAGTTATCTTTCGTGAATAATAGTTTATTTTTACCCCCACTGCCGCTACATTCAAACATCATAACAAATACAAACAAAAAAATCTGATGTGGCAAGCACATTACCTTCCGTCAGATCACGGCGTCAGATCGTGGTCAGATCTGTGTATATTGTAAAAATTCCACACAGAGATTTTCTTGTAAAAGATTCCATTTGTCCAGTACATTACCTTCAGTTCTATGTATTTTGTACAAATTCCATACAGAAAGTTTTTTGTAAGAGATTATATATTTCCAGCAAAATTAAAACACAAACATACTGTCAAATGCACTTGACACTGACATTTGTCAATCAGAATTTTCTTAATATAGTAGATGTTTCCATGGTTAGCACAGCTTGCTGCTTTATGAAATTTAATTTCTTTATAAATTTATTACTCTATATCCATTGAATATGAAGTATAAAATGTAATCAAATCTTATAGAGAATAAAATATTCTTTAATATTTATAACGTTAAATGTGAAAAAATGATATTTATCACCGTTTTTTCAAGAAAAACTGTTAAAATCTTCAAATTAGGGTACTTCCGGTCGACCAACTGTAACCAAAATCTAATCAGCTCTTCATATAGAAGTAAAGAAAACGAATACGCAAAAATTATAATTTTTGGACAGCTGGTATTGAAGTTATGCGATCCGAAAAAATCGTCACACAAACACATGCACTATTATTCACGAAAGATGACTATTCAAGGTCATTTGTGAGCCGTCTAGTATAATATTACTTGCAGATAACTTCATTGCATTTCGTATGCATAGGCGTGCAACATGAAATATTTATGTGCACATTTTAACTGAAAAAATAAGAGTAATTCATTTGAAAATTATGTTTCTTTCTAAATAATACCTTTCTGAAAGATTTATGTTCTTCACTTATGTTTTTACAAAATACAAAAACATAGACTTAACTTATAAACTAAGGAATAATAATTTGATTTAAACGTCAACGCCACTGGGTAAATATTAGCACAGAGGGCAGTGTAGTAGATAATTAGGTGTCTATAATGCTACGACATATGTCATTATTATTTATAGTGTGTTAGAAAGTAATGCCACTATTTACGGATATCTGTCACACCACATAAATTAAATAGACATAGGTTAAATAATCTTTCTCTTTCTAATACAAAATGTTGCTAAGCTACTGCTGTAAAGTGATGTGTATTCTTTCTTCGAACAAATGACCTTGAATAGTCATCTTTCGTGAATAATAGTATACATACATACAGCCATCCATACATACAGACATCAACGTAAAAATAGTAAAATCGTATTCTAGGGAACCTAAAACGTGCTTATTCATTAAAAACTCATCATCAATTTTGTTGACCAAAGACACCTTCCTTACCTAAAGGTGACGGAAGCTAAAAACATTATTGATGATTGTGTTATTTTTATTGGCATTATTCAACGTTATCATTCATTTGGTTAATTTTTATTTTTGTTAGGTTGTTTCAATTTTAAATGTCCTATGATGATTCAATGTCAATCTGTCCCGAAATACGAGTAGATGAAAATATTCAGGAACTATGGTGTACCCGGAATCAAAATACTGTTTTTACCTCCCGTCATACCGTAGGTAAGGGAGGTAAAGTTATCGGTCCAAAAAATCGTTGATGAGTTTTCAATAAATAAGCACGAATTAAGGTCCCCACAACACGTTTTTACTATTTTTACGATGAAGTGTTTGTGTGTGTGTGTGTGTGTGACGATTTTTTCGTCCACGATAACTCTTAAAACAAACTTTCGAAAATTTCTATTTTCCGTATTTAAGCTTTCTACATTTATATAAAGAGTTGATTAGATTTTGGGTAAAATTGGACAACCGGAAGTGATACTTTACTTGAAGCTTTGAACAGATTTTTGTGAAAAATATATTATGATATATTCCAAAACTTGTCAAATTTGGTATTTAAGTCTTTTAGATTAATGAGAACGACATATTAGATTTTTTCTAAAATTGATAAATCGGAAATGATATTTTACTTGAAGCTCTGAACTGATTTTCGTAATTAATAAGAAGGACATATTACATTTTTTTCTAAAATTTATAAACCGGAAGTGATACTTTACTTGAAGCTTTGAACAGGTTTTCGTGAAATATATATTATGATATATTCCAAAACTTGTGAAATTTGGTATTTAAGACTTTTATATGTAGGGGAGCAACATATTAGATTTTGGCTAAAATTGATAAACCGGAAGTGATACTTTATTTGAAGTTCTGAAGATATTTTCGTGAAAAATATATTGATACAAACCAAAACTTTTTATATTTGCTATTTAAGATTTTTATATTAATGAGAACGACATATTAGATTTTTTTCTAAAATTGATAAACCGGAAGTAGTACTTTACAGAAAGCTGTAAACAGATTTTCTTGAAAAAATATATTAAAACATGATCCAAAACTTATCAATTTTGGTATTTAAAACTCGATTTTGACTATACTTATATGATAAACCGGAAGTGGTACTTAATTTAGAGCTCTTAACAGATTTTCGAGGATAAACAATGAAATATAATCCAAAATTTCGTATTACATACTTTTCTACTTATTTTTTATTGGAACGAGAAATTAGATTTTGTTTACAAACGATCAATCGAAAGTGAAACTTTACTTAAAGCTCATTGCTATTTTAAATATGGAATCAGATTTTTTTATAATTATTTATAGATTTACTACTTTTTCGACACCGCTTTAATTTGCTTTTATATATATATATGAGTCTATCAGTGCTACAATGGCTTAACCCCAAAACAATAGTTTTGAGTAAAATAACTTTGAAATTTTGTGGTAAATAAGAGATATCATAGCAGGTGTTTCATTCAAATTAGAAATACGTTTTCAGTTACTGTTAATAAGTTTATTGTGCTCTATCTAATGGTTATAATAAAAAAAATTTTGGTCATTTGGTTTTTGAAAATTTTGTGGCTTAGGCCACTGTTCTTTTAAGCAAAACTAGAATATCGTGTGGGATAAGATGAATAATGGGTAATTATTATAATATAAATATCGAATATTCAAAAATATTTTTGAAAATTTATTAAATATTTACAAAAAAATATAACAAAAAATAAATCCTATTTATAGGAGTTTTGATAGACAAGAAAAATTTTTCAATCTTCGTCCTCGTCTTCTGAGTATATCACTTCCGACGGGTCCTCACATGTTTTCAAATTTTTATAAAAATCGTGATGAATAGGTGGGATGTACAAAATTAGATCCAAAAGGTCACTCTTCTTTTTAGAATCAATTTTGTGCCCCTTTGGATAGAGGACATTGAGTTGAAGACTTTCAAGAACATTCATTGCATTATTTCTTTTGGAAACATTAACCGAATCAAACATAACAATATCTTCATTGTTAGAGTACTTGTAATAAATTACAAATGGATCGGATTTCTTATAATGTAGCCACTGAATTTTTAGCCACTCAACCTTCGTTTTATTTGCAGAAATCTTTCGATTAGTTATACTTTGCTCTAAATTTAGCGTTGAGTAAAAATCATTGGAAGACATTTTTATTACTTTAAAAGGTAATTTCTTTCTGGCGGCTTCCACTACTTTATTCCAGTCATCAGGAATAAAAATATCTTTGAAATTTTTTTTTTGTTTTTCTATCAAGCCAAAGTCTTGATCACAAGGCAGATATGAATGTCCACTCACTAAAAATTTGTGGTGAATTTCATTTACTGAGCTCAAGTTCGAAGAGACTATGTAGTTGCATAAAACTGCCATTTTAATGTTTCTATTTTGCCCCCCGCATTGATCCGAGTACATAATTAACTTTTCGGTTTGAACAAAATTTTTAATATAATGCAGAATACACGACCCTACTTCTTGTGGACCTCTGGAGGCAATGGATTCATCCCACGTATACATAAATACTTCGTTTGTACCTAAGTTATGTATACCTAAACAGTAAGTCCAAAGTTGCCGCTTGTAGTAGCAAATTCCGGTAGAGAGAATAGGTGTCGGAAGAGTTTTCATCAGGTCAAATGCTATGACGGTTATATCTTCTGGATTGTTTCTTGCAAGATTTCCATCTTTTTTCATTCCATCTCTTGCAGAATCTGCCTTTCTTTGATGTAATTGTCGTTCTATTTCAATTTGTCGTCTTTGTCCCTCATCAGTTATGAATTTTATTTTATTTTCAAATAAATCACACTTCTTGCATGAGTCAGTTACCGGAGCGGGAAAATGAAGATTGAACTTTGTTACAAAAACTTCTCTAAATACATACATAGATACAGCCTTTGTATTTTCAACATTTTCTAATTCTTTTCGGTACAGTTCATACAGTTTTCCCAGGTTTAAATTTGGTGCTAGATACCTTCGATTTGGATTTTTCAATCGGGACTAGTGGGACTCGTAAGTTAGAAATTTAGCAATAAAGTTTATTACTTCATTTATTTTATCATCGGGCGTTTTGTTTGCTGAAGGTTGTTTATCCCTCATATCTACAGGTGCAGCTAAACCAACTTGTTTATTCACCAATACTCTGCTAATTCTTCCATCGGATACCTGAAGGGTCTTCTTAAAGATATTTTTGCAGGCTTTTATTTTCTCACCCGCTTCATTAGGCAGATAATAGATTCGCGTTTTCTCACGTCTAAAACCACTATCTCTCCTAGTATAAGTCCTTCTTTTGTTAACAACATCAATAAGAGAAAATAAATATGCTGATTTTAAATCAAAAGTTTCAATAGCGTAAAATAATTTAAAAATGTTTTCCTGACGTTGTGGCTTAATTTTTTCCCAGCACTTATCTTTGCAACAATTTTCTACTGGTTGAAAAGTTTTTGCTGCAACAATTCTATTCATCCTGTTAACATATGTCTCCCCAGAATTTCTTTTCTTCTTTGCAACGTTTCTTTTCCAGTTACTTTGATTTCTTATCCGTTTTCTAGATTTAGCTTCTCCTTGTCCAATATTTTCAATGAGGGATTCAGTGATTACATTGTCTTCTTGCTCAACATTCTCTTCCTCAGATTCAGAACCAGAAGGTATATACTCAGACCCGGAATATTCAAATGGTTCCTCATCAGTATTTTCAGACCCTATAAACCAAATTTCTTTATTGAGCTAACCTCAAAATTAATACAAATTTTATGAAACAATTTGAAGGAATTTCTATAAAATTTCTTACCTTCAATTACCAGCGAAGTACTAGCCATGCTGTAGCAGAAATTATTAATGTTTTATTAATAGTTGTTAAATAATAGGTGACTTTCATTCGATTGCACATATTATACTTTACAATATGCGATAATGGCCTAAGCATCATCATGTGGGTTAGGCCGTTGTTGCCCCACAATTAAACATAAATCAGTATATGCAAGAAGTATATATAGTGCTGTCATCTAGTAACTCAGAGAGAAAGTCAACTTAAACCACTGTTGCCCTGAAACTTAATGTTTCTAGGAAAATTAATATGGATAGGCCGCAAAGATAATAATTTGTGGCATAGGCCATTGTTGCACTGATAGCCTCATATATATATATATATATATATATATATATATATATATATATATATATATATATATATATATATATATATATATATATATATATATATATAACAAATAAATTATAACAATTAAATGTCGTTAAAATTGATAAATAAGAGTTATTTATTTCAATAATATGTTATAAATTATGTAAAATATATTAGTTCATAATTCATTAATTCATTAAATAATTTTATTACTACGTGGTAGTGAAAACAGATTCCTCAATAAATTTCATACAACGATACAATTTAAAATACTTTCAGGTAGTACTGAATAAATTTCAAGTTTTTGGGAAGTATTTAAAATAATTTCCGGCAGCAATTTTAGACAACGGGCCCGTCCAAGTCTTCGACTTTTTAAAAATTACATGTCGCATACAAATTTTGAATATAAATAAATGAAAACGAACTAAAAATAGCTATATATTTTGTATTTTTACACCTATAATAATATAATTAAAGTTTTTGGCGTAAAATAGTCTCCATGTTGTGACGTCAGCGTCATTACAGTAGTCCAGTTTCCCTGTGAAAATGTCACTATAAAGTGGACCATGCATATTTTGCTCATAAATTCGCGATTGGCTTTACACATACTCTAACAAACACATATTTAATATATCCGAGTTAATTTTACCTCTCGCTAAGAGAGGTTTGTATTCATGCTAAAAATCGCATATCCAGATTTTAATGAATAAGCACGTTTTAAGGTCCTAGTATCCGATTATAACATTTTTACGATGATGTCCGTATGTGTGTGTGTGTGTGTGTGTGTGTGTGTGTGTGTGTGTGTGGGGATGTGTGTGTGTGTGTGTGTGGATGTTGGATTCACTATATCTCAAATACTATGAGACTTAAGACATTTTCAACTACGGATTCCTCAATCTAACAATAATGGGAAGAGTCCAGTCAGTTTTGGTAACAATTGGACAACCGGAAGTAGTAGTTACAAGAAAAAAATCGTCTAAATATTATTTATCGAAAATTTATGTAAATACTTATATTAAAGAACGTTAAATTCTTTATTCGATAAATATAAATTCATTATTATATCTTCTATAGATTTAGAGATAAAGAAAGGCATATAAAATAATTTGATGTAAAAAATCTCAGATCAAACTACTACAAGGCAAGAAATTCAAATGTTTGTAATTGACATATAAATGTCACTGTCAAAAATATTTGTATGCCTCTGTCAAAAATATTTGTATATTATTATGATTATGAAAATAAAAAAAGTCAACAACACAAAAGATATACGTAAAAAAGAGTATAAAAGGAATTTGCGAAAAAATGACAAATATAAAGAAAAAGAAAAGGAAAGTAGAAAAAGAAAATTTAAGGATATTGATTATAAAGAAAATGTAAGTATTGTACACAATTTATTTTAAAATATCCCATAGATTTTGCAAATATATGTGAGAATTATTTTGTAGTGAGACATGAATATATGTATTTGTATTAAAAATATTTTTCGTTTTATGCGTACAACCAGGTAAAATATCTGGCGAGAGGTTATGTGTTGGCCACATCAGATTTTTTATTAAGATCAAATGAAAATTTACTTATTAAAGAAATTTATATTATAATTTATGTTTTAATTATTGTAATCTCAATACTTACTAATTGTTGTAATCATTTAGTAAATAGTAATGTAAATGTTGGATTACTTTTTATTGTGAACTATGCTTTGATTATTGTAATCAATACTGTCTTTGTTGTATTTAATTATAAAAAGAAAATAGTTTAAATACTATTTTAATTATAATAATGGCACTAGGTGAGTATGAAAACTTCAATATTATATTAAAGAAAGTCTTAAAGGCACATTAATTAAAGCGAATAATTAACTTGATTATGAAAACGAGCAAAAATTATTAATTTTACTTACCTGACTTTTATTTATGTATAATATGTACTATCGAAATTTTACATAAATGAACATTTAACACTACTCCTATACCTATTCATGTAAGTAAATCAAACAAATATATATTTTGAAATGATATAATAGCTATTTGGCTTACTTTATTACCATTAGCTCTAAAGATTTTTGATCACAGTTTGTAATGGGTACGTATTTTATTCATGCAACATTTATTGTATATTGCCATATTAATGGTAACGTATGTCGGTTCTCTCTACTTACGACGGAGTGACGCTAACGTCAGAATTTTCGCGCCAAAACTTTAATAATTATTTTTGGCGTTATTAAGCGTGATTTCAAGAAAACAAAAAATACGAAATTTCTATTTTTAAATTCTTCGTAACATATAAAAAATTCAAAACAAGTATTTGGAACAGTTTTAAACAATTCTAAATAAATTTGAGACAGTTGAGAACAATTTAAAACATTTTAGAACAGTTTGTGACAGTCCTGAATAAACTTTAGATTGATAATAATTTCAAATAATTTCAAACAGTTTAAATAAATTTCAATCAGTCAAGACATATTTAAAATAGTTTTTTTATAAATCGCCGGAACATTGATATAATAAGGTAAATTAAATCGCCAAAAAAATTATCGCCCAAAATATTGCTAAATAAAATAAATAAATATATCATCACGGCTTATTACCCATTGCTGGGTGTGCTAATCTGCTTTGTATACACAGATATCGGTTATGATGAAATATTTGCACCGTGCGGACGCTTACCAGGCATCACCTCACAGGCATTCATTGCTGGCGTGGAGAGTGCACCACACGGGTCAATTTTGTGCCATTTAAAATTCGAAATAATTGGCATCGGTCGGGATCGAACCCGGTTCCCCAGATTCGCGACGTGACACTCAGGCACACGGCCACGAGACCCCATCAAGATATTTCTGTATACAAAAAATATTGTTTATTTTATTTTGGAATCATTAACTTATTTATTCGCCTTCAACTGCGGGCGCAATTTGGGTTTTTTGCCCGAGAGCCTATAAAGTTACCAGGCAACAGCTATTCAAACATATCTAAATCATGGTTTATGGATAAATGTCCAATACAACAAATTCGATAAATCATATTTTTTGAACACCACTCGCAAAACTTTCGTATTCTTTCTTATATAAGTTATATACTTCTTTTGACTTCCATGGAACTAACTTGCCTTGTGCATCCTCAAATTCATTCGATATTTTTCTTTGTAGGCATCTACCATAGATCTTATAGTGCTTTACATACTAGATGTAAGAACTGGGGAACGCTTAGGATTGAGAGAGATAACTACATTAAGCATCGATTTTCCGCGCATCACCGCTGCGCACATCTAGCTAAAACTACCATCGTGTGGAATGGTGCATTAAAACATTAAAAAATCTGGTGTGGCCAACACAATACCTCCCGCCATTTACAGCCCGAGTCACAAAAAAGATTAAGTTAATCCTTTTTTTTGGATTAGTGAATTTTACTCTAATTTTGACAGTTTATTTCTTAAAATATAGTCTAATCTAATTCAAGTAATTACCTTTTTTTAAACCACTCAACAGGATTAAATCGCAATTACAGAGTGGGTTCACATTCACACACATTCATGCCTTAGTGGGATTCGAATCTAGAGCCCCGAGGGCACTCATGACATGAGGCGTTCCTCTAACCATTGAGCCACTGGAGCTATAATAAAATGAAGATTAAATACCGGGATAGAATAGAATTCACTTATCAAAATATGAGGATTAGCTTAAACATTTTTGTGAATCGTTAATTTTTATTAATCTAAAATCTAAATACATACCTACATATTTAGTTATGCTGGAAACTATTGAATTTCTTTTCTATTGTTTTTTTATTTTTTTTTAAAAAACGTTACTAATATTGTTTTGGAATGATTAGTTCTTTGATAGTGACATTTATTTGTCAGTTACATACATTTGAATAACTGCGTTTTGTTTGTTTAAAGCGTAAAATCTGGGGTTTATTAATGAGATGTACTGGCTTCCATTTTTACCTTCCGTCACCTTTAAGTAAGGAAGGTATTGTCTTTGGTCAAAAAATTCGGCGGTGAGTTTTTGATGAATAAGCACGTTTTAGGGTCCCTAGAATATGATTTTACTATTTTTACGATATATCTGTATATATATACATATATATATATATATATATATATATATATATATATATATATATATATATATATATATATACATATATATATATATATATATATATATATATATTTATATATATATATATATATATATATATATATATATATATATATATATATATATATGTGTATATATGTGTGTGTGTGTGTGTGGGTCTGTGTGTGACAAAATTTTCTAATGCGATAACTCTAATACTACAATTCCAAAAATTATAATTCTTTCGTATTCCTCTTTGTTACATTCATGTGAAGAGTTGGTTAGATTTTGGTTATAATTGATCAACCGGAAGTACCCTCATTTGAAGATTTTAACAGTTTTTCTTGAAAAAACGATATTAAATATCATTTTTTCACATTTAATGTTATTATAAATATTAAAGAATATTTTATTTCTCTATATGATTTGAATGCATTTTATACTTCATATTAAAAGGATATAGAGTTAATAGTACATTAAGATACAAGTTTCATAAGACATGATTTTAGCGCACGCGTCATTCTTAGAAACGAGCGGCTTGCCGCGAGTTTTCTAAGCGGACAAGTGCGCTGAAATGTCTTATGAAACGTGTATTTTATACTATTTTCTCTATTTTGGTCATTTAAAAAAAAAATGTACATTATTTCATGTCCAGGAATTTCAATTTCGGTTGTTTAATATGTACTTTATGAAACTCATTTGGATGTCATAAAGAATCCAAATGGGTTTCATAAAGTACATATTAAAGAACCAAAATAGAAAAAAAATTATAAAGAAATTAAATTTCATATATTAACCAGCTATGCTATAACAGCTGTTATATTAAGAAAATTCTGATTGAAAGGTGTCAGTGTCAAGTGCAGTTGACAGTATGTTTGTGTTATAATTTATTGGAAATATAGGATCTTTGCTTGAAACTTTCTGTATGACATTTATACAAAATACATAGAACTGACGGAAGGTAATGTGCTGGCCACATCAGATTTTTTCTTTTTAAAACGTTACCAATATTATTTTGAAATGATTAGTTCTTTGATAGTGACATTTATCTGTCAGCTACATACATTTGAATAACTGCGTTTTGTTTGTTTAAAGCATAGGCTCAGTGATTTAAATTATAGATAATTTTATAAATTTATCCATAAAATATATAGAAAAAGTATTAATGTAAATCTATAGAAAATTTAATAATCTTTAATTTTTATAATAACATTAATCTCGAAAAAATAACATATAAGGTATTTTTCGAAGAAAATTATTTTGAGCTTCTGGTAAAGTGCCATTTCCGGTTATCCGATTTTCACCAAAATCTAATGGGCTCTTTCCATTACAGAAAAAAATTGAAATACAAGGTTTTAAAATTTTCTGAATGATAGTATTTGAGTTAGAGTGGAGGATTCACACACACATACACACATACACATACACACATACACATACACACATACACATACACACATACACATACACATACACACAGACATCATCGTGAAAATGTTAAAATTGGATTCTAGGGACCTTAAAACGTGGTCATTTACCAAAATCTCGATATGCGATTTTTAGCACGATCCCTATACCTCCCTTACCAAGGGTAGCGGGAGGTAAAAATAATATAATAATAATTACATTGTTTCATTTAGCGTTGTCTTTGGAATTTATCTCACCAAATACCACACGACCTCTCTGTTTTTCTCAAATAAACTTTTATTTTTAAGCACTCATTATTTTTGCTTTTAAGCAAAATCACTCAAACAAACTGACATTAGGTAAAACCGCTCCTCCTTCGGAGTCGGGATTTACCATGCAGTTTGTTTTCGTGTTTGTTGCTAAGCAAAAAATTCGTGCAAAATAAAAATTTATCGATAAAATCAGAAGGTCTTGTGATATTACTTTTGAAAAACAAACTGCGATCAATTTACCTGCGATGAATTTTCCGGGAACCATTCAGAACAGTTTCCAATAATTTTGAATAAATTTGAAACAGTTGAGTAACATTTAAAACAGTATTACCCATATTTGGGTATAAAATCTGACAATATATAAATAGAAACAGCAAAATTTTCTAGAAACATCATTTTTGACATATGTTGAAATTAATATTTTCTATATTTTTTCATAAAGTTCACATTCTTTGATAATCAAATGTAAATGAATTTTTTCGTGAAGATGTCACTATATTTGACGACACGATTGTCTTGTTGAAAAATAAAATTTGAATTTATTATAATTTTAAAAAATATCAGGCACGTGGAGCAATGCAAGGTCACAAGATCAGAATGACCTTTGCAAAAAAATCACTCGCATTCTAAACAAATTGGACGCTGATAGTATGATGGGGTTGGTTTTTACTTCCCGCTACCCTTGGTAAGGAAGGTATAGGGGTCGTGCTAAAAATCGCATATAAGATTTTGGTAAATGTTTTAAGGTCCCTAGAATCCAATAACATTAATCTCGAAAAAATTTAAAGGTATTTTTCGAAGAAAAACTATTTTGAGCTTCTAGTAAAGTGTCATTTCCGGTTATCCCGTTTATACCAAAATCTATTGGGCTTTTTCCATTACAGAAAAAGTTCGAAATACAAAGATTTAATATTTTTTAAATGATAATATTTGAGTTAGAGTGGAGGATCCACACACACATACACACAGACATCATCGTGAAAATGTTAAAATTGGATTCTAGGGACTTTAAAACGTGGTCATTTACCAAAATCGGGATATGCGATTTTTAGCATGATCCCTATACCTCCCTTACCAAGGGTAGCGGGAGGTAAAAATGAATATATTTTATATTTCTTACATATAATTAGAATGTCATGAAAGAAATACGTAAACATGTTGACATTTATAATCATGAAGAAAATATTCATTATTTTTTGCCAAGGCACTCTAATTCTATGTAAAAAAATTAACATATGTATTCATTTTTTCTATCCGTGGCACTCTCATTATAGCCATATTTTAGTCATATTATTATAAAACTTTATATGTATATTTCTTTAAAAAATCGTTATGTGAGGGTTTGAAAATATAATATCACTGAATTCAGAATAAATTTCTCTTTCTAATAAGTAAATAAAAATATATGATCCCATTTAAAATTACAAAGTTGGTCCCAACAGTTTGAAAACCACTGGTTGAAAAAAAATAATTTTACGCTCATTAAAATAGTCTAGTAAAATAGAAATTGTTTGCTAATTTAACCGACCTCGTAGCTCTTATAGTTCTCGAGTTAGCAATAGTGTACCACTTAAAATGAACACCCTGTATGTGTGTGTGTGTGTGTGTGTGTGTGTGTGTGTGTGTGTGTGTGTGTGTGTGTGTGTGTATGTGTGTGTGTGTGTGCGTGTGCGTGCGTGCGTGCGTGCGTGCGTGCGTGTGTGTGTGTGTGTGTGAGATTACTGTTTACGTTCTAACTCAAATACTATCATACAGGAAATTTTTAAATCATATATTTTTACCTTATTCTAATATGGAAAGAAGCCAGTAGATTTTGGTGTAAATCAGATAACCGGAAATGGCACTTTAATTGAAGCTCAAAATAGTTTTTCTCCGTATTTTATGGATAAATTTATAAAATTATCTATAATTTAAATCCCGGAACCTACGCCTTAAACAAACACAACTCCTTGATTTAGACAATTCATATCTCAAATGTATGTAACTGACAGATAAATGTTACTGTCAAGGAACTAATCATTTCAAATTAATAATAGTAACGTTTTAAAAAGAAAATAGTAAATAGAACCATACTTATATGAAATGGAACTTAATACAGTTTCTAGCATAAGTAAATATATAAGTTTTATATAGGTATTTATTATTGTTTTGAAATATATCAATTTATGTGACTCCAAATATTATTTCATAATAACAAAATATAAATAAAAATAGTGTTGTTGTTGTTGCTATAGTTCGCATCTTAAAAAATTAAGTCATTATTACAAAATATTATTGCACTTTGAGAATAAATAACTTTTTCCAAAGTTTAAAAATAACAGTATTCAAATTCAACAACAATAATTTCGTAATTGAAATTTGAATAATAAAAAGTGAACTTAAAAAAGTAGAAATATCAAAAATGAATATTACGAATTCACGTAAAAAAACACCGGCGCCAATTTCATAATAAACAAAGCGATTCAATAAATTATACACACGACCAGATAGACTAGAACTACAAGAGAATTAGTTTTTTTCAAAAATATACGGAATGGAAAGTCCAGCTTGAACGTGAACGTCGTTGTTTACTAAACAAATATTTCGAAGATGACATAATTTTAGGTGACATTTTTTGGGGATATTTGAACTAGCGTTTTTTTTTAATATACTGAATTATAGTAGTATACTAGTACTTTTATTTGAAGCTTTTTTACCTCCCGCTACCCTTGGTAAGGGAGGTATAGGGATCGTGCTAAAAATCGCATATCGAGATTTTGGTAAATGAGAACGGTTTAAGGTCCCTAGAATCCAATTTTAACATTTTCACGATGATGTCTGTGTGTATGTGTGTATGTATGGATTCTCCACTCAAACTCAAATACTATCATTCAGTAAATTTTGAAACCTTGTATTTCGACTTTTCCTGTAATTTTTCTTCGAAAAGTATTATGAACTGTTTATTGCTAGGATACGGTGTATATAAACATATCTATAACAACCGGGGCATTATAGGAGGGCATAATAGTTCATTATAATCCGATCATCGTTTATGGATTTCAATTAGAAATAATATGAACGGTATATAATGAAGACTATTTTCTTTTTAATTATAATTCATTACAACAATAATACGAATTGATAACAACAATTAATACAATAGTTGATTACAACAATTAATATAATAAAAAAACAGCTTTGAAAGCACAACGCAGACATCATTTTTAATTTAATTATAATACTTAAAATTTATTATTAAAAGGGCCTTAAACAGCAATTAACTTTAACCACACATGTAAATAGTAGGTAAGTACATCGAACTGCAGACTGCAACGTTTCGAATTGATTTTTGACAGATGACTAATTTTTTGGGGAAGATATTCATCCAGGTTTGAATTCATTTTTCATATTATTTACCGTCACATGTGACACATCCAACCCAGTACAAACTCTCTAAAATGTAATAATATTCATAAATAAGTGCATAAGAAATAAAGAACTGAGAACTGTCATATATAGATTTGCATTAATACTTTTTCTATATATTTTATGGATAAATTTATAAAATTATCTATATTTTAAATCCCAGAGCCTACGCTTTAAACAAACGAAACGCAGTTATTCAAATGTATGTAACTGACAGATAAATGACACTATCAAAGAACTAATCATTTCAAAATAACATTAGTAACGTTTTAAAAAGAAAAAAGTAAATAGAACAATAGAAAAGGAATTCAATACAGTTTCCAGCATAAGTAAATATGTAGGTGTGTATTTAGATTAATAAAAATTAACAATTCACAAAAATGTTTAAGCTAATCCTCATTTTTGGATTAGTGAATTCTATTCTATGCCGGTATTTAAAATTTAATCGTCATTTTATTATAGTTCCGGTGGCTCAATGGTTAGAGCAACGCCTCATGTCATGAGTGCCCTCGGGGCTCTGGGTTTGAATCCCACTAAGGCATGGATGTGTGTGAATGTAAACCCACTCTGTAATTGGGATTTAATCCTGTTGAGGGGTTTAAAAAAAAGGTAGTTACTTGGATTAGATTAGACTATATTTTAAGAAATAAACTGTAAAAATTAGAGTAAAATTCGCTAATCCAAAAATAAGGATTAACTTAATCTTTTTTGTGACTCGGGCTGGAAATGGCGGGAGGTATTGTGTTGGCCACACTAGATTTTTTATATTTACCGATAGTGTTTCCAAGACAGTAGGTCTTATTTACAAATTACTGAACGGTAAGTGATGGGACTCACGTCGGTAAGTGATGTGCTTCACTTACCGTTCAGGAGGCGAGACGGTAAATAAATAAAAACAAAAAGCAAATCTACCTAGTCATGAAACAAAAGACGACCAATTTTTTGTTGTCAGATTTATGTGACATTTTTAAGTTCATACAGTAAACTGCATTCAAATCTTATTATTTATTACAGTTTATAGTAGAATTTTGGATTAAAAAATGAATGAAACTAAATTGGAGCATCGGAATCTGATAAAATTCTTAACAAAACAAGGTAATAGTCTTAAAATTATTAATGAGCGAATGGTGTGTAAACAGTTTCGATGGGGAAGGGATCCGAAAATCTGGTCGACCACTTGACGCACGTACTGCAATATGTTTAACAAGTTGAAAAATTGGTGCTTACAGATTGACGGTTGAAGGTATCTGTTATTGCCAAAGAACTGTCTTTACTGAACTACGCTATCCACCTTATAGCCCCGATTTAGCACCTAGTGACGTCTTTTTATTTAAAAATATGAAAAAAAATCTAAGGGGAAGAAGATTGGAATCAGACGAGGAGTTAATATATGCTGTTGACAGTTATTTTGCAAATCTTGCCAAAAATATTTTTTGACGAAATGTCACAGTTGAAGAAACGTTGGGTAAAGTGTGTTAGTGTTGAAACAAGTTATGTTGAAAAATAAAGTATTGTTTAAGTTCAATGTGTCTTCTTTCCTAGCTAGGTAGATTTCTTTATAAATACATACATACATACATACATACATACATAAAATCACGCATTTCCCACTTAGTGGGTTAGCACAAACCCGAAAGAATAACAATAACATCATCCAAAAAATAATCAGTCTCTCTTTCAACAACATTCTTACTAACCTGACATCATAGGTACAACATATTCCTCACTCTTAACATATTAAAGTGACCGATTTTCGGTAGCGAAATACCGCATCCGGACCACAATAATAGTTACGAAACAATCATCCTTCGCCACACATTCCTGTCTAAGCACACTTCTTTCGCCTCGGCCACATTCATAATCGCATTCATACACGCTCTTCTTCTCTTCCCACTCGGAAACTTTCTCTCTTTAGTACCTTATCAATCACATCCATCCACTTACACACTGGACGGCCACGCAATCGAACACCCTCAATTTCACTAAGATATATACGCTTTACAAGACGTTCACTCTTCATTCTCTCCACATGACCAAACCATCTCAACTGGCTCATTCCTACTCTCTTAACAACATTCTTCCTAACCATACATTCTGCATACACCAAATTATTCTCACGCGATCCCGTCTTACATATCCACATACTCCACGTAAATACCTCATTTCCACGGCAGTCACTCTCTTTTTATGCTTTTCCGTCCATGCCCAACATTCGCTTCCATACATCAAAGCAGGCACTAGCACTCCATTATACACAGTTAAACGAGCTTCTCTAGATACGTTTACGTTTCGAGCAAACGTACCCAGAGCACCCATTACCTTACACCCCGCACTCACTCTCCTTTCAATTTCTCTATCAATTCGACCATCCCTTGACATCATGCTACCCAAATATACAAACTCATTCACTTGCTCCAGTTTCACTCCATACTCCATCCACCAACACATTGCACATAGTCACCAATTTACTCCTTTCAAATACTAACACCTTGGATTTATCAACATATAACTCCAGATTCATACTTCTTCCAACTACATGTACTCGTATTCTTTATAAATTGCCCTCGTAACTAGAGAAGCAGAAAATTACGAGTCTGATTTTACTCCAGCTTGTATTTATGGAAGGGGGGGGGGGGCTCTACTAATATAATTCAGTATCTCCATATGGGTTATTGCCCAGAAATGGGTAGTTTCGATATCGACCTGCGGTCAAAAATTTGGAATAAACGCGTTGAGATATATCTAAATATATAAATTACGATTTTGAAAATTTCGTAAATTTTGGAGAAAATAGGTGTATTAGTAATATACTACATAAACATTTAAAATCAATCAATCTCATGCATTTCCTTAAAGCTGTTAATAGGTCATTGATTTTATCATCTTGGCCATCAACCTAATTCGTATTATTAACTGTGAAGTATGACGTTTTTAAATTACTTTTTAATAACCGCAAACTTAGTCATCAGTATTGAAAATAGATAAAATCTTTAATTATGCAAAACAAAATAAAATGTGATTACATATTTTATTATTAGAACTACATACGGTATCAGATAATACGCTATTCCACGATGGTATTTTTATTTTATTACCTCCCGTCATACCGTAGGTAAGGGGGGTAATGTAATGGAGCCGAAAATTCGATCACTCGCATTCTAAACAAATTGGACGCTGCTAGGATGATGGGGTTGGTTTTTACCTCCCGCTACCCTTGGTAAGGGAGGTATAGGGATCGTGCTAAAAATCGCATATCTAGATTTTGGTAAACGATCACGTTTTAAGGTCCCTCGAATCCAATTTTAACATTTTCACGATAAAGACTGTGTGTATACACACACAGACTTCATCGTAAAAATGTTAAAATTGGATTCGAGGGACCTTAAAACGTGGTCACGTGTGTGTATGCGTGCGTGCGTGTGTGTGTGTGTGTGTGTGTGTGTGTGTGTGTGTGTGTGTGTGTGTGTGTGTGTGTGTGTGTGTGCGTGCGTGTGTGTGTTGGCGCGTGTGTGTGTGTGTGTGTGTGTGTGTGACGATTTTTTCGTCCACGATAATTATTATAACAAACTTCCAAATATATCTATTTTTCGTATTTAAGCTTCCTGCATTCATATAACGAGTTGATTAGATTTTGGGTAAAATTGGATAAATGGAAGTGATACTTTACTTGAAGCCCGTAACAGTTTTTAATGAAAAACTATATTAAAATATAATCCAAAACTTTTCAATTATTTAAGACTTTTATATCATGGGAAACAACATATTAGATTTTGGCTAAAATTAATCAAACAGAAGTGATACTTTACTTGAAGCTCTGAACAGATTCTTGTGAAAAATATATTATGATAGACTCCAAAACTTGTCAAATTTAGTATTTACGACTTTTATATAAAGGGGAACAACATATTAGAATTTGGATACAATTTATAAACCGGAAGTGATACTTTATTCGAAGCTCTGAACAAATTTTCGTGAAAAATATATTGATACAGTCAAAAACTTTTCAAATTTGGTATTTAAGACATATATTAATAAAAATGACATGTTAGATTTTTCTAGAATTGATGAATCGGAAGTGATACTTTACTTGAAGCTCTGAATAGATTTTTATAAAAAAATATATTACGATATATTCCAAAACTTGTCAAATTTAGTATTTAAGACTTTTATATAAAGGGAAGCAACATATTAGATTTTGGCTAAAATTGATAAACCGGAAATGATGCTTTATTTGAAGCTCTGAACAGATTTTCGTGAAAAAAAATTGATACAATCCAAAACTTTTCAAATTTGGTATTTAAGACTTTTATATTAATGAGAACGACATATTAGATATTTTCTAAAATTCATAAACCGGAAGTATTACAGATTTTCTTGAAAAAATATATTAAAACATGATCCAAAACTTCTCAAATTTGCTATTTAAAACACGTGTATAATTTGAAACAACATTATATTTTGACTATACCTATATATGATAAACCGGAAGTGGTACTTAATTTGGAGCTCTTAACAGATTTTCGAGGAAAAACATAATAAAATAATAATCCAATATTTGGTATTACATTTCTATTTATTGGAACAACAAATTAGATTTTGTTTACGAACGATCAACCGGAAGTGATACTTTACTTAAAGTTCATTGCTATTTCAAACATGGAATTGACGGGAGGTCATGTGTTGGCCACATCAAAATTTTTTTTCTTGAAGTACATAAAAATATAAGACCACATTGAAAAGAGTTAAAAATTGAATTTGCTTCGTGACGTAGTGATGTGGGTATACCAAAAATAAACAAACAGTGGTTCACATGCGTACTAACAAATAATTTATATTTAAATCGTAATATATTTCATTATTAGAGAAATAAAAATCTATGGGATATTTTAATATAAATTATGTACAATAAACTATTATTCACGAAAGATGACTATTCAAGGTCATTTGTGAGCCGTCTGATATAATATTACTTGCAGACAACTTCATTGCATTTCGTATGCATAGGCGTGCAACATGAAATATTTATGGACACATTTTAACTGAAAATATGAGTAATTTATTTGAAAATTATATTTTTTTCTAAACAATGCCTTTCTGAAAGATTTATGTTCTTACCTTATGTTTCTGCAAAATTCAAAAATATAGACTTAACTATATACCAAGGAATAATAATTTGATTTAAACGTCAACGCCACTGGGTAAATATTAGCACAGAGGGCAGTGTAGTAGATAATTAGGTATCTGTAATTCTACGACATACGTCATTATTATTTATAGTGTGTTAGAAAGTAATGCCACTATTTACGTATATCTGTTACACCACATAAATTAAATAGACATAGGTCAAATAATCTTTCTCTTTCTAATACAAAATGTTGCTAAGCTACTGCTATAAAGTGATGTGTATTCTTTCTTCGAACAAATGACCTTGAATAGTCATCTTTCGTGAATAATAATATACATACATTTTCTTTATATTCAATATCCTGAAATTTTCTTTTTCTACTTTCCTTTTCTTTTTCTTTATATTCGTAATTTTTTCGCAAATTCCTTTTATATTCTTTTTTACGTATATTCTTTTGTGTTGTTGACTTTTTTATTTTCATAATCTTCATAATGATGTACAAATATTTTTGACAGTGGCCTACAAATATTTTTGACAGTGACATTTATGTGTCAATTACAAACATTCGAATTTCATGCCTTGAAGTAGTTTGATCTGAGATTTTTTACATCAAATTATTTTATATGCGTTTCTTTATCTCTAAATCTATAGAATATATAATAATGAATTTCTATTTATCGAATAAAGAATTTAACGTTCTTTAATATAAGTATTTACATAAATTTTCGATAAATAATATTTAGATGATATTTTCTTGTAACTACTACTTCCGGTTGTCCAATTGTTACCAAAACTGAATCAACTCTTCCCATTATTGTTAGATTGAGAAATCCGTAGTTAAAAATGTCTTAAGTCTTATAGTATTTGAGAAATCGTGGATCCAACATCCACACACACACACATACATACGGACATCATCGTCAAAATGTTATAATCGGATTCTAGGGACCTTAAAACGTGCTTATTCACTAAAATCTGGATATGCGATTTTTAGCATGAATTCAATACCTCTCTTAGCCAGAGGTAAAAAATGGAATTTGCTCTATCCATTAACTGTTATTTTTCATATTTTCAATAAACTTAAACATTTTTGATTACAGTGGAATAGTCAATTAATTAACCTCACCTAACCTAAACAAATCATTCACCCATTAAAATGTTTATTATTTATTTACATCTCACATTCAACTGTTATACATAAAATCTGCGTCAGAAACCATAAAAAACTGAGCAGGTATTCCCAAAAATCTCGCGCATCCTTTTCATGTTTATCAACACCCCACTTCTTCTGGAATGTCTGACGTCATCAAGCCGGTATATAACCACACTCCCGTCACATTTCGTCAGTATTGTTTCATTATTCGTTGTGTTAACTTCACATTCAAAATGGCTGCCGCTATCACAACATTAGTGACATTTGTCAGTGTTTTAAGTTTAATAAGTGGTTCCGCAATACCTATTTGGGAGTACTTATCAAAAGATGAAAAAGTAAATAAGTTTTTTATTGTTTGTTGATTGTTTACTAATTGTTTTGATTGTTTTGTTGTTATAGATGGCCTATTTGTATAATATGTTCGCTACGCAAGTGGAAGAAGTGTGTAATGGCCCGAAATTTGAAGAATGTACAAAAGATCTGTTGAAATATGGATTGAAGAATCTTCATGACATGCCGGAAGATCATCTAGATGCCATGGATCCCTACCAAAGAGGCGCAAATAGTATGAGTAAGTATTTTGATATTTTAAATCACTCAAAAGTGTTTTAAATTTATTAAGAACGGCTAGAAACTGTTTTAAAAACTTTCAAATAGACTTAAATATATTTAAAAGTGTTTGACAAATTTTTAAATACTTCTTAACTGTCTAAAATTCATACAGAGCTGTCTAAAACTATTTTAATTTGTTCCGAACTGTCTCAGATTTATTCAGAATAGTTTAAAAATGTTTTCTATTATTTATAACTGTTTAAAATTTGTTAAGAATTTTCTAAATTATTTTATTTTCCTAATATTCAGAAATGCCGGCAACTGTCTCAAAATTATTGAAAACTGTCTAAAAAAAAATTTAGATTGTTCCCAAAGGTTAAAAATTATCCGAAACTGTTTTAATTTGTTCTCAAATTTATTCAGAATGGTCTAAAAATGTTTCCTATGTTCAGAAATGCCGGCAACTGTCTCAAAACTATTCAGAACTGTCTAAAAAAAAAATTAAATTGTTCCCAAAGATTAAAAATTGACTAAAATTGTTTTAATTTGTTCTCAAATTTATTCCGAATGGTCTAAAAATCTTTTTAAATGTTTCCTAATGTTCAGAAATGCCGGCGACTGTCTCAAAATTATTCAGAACTGTCTAAAAAAAGTTAACTTGTTCGCAAAGGTTAAAAATTGACTAAAGCTGTTTTAATTTGTTCTTAAATTTATTCAGAATGGTCTAAAAATGTTTTTAAATGTTTCCTAATATTCAAAAATGCCGGCGAGTGTCTCAAAATTATTCAGAACTGACTAAAAACATTTAAATTGTTCCCAAAGGTTAAAAATTGTGTAAAACTGTTTTAATTTGTTCTCAAATTTATTCAGAGTGGTCTAAAAATGTTTTTAAATGTTTCCTAGTGTTCAGAAATGCCAGCAACTGTCTCAAAATTATTCATAACTGTCTAAAAAAAATTAAATTGTTCCCAAAGGTTAAAAATTGATTAAAACTGCTTTAATTTGTTCTCAAATTTATTCAGAATGGTCTAAAAATGTTTTGAAATGTTTCCTAATGTTCAGAAATGCCGGCAACTGTCTCAAAATTATTGAGAACTGTCTAAAAAAATTAATAATTTTTCAATGGTTAAAAATTGTCTAAAACTGTTATAATTTGTTCTCAAATTTATTCAAAATGGTCTAAAAATGTTTTGAAATGTTTCCTAATGTTCAGAAATGCCGGCAACTGTCTCAAAATTATTGAGAACTGTCTAAAAAAAATTAAATTGTTCCCAAAGGATAAAAATTGTCTGAAACTGTATTAATTTGTTCTCAAATTTATTCAAAATGGTCTAAATTTTTTTTAAATGTTTCCTAATGTGCAGAAATGCCGGAAATTGCCTCAAAATTATTCAGAATTGTCTAAAAATGTTTTAAATACTTCTCAAATGTCTAAAATTTATTTAGAATTATTTAAAACTCTTTTAAATAGTTTCCGGCAGCTTTGAATAATTTTTAGACATTTTGGCATTATTTAAATAATTTCCGACAGTTTTTAATGAATTTTAGACAGTTTAAAATAGTTTCCAGTAAAAATACGTTTAAAATTCCTTCAAATATGGACTCAGCCATGTTTCTTTGCTATAGGAACCAAATTTTATTAATTACAATTGTTTGGTTTAAGAGTTGTTGAATAAAATATACACGACCACCACACATATCAAAGAAACATGACTGAGTTCAAATCTGAAAGAATTAACCCAATATTTTTAACCGAGTTCGAGATACATACTAATTTTAAATCTTATATTTTCGTACAAAGTATAAAACAGTTGAGAATCAATTTAAATATGAAACCAAAATAAAATAACATTTATTAATAATTCAAAAAACAATCATTTGTATTCTAGAACACAATTTAATACTTTCCAACGTACTGATTTCTAGAATTTCTTTTTAACGAACTGTGAAGCAAAAGAGAAAGTCAATGTCATCAACTATACTCTACTTCAAATTTTAAAATCTCATTTAATTTTACATATGAATTCATTAAAATCTTCTGCCGTTAGAGAAAGGAATACCGTGTACTTGACCTTAGAACAAAATCTAATGTCAGAGAAAATCGTAGGAGGTCAGGATAAAAAACAAATGAATAATAAACAAAAAAAGAAAAAATAATATATTACAATGATTTTCAAATTAATGGTTTTGGTGTGCCTGGACCTTCTTTGGTACTTTTAACGCCGTGAGTCAATTTATATTTTAACGCCGTACAACACGATTGTAGTGTTATTTTGAAGATTTTTCAAACAATTCAGGAGTTATGAACCCCCAAAAATACATGTATTCATGTTTAGTTTTGGCCAAAAATGTAAGGTTAAAAATGGTTCAATATTACGATTTTGGTTAATAGAGGGTTGATTTGTATATTTCCGTTATAAAAATTGTTAAATTCCGGTTAAAAACTTCTCAAACCCGCGTTCAAAAATTGTACATTTTTGGCTAAAAATGTGAGGTTAAAAATCTGTCAATCTCTATTTCGGTTAAAGATACAGTGTTTATTTTTGCAAATATAAACTTTACAGGACTGATTTGTATATTTCCGGTATAAAAATAGTTAAATTTCCGGTTAAAAACTTTTCAAATCCGGGTTCAAAAATTGTACATTTTTGGCAAAAAAATGTGAGATTAAAAATCGGTCAATATCTCTATTTTGGTTAAAGATAGAGTGTTTACTTTTACAAAAATAAACTTTAGATGGTTGATTTGTATATTTCCGGTATAAAAATGGTTAAATCTCAGGTTAAAAACTCCTCAAATCCGGGTTCAAAAATTGTACATTTTTGACTAAAAATGTGAGGTTAAAAATCGATCAATATCTCGATTTTGGTTAAAGATAGTGTTTATTTTTGTAAAAATAAACTTTAGATGGTTGATTTGTATATTTCCGGTATAAGAATAGTTAAATTTCCGGTTAAAAACTCCTGAAACCCGGGTTCAAAAATTGTACATTTTCGGCTAAAAATGTGAGGTTAAAAATCAGTCAATATCTCGATTTCGGTTAAAGATTGAGTGTTTATTTTTGTAAAAATAAATATCAGAGGATTGATTTGTATATTTCCGGTATAAAAATGGTTAAATTTCCGGTTAAAAACTCCTCAAACCCGGGTTCAAAAATTGTACATTTTTGGCTAAAAATGTGTGGTCAAAAATCGGTCAATATCTCGTTTTCGGTTAATATTCTGAAATTGTTAAAAAAGCCTTAGGGATTCCGGAAAATAGGATCGAAATTTTGAAAAAAAAATTTGCTTACAGCATCTCATTTGTTTAAATTATTTTTAAATTAACACAAAATATAAATTAACTGAATTCCAAACCTTAAAATTTGTTGAAAATGTTGATTTTTTTAATGAAAATATTTGATTAACAACAGAAAAATGTCGTTTTGACATTTTTTATATTGTTTTAAATACTTTTCAACTGTCTATAATTTGTTCAGAATTGCCTGAAACTTTTACGTACTCCTAACCTTAATTTTCTTTTCAGTCTGGAAATCCATGATGGACGGCCACTCCATGATGGCAAAAAAAGAATTCACCACCCAAGCACCAGAACAAGACATCTACGAGACCTTCCCCGAAAGCAACTACCTGGGTAGCGCATCCAGCCGCCAGGAAACCGTCATCAACGTTAACGGACACGCTGTAACCCGTCCAGTCCACCAGCAGTCCACATCCGCTGGAGATGGTGTCCACTATCCCTACGGAGCGGTGTTCGTTCGCCCGGAAACGTCCACAAAGACATCTTACGGGTCTTCTGGTGTTAAAATCAACCTGGAGGGACGCCCAGTTCACCTGGACGGGGAATTATCTGGAGAAGGTGTCCATTATCTCAGAACTGGGACGCCTCTCAGGGTTGAAACAACCACCAAGCCCTCAAAAAGTCATTTTGGGCCTATGGTAGTTAAAGTGCACCTGGACGGCAGACCAGTCCAAGAGGAAAAGTCGCTACCCGCTGATGATGATATCCACCATCATCATATAGTTAAAACCAAGGTGCCAACGTTGCAAAACTTTGAAAGGAATACGGTTTATAGGAATAGTCCTTATCCGTACGCTGTGTACACCAGGTCTTCCAGGCGGTAAAAAATAAATTAGAGAAGATGACTTTTGGGAAATACAAATTAGTTTTGGAACAAAGACTATTAAAAAAAATAGTTAGACAGATTTTTAAATAAATTTTGGACAGACTTAGACAACTTACGACTTAAAAATATAGACAAAAATAATCAAAAACAATGTTTTGTAAAGAAATTTGAACGCAGTTACAAAAATTTTAAAGAATCCTTAAAGTCTTCTATTTAAGTTTTGAATCCACCTTAATTTAATATTGACTTTAAAATATGTTTGTGATAATTTATATTTAAGGCTTGTATATTGCTTCTGTGTGTATATATTTATTATTTTATATAATATTTAATTTGCCATTTTTGTATGTATTATTTATATATTATAATTATTTTATAACAATTTTATATCGACACATTTGGTATAAAATTGTTATAAAATAATAAGTCTAAATATTTAGACAATTCGTATTCCAATTTTTTGGAATTTTGTAATAATAATTGTGATTGTAAATAAATGCTTATTATAAAAAAATGTTGATTTGATATTTAAAAATACCCAACACTACTCAAAAATAAGTTTTTCGTACCTCCGTCTATTTTGACTAGTATTACAGAACTCAAAATCGTCCAGAAATGCGCTGTTGCTAACCTAGGTTGGCAAAAGGAGTTGGCATTACTGTTCTGGTGATATGTCAATTTAAAATTATTTTCAACACAAGAATTCGCAAAATGTTTACAAATTTTAGGGCTAAATCTTTAATTGTTGTAACTTAAATAACTAAATTTTGCCATAAAAAATAATATGCTGTCATTACTAACATGTCGTAGAGATTAATTATAAGTTCCAACTTTAGGACTAGTTTGTTTTGTAACTACTACTAACTTCACGTGATACAATATATGTTCATTTATTAGGTTATGTAACAGAATAAAGTGTAGAGAAATAGAAATATACGAAGAATTTATGGAGAAGTCGGTACAAAAAATCTTGTGTATCACACGCCCAGAAACTGTTGTGCGAGGTCTCGTATTTGCAAAAGTTATTTGTATCACTAGGCCAGGAACTGAACATTTGCGAGACCGAGTTTATTTTGACAGGCCGAGCTGAAAGCGATGCCTGCAAATACGAGATCTCGCAAAAGAGTTTCTGGGCGTGTGATACACAAGATTTTTTTGTACCGACCATTTCAGAAATTCAAAGCGCATACGCCAAGTGTTAGACTGCGACAAAAGTTAGTGCCGATTGCCGTATCCCTGTCCTTGTTTAAATGACAGTTCTGTCAATTTTACAGTTTTGTTTTTGTGTTGTTGGTTTCGTTTTTCAAATAAATATGACGGGTACTAAACTTGGTCCACAAAATATTGCCATTTGAAATGTTTTGTCTGGTTTAGAAAATAAAAAGTTAGGTTAGGTATAGTAATACAATTTTTATAACTGATTGATGAATGTACTTCATTTTTTCACATAGTAAAGTAAGTTTTTATTTGTAAAATAAGAATTGAAAACATATCTTATACTAAAATTCATATTAACAACTTCTGTGTAGTTCTAAAGTTTAAAACAGAATACCGGGGTCGCGTATAAATTTAAAATGCCGCCATTTAACGGCAATAACTTTTTAGTTCAAAAAGTAAATCTAGTGGTCGCTTAAATTTCTGAAATGGTCTATTTAAAGAGATAGAAGATATGTGCAATGGGAACCTGCGCATAGTAAGAACAACAGATCTATGGCGTTTGTTTCTAAAAAATCAGACGTAAAATGTGAGAATATTTCAGATAACTTAAAAAAATCTTATTGAAATAAGTTACAAAAGCTTTTATTGAAGTTAAAATGTCTAACGATGCAAATTTTCACTGAGAATACAGGTATTTTAATGACTGCAATATTTTTGACGTTTCGTTTGACAGCCCAACTGGCAGTTGTTCGCGCCATTTTATTACTATTTGCAGCGATAGAAAGAGATAGCCGTTAAATTGAAAAGGTCCATTAAATATTTATTTATAAAAACGTTTTTTTTTTTCACAAAACTCATTTGAACTCAATTTTCTCTTGTTTGTAACTCGTCAACGGATAAAAATATCTTCATTAATATACAAAATAGGATTCTTCGAAGTTTAAAATATAAATTCACTCATTTTTTTTTACGTGTGCCGCCTGTCAAAGAGCCAACCGAATGTTTTTGAAACATACATGATTTTTAACCTCTATTTTATGTTGTCAACAATAATATTTTCATTTGTTGAAAATCAAGTATACACACTCCTTTCACTCAGCACAAGTAGCCTACTTTATATAAATATGTTTTGTATCTTATCGTTACTGTAGCAACCAAAAATATCAATTTTGTACTGTCCTGTCATATTCTATTTTATATTTTGAATAAAAATAATTTCATTAGAACAAAACGTATTTTGTTCATCATCATTACATTAACGCATCCACATTAATGGGTCGATTCTGTTTACATCTGTAAGTCTTACAAATCTGTAAACCTGTAAAAAACTAACAAAACCGCATCAATTTTTATTGATTAATATAAAATTATACATAAGAGTGCAGGTTTCGTTGCGATTTTGTTCATTATTTATAAATTTATAGATCTGTAAGATTTACAGATGTGAACAGAATCGACCCATAAGTATAAATAAATTATTTTCAGCTAAATTTATGTGTTTTCTGTAAATTTCAGCCGAATTCATAACCAAATAAATGTTTTGCCGTTTTAGACTTGCGAAAAATTCGCAATGGAAGTCATCTTAGAAATATTAAAATAAAACTTTGTCCAGACCGTTTTAAGATTTAGAAATGAGTTAATATATATTTTAAACCCCGTAGAAAACGAATTTCGTGTTAATTTGAGGATAATTGAAACCGTTGAAAAATTATGAGCAAAATAAAATGCATGTTTTTGGGGCAATTATTTCGTAAGATATGTCCTATTTTCCGAGATCCCTAAGGCCGTTTTGGCACTTTTAAAATATTATTATATCAAATCGACCCTTTAGAGTTCGTTTTTTAAGAATTAACACTATCTTTAACCGAAATCAAGATATTGACAGATTTTTAACCTCACATTATTAGCCAAAAATGTACAATTTTTGAACTCGGGTTTGAGAAGTTTTTAACTGGAATTTTAACCACTTTTATACCGGAAATATACAAATCAACACTCTAAAGTTCATTTTTGCAAAAATAAAGACTATCTTTAACTGAAATCGAGATATTGACCCATTTTTTACATCACAATTTTATTTAAAAATGTACAATTTTTGAACCCGAGTTTTACAAGTTTTTAATCGGAAATTTAACCACTTTTTCACAGGAAATATACAAATCAACCCTCTAAAGTTCATTTTTTCAAAAATAAAGACTCTATCTTTAACCGAAATCGAGATATTGACCCATTTTTAACATCTCAATTTTATTTAAAAAAGTACATATTTTGAACCTGTTTTACAAGTTTTTAATCGGAAATTTAACCACTTTTACACAGGAAATATACAATTCAACCCTCTAAAGTTCATTTTTGCAAAAATATACACTCTATCTTTAATCGAAATCAAGATATTAACCGATTTTCAACCTCACATTTTTAGCCAAAAATGTACAATTTTTGAACAAGGGTTTGAGGAGTTTTTAATCGGAAGTTTAACCACTTTTATAACGGAAATATACAAATCAACCCTCTAAAGTTCATTTTCGCAAAATAAACACTCTATCTTTAACCTAAATCGAGATATTGACTCATTTTTGCCCGAAACTAAACATGAAAACATGAACTGATTGAAATATCTTCAAAGTACCACTAAAATCGTGTTGTACGCGGTTAAAATATAAATTGATTTGCGGCTCTATTAGCACCAAAGAAGTTTTTTATATGTAAAGCAGTTTTAGGCAATTCTGAATAAGTTGAAGTTAGTTGAGAAGTATTGGAAATAGGTTCAAAATTCTCGAATAATTTTTAGACGATTGAGAAATTCCTTCTAAACATTTATTTAGTGCAAAAATATAATAAGTATACTTATTGTTAGTAAATACAAAATATATAACATTTAATACATTAATAAGGCACAATAAGATATGAAATTATTTTCTACATTTTAAATAAACTACTTAAAAATTATTTACTCCTATGTTGAAGAGCGGTTATCGCTAATTCTCCTTTTAAATCCACAATTTCTTCCACCAGTAATTGATTATTTTCTTGTAATTGCTGTATCATTCTCAAGTACTTTTCTTCATTTTTTTTATAACTTTCAAGAACTTCAACAATTCTTCCTTCTTTGGAGACATAGTCTCCACAATTTTTCTGAAATCGTTCCTGGAAAACTCTGTTTTCAGTTCTCATTTTATTCATTTCAGTTTTATGGCGATTTTCAACATTCAGGTTATCTTTTTTCAAAAATGTTATTTCTTTTTTGGCATCGGTTAACTTATTTTTCAAATCTGTACTGTCTATTTTTTCTAGTATTATTTTTTCTTTATTTATTTGTAATTGGCGCTCTTTTGCGTCTAAATCTTTTCGTAAGTTATCTGCCGTTTTGATTAATGATTTGTAATCACTGAAAAGCTTCGAGTTTTTCTCAAAATTATCGCTTTGGGATTTATTTGATTCTTTGTAAAGCTTTAATAAATTATAACTACTATTTACTAATTGAATTAAGACTTTTTTCAATGATTTTGAAGTTGATATGTCGATATTTTCGTCCATACAAGAAACATCTAAATAATCAAACTCCTAAAAATGTATTTCATAATCATATTTCAAATTTTTTATGTTGTTTAACGTACCAAACTTATTTCTTCCAAACAGTTTTCTAAGTTTTTGGAAGTACAATAGCTTTCTTCTTGTATTTTTGGCTTCTTTTTAGTTAATATCTTTTGTATTTCGTCATCCACTTCTTTCATGAACTGTTGCTCCATTTTTTTGATTATTTATTAAGAAAATAACAAAAGAAAATAGTAAACAATAATTTAGGTTAACTTATAATGTCAAAAGCAGTGTTGCCAATAAAAGATAAGCAAAAATTCCACAACGATTCTGAAGCCAAAATTATCCCTTTTACAAATTATTTGTAAAAATTTATTCAGAATGGACCTTTTTAATTTAACGGCTATCTCTTTCTATCGCTGCAAATAGTAAGAAAATGGCGCGAACAACTGCCAGTTGGGCTGTCAAACGAAACGTCAAAAATATTAGTCATTAAAATACCACCTGTATTCTCAGTGAAAATTTGCATCGTTAGACATTTTAACTTCAATAAAAGATTTTGTAACTTATTTCGATAAAAAAAATTAAAGTTATCTGAGATATTCTCACATTTTACGTCTAATTTTTTTTAGAAACAAACGCCATAGATCTCAGTTGTGCGGACCTCCCTCAGAGATATATCTCTGACCTCCCTCCACACAATTTAGAAAAGAACAACAAATTTTTAGAAAAGGCGAGGCCGAGTCGATCAAATGCTCTCCCCTTCAGCACTACACCTCGTTGATCACCCAATTTGTGTGTTATTCTACGTTTCCAGCTCTTAACATAGTCACTGTTTTAGTCTTTGTTTTTGTATTTTGTCTTATGTTTTTGTTAGAAGATATTGGCCATTTCCAGCTGTTAACATAGTCTAAAGTTTTTGTACTTATAATGTTTGTTCAGTCAAAAAAGGAACACATTTATAAAACTCTTTACAATGCTTCAAAAATTAATTAGTTATTAATGATGAGTAGTAATCATTACTCAAATTAAGTAATAATGTAATTATTTTGTATAATTCCAAAGTAAGATTTGAAATAAAGCAGGAAATTAATATGGTGAACGAGCCACAATATTTCTAATATTCCACTTTAAATTTCAATATTGTCTGTATATCCATAAGATATGATATAATTTTATTTGTACTTATAATATAAAAAATATGATTTTTTTTCTTTCTGTTGTCCATATTTATATTATCTCAACACAAAAATAATAACATAACCACCAAAATAATGACAGATACAACGCGTAGAACTACTGCGCAACATAAAAAGAGATAGCGCTTACATCACTTATCTCTTTCCAACAGAACAGCGACAATTAGTCAGTAAAGTTTGGTTATGTTATTTTGTGTAATGCCCTGTTCTCTTGCACTAAAATGTAGTGATCCTTGGCATTTGAAATATCACTAAAACGTAGTTCACAAATAAATAATGAGTTTAACACAAGATGATGTACCGGGGGCACAATTTTGTTTAAAAACATTAAATTCATTCCGTCTTACAGTTGAAAAGGTGGTTAGAATGCGGAGTTTGACGAAAAGTGGAAATAAACATGAATTCATTGAAAGGTACGCACTGAGTAGAACGTATACTTAAATAATTATATAAAAATGTGTTCAGTCTGACATGTTTAAGTTTCCTTTCAAAGAACAGTTGTTGTGTTCACGTAGTGGATCACATGATTGATAAATGTCAAACTGTAGAGCGAAATCTTGCTCACTACATAACTACTTATTAAATACTTTTTTACTCACTAGATGGCGTCCGAAATGTTTGAATTGTATAAGTCCCCATTGAAAAGGTCCATTGTCTAAAATTGTATAAAATACTTTTCAACTGTCGTATTCAGAACTAGCTGTTTAAATGTTTAAATCTCGGCCAAAAATGTGATGTTAAAAATGGTTCAATATTACGATTTCGGTTAAAGATTGTGTTTATTTTGCAAAAATGAGCTTTAGAGGGCTGATATGTATATTTTCAATATAACAGTGCTTAAATTTCCGGTTAAAATCTCCTCAAACCTGGGTTCAAAAATTGTACATTTTTGGCTAAAAATGTGAGGTTAAGAATCGGTCAATATCTTGATTTCGGTTAAAGATAAAGTGTTTACCTTTGCAAAAATGTACTTTGGAAGATCGATTTGATATGTTAATATGTTAAAAAGGCCTTAGGGATTCCGGAAAATAGGACCGAAATTTTGGGAAAAATTTGCTCTAAAAACATGCATTTCATTTTGCTCACAACTCCTCAACTGTTCAAATTATCTTCAAATTAAGTCGAAATTCGTGTTCTACGGGATTTAAAATATAAATTAACTCATTTCCAAATTTTAGAACCGTTTAGACAAAGTTTTATTTAAATATTTCTAAGATGACGTCGGTTGCGAATTTTTCGCAATTCTTCATCATCAAAACTTTTATTTATTAATGAATTTGTCTGTAATTTACAGGAAACACATAAAATTAAATGAAAATCATTCACTTACATATAAAATTTGCTGAAAATGTTGATTTTTTAATGATAATATTTGATTGACAGCAGAAAACTGTGGTTAAAAATCGTGTGGTCATTATCAATTTTGGTTAGAGAGAGTGTTAATTCCCACGCGTTGGTAACACTGACCTCAAAAGTTTTTAATATGCCTACCGTTACAACAAATCTTAGTCAAATACTTTCATGTTTTACGCAATATTTGTGTTGGAAACGTTTAAATTTAAATATAAACTATTTATTTATACTCAAAAGTTGTTTAAACATTTATTTTTTAATATAATAGTCGTTAAATAGCTTAAAAAATCTGTTAAAACGTTATTTTTCATTTTTTGATTGTTGGCATCCAATCAATATAACCTTAAATTTTGTGTCGCTCGTTTTCAAAACTTATTTTTTAAGTAAAGATGATAACTCCACGATTTTCTTTGAGTCAAGATGATAATTTTATAATTATTACTATCAGAGCCCCGTATTGCGATTTGAAAGAACTTGAAACATACATCGAAAAGCATGATTTTCGTTTTGTGTGTACTCCATACTATTTGAGGTTGTTTATTATTACTTATATATCTTCTAAATGATTGACATTTAATTTATATGTAGGCTAAATCTTCCTGGGAAAATTGTTGACGATGATAATTCCTCGGGGCAGTTCCTATCAGATTCTGGAGAGTTTATTTTTAAATATTCCAAAGTTAACAAAGGACAACAATTTGAAGGATTGGACTTTATAACTTCATTATTAACGCCGGCAAAAAAGAAAGATTTTGAGCCAAACATAGAAGTTCTATCGGATTTAGATAACGAAGGAAATGAGTGGCATATAGAACAAAAATTACCGGAAGAAGAGACATCACTGATACATTTTTGCAAATATGGGTTTGCAAATCAAAAGTACAATATATTAAAAAACACTGGGGTATGTATTGTATAAATTCAAACATAAATCGTCTTAATTTTATTCAGAACTGACTGAAACAGTTTTGTATAATTATCAACTGTTTAGAATTGACTAAAATTGTTTTAAATTATTTTCAACTGTTTAAATTTTATTCAGAACAAGCTGATATCCTGTGGGCTATGTAGCCGCGAGCATTCGGTTAAAAACTCCTCAAACGCGGGTTCTAAAATTGTACATTTTTGACTAAAAATGTAAGGTTAAAAGTCGGCCAATATCTCGATTTCGGTTGAAGATAGAGTTTATTTTCGCAAAAATATACTTTAGAGGGTTAATTTTTATATTTCCTGTATAAAAGTGGTTAAATTTCCGGTTAAAAACTTCTCAAACCCGGGTTCAAAAATTGTACACTTTTGGCTAAAAATGTGAGGTTAAAAATCGGTCAATATCTCGATTTTGGTTAAAGATGGAGTGTTTATATTTGCAGAAATGTACTCTAGAGGGTTGATTTTTATATTTCCTGTATAAAAGTGGGTAAATTTTCGGTTAAAAACTCCTCAAACCCGGGTTCAAAAATTGTATATTTTTGACTAAAAATGTGAGGTTAAAAATCGGTCATTATCTCAATTTCGGCTACAGAAGTTCTTCCAAATGAACTTTGGAGGGTTGATTTGTATATCTCCGGTCTAAAAGTGGTTAAATTTCCGGTTAAAAACTCCTCAAATCCGGGTTCAACAATTGTACATTTTTGGCTAAAAATGTGAGGTTAAAAATCCGTCAATATCTCGATTTTGGTTAAAGATAAAGTGTTTATTTTTGCAAAATTGAACTTTAGAGGGTTGGTTTGTATATTTTCTGTATAAAAGTGGTTAAATATTCGGTTAAAAATTTCTCAAGCACGGGTCCAAAAGCAAAAATTTTTGGCTAAAAATGTTGTTACAAAACGGGCAATATCTCGATTTTGGTAAAAGATAGTGTTTATTTTTGTAAAAATTAACTCTAGAGTGTTGATTTGTATATTTCCTGTATAAAAGTGGTTAAATTTCCGATTAAAAACTCCTCAAACTCGGGTTCAAAAATGTACATTTTTGGCTAAAAATGTGAGGTTAAAAATCGGTCAATATCTTGATTTCGGTTATAGATAGAGTGTTAATTCTTGCTAAACGAACTCTGGAGGTTCGAATTGATATATTCATATTTTAAAAGTGTCAAAAAGGCCTTAGGGATTCCGGAAATAGGATCGCAATTTTGGAAAAAATTGGGAAAAATCTGCAACAAAAAATGCATTTTATTTTGCTCACAATGCCTCGACGGTTTAAATTATTTTCAAATTAACACGGAAATCGTGTTCTACGGGGTTTAAAATATAAATTAACTCAATTCCAAATCTTAAAACCGTCTGAACAAAATTTTATTTAAATATTTCTAAGATGACACCCATAGCGAATTTTTCACAATTCTTTCAAAACATCAAACCTTTTATTTGGTTATGAATTCGGCTGAAATTTACAGGAAACATATAAAATTAACAGAAAATAGTTTATTTATACTTAATATATATTTTTCAATTTAAAAATTCATTTATAAATATTATATAATTTATCATTATTTTTATTTTATATTAATATACTTTTTGTGCAACCGGACGCGAAATTAGGTAAACAATCACTTTGACACTTGGGAATTGCATGGTTTTGTTTATCAAATGTCAATCTCATAGCCACCCTGACTAACTTTCTATTTACAATGAAACTGTTTAAAATTAATAATATTTGTAATTACAATTTTTTACGGTTACACAAAAAATATTGTGTACACCTTGTCCCCGAAATCCTTTAGCGCCATCGAGATTGTCTTACGTCGGCCGCAAGCGGCCTCGGCGACAATTTTTCTCTCGGTACGCTAAAGAGTGATTTCGCGGCCTTGATATACAAATAACTATTATGCAAAAATCTATATGCAATACTTATTTTTTGAAAAGCCGTTGGCTTGGAATACTTATTAACTTTATGAGGCTGATATGAAGCAAATAACAGATGAGGTCGAATGTTGTAAAATCGAGACAATAGCCGAGATTTTATAATCAACCGTGTCTGTTATTTGTATATCAGCCGTGTGACGTTCAGTATTTTTCATAATAACATAAAATATCTTCTTAAAATTCCATTTTCTATGGCATATTGACAGGTGGCAGCTCTTCATGACAATTTCATGATGCTGAGATTTTTTTTTGAACACATGATTTTGAATAATTGTACTGTTATAAAAAATAACGGCCGTGGCTGTTTTGATGCATATATCGGTTGAGCATACAGTACTGTTAAAGCACATTTAACAGTATGGTATTATGAAAAACCCTTAATTCAATTTCAACACTACTTTTGTTGTAGGTTGAATTTAATTCCGTTTTTGATTTACATAATCCGGACGAAACACCGCTATTAGATCGGAAAAACTTAAGGTATGACACTGAAAGTATGAATTTCAGTTACGACCATTTTCTCGCCGATTATTTCGAGGATGATATGATAAAAAATATTATCAAGGCCAGTCATCCATGGAGACAATTAAATAAAGACACAGGTATGTGTATTTACTGTTTAATTTTTACCTCCCGCCATATCGTGATACTTTAAGCTCTGAACAGATTTGCGTGACAAAATATATTATGATATAATTTAAAACTTGTGAAATTTTGTATTTAAAACTCGCATATGATTGGAAAAAACATATATTTTGGCTATACAATGTCTCACAACTCGCGCCCCAGACGAAACTGACACTTGCCGACGACAATAGGTTGCCAACAAATAGAAGAAAATAATTTGCGGCTGCTTGCATAACGGAGTTACAAGACTTTTTAATCCACCAATCCCGGAAGGATATCTTGAGGTGTGATGATATTATTACAAAATAAAACTGGTTGCTAGGTTTTAAAAATACTACTAGTGACTTACAATATTTGTTTGACTTACTGTAATTTTGACACTTTAAGGCGATTTCGGGCGACAACCGTTCACTTGCGGTATGTTGCGTTCAGGTACGTTCACACATTCGGGCGCTAGGAACAACATATCCGGTATGCTTGGATCAGTGCTCACAGCTGAACGGGTTTGCGAGTCGGGTCAGCTCTCTGTTCACTATTTCTATCTCTTTTTATCATGTCTTTTTTTGAAATGTCAAAAATCAAAACAGTCGGTATCGTGGTCTTATGTCAAACAGGGTGACATTATTTTCGTTGACTCTTTTTTGGACAAATATGGAAAAAACTATCTTTCTCCGTTAATGCATGTTAATTGTCAGACACTATTTTTGACAGTTTTAAATGTCGCAGAATATACATAACCCCCAAAAGCACGGTGTCAACAAGTGAAACAACGATTTTTGGCGCCACCATTAACCATATCATACCGTAACTAACCGTAAGTAATCCGAAGAAGTGAACGGGTATGTCGCCCGAAATCGCCTCTACAGTCGTCCACACATTTTAAAGAAGATTTGATTTGTATAAAACCCTAGTAACGTAAAATTGCGGCAAACACACGTTAAAGGTGTAGGTCTCTGATTGGTCAATTTTAAGACGTCTTTTCTCGAATATCTTTTAAGATAGATTTTTTTTCTTCGAAATTACACGCCCGAGTGCAGTCTCGTGTTTCCTTATTCGCTCTGGGGCGCGAGTTGTGAGACAACCTGTATATGATAAACCGGATGTGGTACTTAACTTGGTGCTGTGATAAGGCGATAACTTTTCTAAATTATAGTTCAGGAATAATATTTCAACATGTTAGTCAAAATTCTGTTTAGAAATAATTATCATTTTTCCTATCGCGGGTTTTTGTTTAGTCTAGATGTCGCCAATCTTTAATCTTTGTAACTTTGAAATCTGCTGGAGATTGAAATCCAGTGGATTTGAGATTTCCCCCTCCACTTTATTGCCACCATGTGATGCAAATTTGAAAACGACTGCCCGAGACCAGCCGGTTACAATCTACAAAGATAGATTTCGAATGTCGCTCGCTTCCTGTCTCTTCTTGTTTGTGAACTTTTAAAATTAATTATAAAAAATCTGATGTAGCCAGCACATTACCTTCCGTCAGTTATATGAGGTATTTACGAAAATTCTACCGGTGAACTGTTACCGGTAAACAACTTTTTATCAGGCTATAGCTACCGGAATCGATATTTTAAGAACGCAAGTGGTGAAAATTTAAAACATGTTAGAAATTTGACGTAGTTAACAAACTGAGCAGAGTACTACTTTGAATACATTTCCACTTTTAAGGCGCGCGCTTCGCTTTGCATCACTACCTTTTTTGAGATTAGATACTTCATGAATCCGGTAGAAGGATCTGATAGATATTGTACAATTTTCGAACACGGTAACTTTTTACCACTCGTGTTTTCGAACACAGACGGTAGATGCGGTATCTACCGGTAGAATTTTCTTAAATGCGTATGTATTTTCTATAAAATCCATACAGAAAATTCCCTGCAAAAGATTCTAAATTTCTTGTATGTACATTACCTTTCGACACTTGTATGTATTTTATACAAATTCCATACAGAAAGTTTCGAGCAAAAAGATCCTATATTTGGAGTAAAATTAAAACACAAAAATACTACGAATATGTCAATTGTACTTGACACCAGTAGTGACAGCACGCACTTTAGAATTCTATCAAATGAGGCATTTGTTTTCGCTTTTCGCCACGAAGCGAAAATTTGGTAGCATGCGTGTCTCAAAATATTCGCTTGCAAGCGTACGACTCGAGACGAAAGTATTAATCTAACATCATTATTTTGCCACAATTCAATTCAAAGCCAATTTATATATTTATCATATACAACTGTCATAATATTTCCTATTTTAATAGTATAAAACCCGAAAATTCCTATAATAAAAAACGAATATAGAATTCTAAAGTGCCTGCTACCAAGATTCGTAAACGTAAAATCGCATTCGCCTGTTTTCTATGATAGAATTCTAAAGTGCGTGCTGTCACCACAGGCTACGGAAACCCATATGTAAAATGTCGAGACCATGTAGTAGCCTATGGATAGTACTTTTCTTCCAAGCGCTAGATGGTGCCAGGTGCAATATGGCCGACGCGATAAAATTAAGAAATTACATATTTCGAATTGATCTATAGAAAGCCGCGGAATTTCAATTTTTATGACAAGTGTTTTAGTCATTTTCTACTTTAAAAATTTAGTGTATTCCAAAGTATTGCGGATCGCTGGTCCTCCTTCATATTGCCTATATACACACCAGGTAGCCTACTTCACAATAAAGATAAACGCGAACCCTTGTCGTCACCCGGTGTTTATAGTATTCCTTGTTCTTGCGGCACAGTATACATAGGTGAAACAGGAAGGAGTGTTCACACTAGATTGTCAGAACACAAACGCTGTCTGCGTAATGGTATGGTATTAACATCTGCGGTCGCAGAACACCAACACAACACAGGACATAACATCTTATTTGAAAATTCCCGCATTTTAGCTCCTGTCCCTGAGTTTTACAGACGTAAATACAGGGAAACTTTAGAAATATGGAAACATCCTAATAACATCAATCGGGATGATGGCTATTTCTTGAGCCACATGTGGGAACCGGTGATTCTCGGAACACGACACGCCCAATCTATCATTACGAACTCGACTCCCATTGGTCATCTACCGTATCTTTAGATTAGTATATAACTGTCTTCTCGGCCTTCCTTTCGTCACTTGGTTTATTTGGCCTCTAGCGTGGTTTCCACGTCGGGTAACCCTGTAAACTGAGTCTCCCCCTCTTGTTGTTTAAACTCGGCCTCTAGCGTGGTTGACACGTCGGGTAACCTTGTTTAAGACAGTACTATCCCCCTTGCTCCCGAAGATGCCCCATACGACTGCGGGCGAAACGTTGAGCTCTGACACAAAATATGACATAGTCCATTCCCGGAAAACGAATATTTCTCATGACTCAGACTGTGGAAGCCTACGCAATTATTTCATAATGTTAGTGTTCATCAGCATCCCTCATCTGTTATCAAGTGTGTGTATCTTTTGCTTTGCACAAATGTTTGTTAAATTAATAATATTAAGTTATAGTGTAAGTTGTAATAATGTAAATAAAACTAGTAGTTTAAACCTCAAGAATGTCTGTGTTCGTAAGGTAAGTGTTCATCAGCATCCCTCATCTGTTAGTGTGTGAAAGTGGACGCCAATCATCCAAGCGTCCACCAGTTAAAATTGTCATCGTTGGAAAACAAGTAAGGGCACATCATCAGAGCTACTAGCCTTAGACCCCCCCCCCTGTTGTATGTTACAGTGCTCTCAACAGTTTTTCGAGAAAAAACATAAAATATGATCTGAAATTTCGTATTACAGACTTTTCTATTTATTGAAACAAATTAGATTTTGTTTACAAACGATCAACCGGAAGTGATACTTTACTTAATGCTCATCGCTGTTAAACATGAGATTGGCGGGAGGTCATCAGATTTTTTACGGATGTTTACGAAATGAATGTTTTGTTTTGCAGTTGCATTTAGTGAAAAAGAAAAAGACATTTTAAAGGATATGCCAAATAAAGAGTACCTTATAAATAAAGAAGAATTAAAGTTTGTTTTATGTAGTTTGATTGATATTTTATACGCATATTGTTACGACAAAAGAACAACGGACTTTGAAAGTTCTTGTGAGAGTGGATGGACAATAACTAAATTGAGCGCTACGCTTTCTTGGTTTGATGTAAATAATTTTTATTACACTCAAGTGCAATGAAAACGGCCCATTTTTTATTTTCGTTTATGTTAACAGCATTTTTTTGAAATATTTCAAATAAAACTTTTAATTTTGTCGAATGACAGACGATGTTATATTAATATAGTGTTTGTTTCAAATATTTAAATATGCAATATTTCAATACTGTGTTCATATTATATGTCGGTCCTATCACTAGTCGGTCGCGTTACAAATGGTGCCGTGACCAGGATCCGGAGTTAGTTAATCTATGAAATGAGTCTGAAATTGCAGTTCTGAACCTCTGACGTCACAACATGGCTGGTTTTTGCAACTTTTTAAAAATAACATACTTTAATAGTATTTTATGTACCAAGGGCGTTATTATGATGATAATGCCAGGAGGGCAACGAGGATCTAGCCCGAGGGCCTCTGGCCCAAGGGATAGATGTCGCCCGATGGGCATTATCATCTAGTAACGCTCGTGGTGCATACAATATTTTATGTCTCACTAGATTATGTGAAATAAGTTTTTATTTATAATAATTTTGATTACAATAATGCTCAAGCTTTGACGTTGCTAAGGATGTTGTTTAATTGTTTTGTTTATTATCAACATTTATTTATTTTTAAAACAGTAACGTTTTAAATCGTTGGAGATGATGGAATGGGTGAATTTGATGATTCGGAAGATATTTTGTCGAAACGGTGTAAAGAATTTATTTTGAATGTTTCTATATACTTTGAGGAAGACAAACGTATAAATGATCTCCTAATTATTCCATTCTCGTCTGTAGAAGATGTAAGTATTATATTTTGAGGTTCGTAATCACATGACAGATCTCAGTTCTTTATTTCTTATGCACTTATTTGTGGATATTATTACATTTTAGAGAGCTTGTACGGCTTTGGATGTGTCACATGTGACGGTAAATAATATCAAAAATGAATTCAAACGTGGATAAATATCGTCTCCAAAAAATTAGTGATCCGTCATCTGTCAAAAATGAATGCGAAACATTAAAGTCTGCAATTCGACGGACTTATTTCATGTATTTTGAAAGTAAATGGCTTTTTAAGGTTTTTTTTTTGATAATCAATTTTAAGTATTATAATTAAATTAAAATTTATTTCTGTGTTGTGCTTTCAAAGCTGTTTTCTTATATTAATTGTTGTAATCAATTAATGTATTAATTGTTGTAATCAATCATTATTATTGTAATGAATTATAATTAAAAAGAAAATAAATTCATTATATATTGTTCATATTATTTTTAATTTAAAGTCCATAAACGATGATCGGATTATAATGAGGGCATAATGAAATATTATGCCCCGGTTGTTATAGATATGTTTATTATATACACCGTATCCTAGCAATGAACAGTTCATAATACTTTAGTGAGACATAAAACAATTTTATTCAACAAAAAATGTAAAGAAAAAATAATTTAATCATACAGAACGATAACTTAGACAATGCTTGTTCGATTTAAACGATAAATTGTAAGGTTTTCGTAGCTCTTATAGTTGTCGAGATAATAATTAACAAAAATAAAAATATAATGGCCCGTTTTCTTTGCACCTAAAAAGTGTATTTAATATTTAATTATTTTAGATATTACAAGGTTCGTATTTAATTTTAGGCATTTACTGACGAATTGGAAACATTAATATCAGCATTTAGAAGAAGTCTAATTTACCCATTATACAGAAATTATGATTTGTGTCAAAAAGTGTTAGAAGATCTCAAATTACTTTTAAATTTAGGTAAGCATTATTTTTCATTATTTATTGAACATTGCTAAAGGTGGATTTATGCAGCCTAGTTTTTATTTTACTTTTTCTTTTACTTTATAAAAGTTAAATGTTTGTTTATATATGTACTGCTTTATGTGCACACTTTTAATTTTACTTTAAGACCTTAGTTGGCCCACTGTCAACTAAGCCGTTAAAGTAAAAGAATATTACAACAGCGCATGAGCTACACTTCACAAACGTCAGCGTGTTTTTGTTTTTGTGTGTAGGTTTTACGTTATGCAAACGAAAAATAAGTCAAGAACAAGATTGTTTATTATTAGATTTAATTCAAAAATATTCCCACTTACGAGTATATGATAAAACAGATATTTTAATCAAAGATAGTGGCCTAAAAGAATGCTTGGAAAAGTATAGCGTCTGTATTAAATGAAACTGGTTAGTTTATTTACTTACTATGTAATAATATTTTTGTATGTACAAATTATTATATTCCTGTCCATTTTAACAGGATATATTATCTATTTATATTTATGACTGTATGTCAGAAAAATCACTTCTGCGCATGTGTATCGAAGGCTTTAAAGTACCTGCATAAAGTACCAAACTTAAAGTAAAAGCGAAAAGAAAAAGTAAAATTAAAAGTAGACCGCATAAATCCACCATAAGCCATATTTGCGTCTTAAATTTATTCAGAATTTCGTAAAACTATTTTAAATACAGGGTGTAAATGAAATAAGTGCATTAAATTTGACCAGTAGTATAACTCATCGAGAGCAACAATATTTCTTAATAACTTTTTCTCGAAATCGCATATTTTTTTAGCATTTTTACCACCCCGTAAATTGACGAGTCGTTCCAAATATTTTTGTAATAATTGAATGCAGCAGCAATAGCTATGAAAAATTTTGTTTTAGCAATTGGCAGTCCTGTCAATTGTTGCAATCAAATTTTGACATTAGTAATAAACTTGTTTATAAGGTAAAATTCTGTCAAAATGCAAGTACACAGACATGGTAATTACTTACCTATGGTTTATTTATTTATCTTTTTACTCGTATCTGTACTACATGTTACTTGACATCACGGTTCTCATAAAGACAGTGTCATGGAGTTGCCAACGCATTTACATGGAGCGTTTCCAAATCATCACCAAATCATTCTGTTCTTAATATTCGCACATTTGTTAATCTTGTACATCTTTATCACATCACAATACGGAGTGTCACATATGACAATTTTTAAAAAAGCAACAGTTGTATTCATACCATGTGCAAAAAGTTCAATGTTTTCAGCACATAACAGACTTCAATTTCATGAGACTGAATTTACTTGGGAAGGTGTATTTATTATGCACAATACACATCTGGACAGACGAAAATGCTGTAAAAATTTTCATTAAAAAATGTTTTGGGCGGGAACAATAAATGGACGACTAATTATTGATACTCATGTACCTCTTTTAAATGGACAAAAGTTTGTATTTACATTTTTTGAATAACGTATTTAAACTATTATGATTTCTCGACGATAAATAATCATCTCATAACCTAACAACTATGCTTTTGCTCCTCGTCTCTCCTTGTCTTCCTCTATTCACACTATTCAAAGGTGATTAAAACCCTGGTTCAAAACACAACTTTATAATTTTGTTATCCAAAATTTAAATTTATTAATTTTAAAAATTGTACTCTTACGTATTAATTAATAATAATGTTATTTCCCTTGATTCGTTTATTACTTATGTGACTGTAAGTGTAACCGATAACCGACAATTTTTGAGCTGATTGTATCCCACTTGAACACGGCAACAGTCATTTGTTCTCCATGAGCGGGTAACGAAATATGCAGCAAATCATTAAAGAATTTTAACTCAAAATCTAAAAGACTTAGAAAAAAAAGTTATTAAGAAATATTGTTCCTCTCATCGAGTTACATTACTGGTTAAATTTAATGCACTTATTTCATTTACACCCTGTATATCTCAACTGTCTAAATTTTATTTAGAACTAGCTGATACCCCGCGAGCTTCGCGGCTGCGAATTAATTTGTTTTTTAACCCCATACAACATGATTTTAGTGTTAATTTGAAGATATTTCAATTAGTTCAGGAGTTATGAACCCCCAAAAATGCAGATTTACATGTTTAGTCTCGGCAAAAAATGTGAGGTTACAAATTGTTCAATTTCTCGATGTTGGGTAAAGATAGAGTGTTTATTCTTGCAAAAATGAAATAAAGAGGGTTGATTTGTATAATTCTAATATAAAAGTGGTTAAATTTCCGATTAAAAACTTCGAACCCGGGTTAAAAAGATACATTTTTGGTTAAAAATGTGAGGTTAAAATTCAGTCAATATCTCGATATCGGTTAAATATAGAGTGTTTATTCGTGCAAAATGAACTTTGGAGGGTTGATTTGTGTATTTCTCGTATAAAAGTGGTTAAATTTTTGGTTAAAAACTCCTCAAACCCGGGTTCAAAAATTCTGCATTTTTTGTTAAAAATGTGAGGTTAAAATTCGATCAATATCTCTGTTTCGGTTAAAGGAAAAGTGTTTATTCTTGCAAAAATAAACTTTAGGGGGTTGATATGTATATTTTTGGCATGAAAATTGTTAAATTTCCGGTTAAAAACTCCTCAAACTCAGGTTCAAAAATTGTTCATTTTTGGTTAAAAATGTGAGGTTAAAAATTGGTCAATATCTCGATTTCGTTTAAAGATAGAGTGTTAATTCTTGCAAAAACAAACTCTAGGGGGTTGATTTGTATGTTTCGAATATAAAAGTGGTTAAATTTCCAGTTATAAACTCCTCAAACCCGGGTTCAAAAATTGTACAATTTTGGCAGAAAATGTGAGGTTAAAAATCGGTCAATATCTCGATTTTGGTTAAAGATAGATGTTTATTTTTGCAAAAGTGAACTTCAGAGGGTTGATTTGTGAATTTATAGTATAAAAGTGGTTGAATTTTCGGTTAAAAACTCCTCAAACCCGGGTTCAAAAATTGTACATTTTTGGCTAAAAATGTGAGGTTAAAAATTGGTCAATATCTCCATTTCGGTTAAAGATAGAGTGTTAATTCTTGCAAAAACGAATTGTGGAGGGTCGATTTGATACATTAATATTTTAACGTCCGACTGGTATGTTATTATTATCATAACACATCTGCTTTCAGGGTAGTTATATACTAAATAATACCCTAGAGCGTGTTATGAGTTGTTGCTATGGTAATGTTGTAAATAAATAAATAATGATACTGGAATAAAGCCTAAAAAACAAGCAAATGCATTCATAGCCTACCTACTCAGCAAATTTAATTAAAACTTTCTGATCCGTAATTCGTAGAATATTAAAAATTATAGTCGGACGTTAAACGTTGAACGCACCACGGGAGTTAAAAGGACAATAATGCCTTCGGTCAACGTACATATCTCGGGCCAGAGGCCCTCGAAAAGTACACTGTTGACCTCAGGCATTATTGTCCTTATAACACCCTTGGTACGTTAATTACTATAAAAGTGTCAAAAGGGCCTTAGGGATTCGGGAGAATAGGATCGAAATTTTGGGAAAAATTTGCACCAAGAACATACATTTTATTTTATTGACAACTCCTTAACGGTTTAAATTATTTTCAAATTAACACGAAATTCGTGTTCTACGGGGTTTAAAATATAAACTAACTCATTTTCAAATCTTAAAACTGTCTGGACAAAGTTTTATTTTAATATTTCTAAGATGACACCCGTTGCGAATTTTTCGTTATTCTTCCAAAACATTAAAACTTTTATTTGGTTATAAATTCGGGTGAAATTCACAGAAAACACATAAAATTAACTGAAAATCATTTATTTATACTTAAAATTAGTCGAAAATGTTGATTTTTCAATGAAAATATTTGATTGGCATCAGAAAAGTGTGGTTAAAAATCATGTACGTCTCAAAAACATTCGGCTGGTTATTAGCAAACTTTTTAAATGTATTCTACATATCTTAAGAGAAATAAATAACGAAAATTAGACATTAAAATCGAATGTAAATAGAGTTTACAATATAAATAAACATAATTTGTATTATTTCAGGACCAGTTTTTATAGTAAAATGTTTATTAAACATATACGATATTTTTAATACAAGTTCTGATCCTCGATATATTATAAACGATTTGTATATTAAAGATTACATTATTTTTATGCAAAAATGTCCGAAAAGTGATATGGAAGAAATAATACGAACCGTAAAAGAAATTAAAATCACTAAACAACAAATGAATTTAAATCTGGATAAAATAATAGAAACGGCAATAAAAGGAACTGTAAAAGGAGAAGATATCTTGGAGAAAATGTCCAAATTGAACTTAAATATGGATAGTGACAGGTAATTTATTCAGAATGGACTCATTTTAAAAAATATTCTCAACTATTTCGTAATTTTTGTACGAAAAATATCGACTTAATTCTTTCAAATTTCAAATCAGCCATGTTTTTTTGATTGTAATAACAGTTTTAAATACTTTTTATTTTTCAGCAGCTCCGATTCAGATTCAGAGTCTGATAGCAGTGAATCCTCAACAGATTCAGACGATGAGTCAAGTTCATCAGATTCAACTCTTAATTAATTAAAAATAAAATTGATGTAATATAATTATGGAATAAAGATTTTAGTATAGTAGTCAAAATTTATTTTCTCTGGATCATAATTCACTAATTGACAAAAATATCTTCATTTCATGGACAAAATCAGATTCTTTGGACTTTAAAATACAGGGTGAGTCTGGGAAGACGCCCCCCCCCCTTTAACTTTTTTATTATAAGTAATAGAAAAAAAATGGCTCATATAAAAGTTTTATTATTTTACATATACTATTTGATGGCAGATGTAGATATTTTTTATAAAGTCAGGTTTACAAGATACGACTATCAACTTTTATTTTTCAAATGGCAACCTATAATTATTTTAATAAAATGTATTTGAAAAATTTCGAGAAAAATGAGATAGTTTAGAAATATTAGAAATAATTTTTAAACAAATATTATAGGTGGCTATGTGAAAATAAACAAAACGTAACAATGTAAAACAATTAAATTAATGTAAAAAAATCTGATGTGGCCAGCACATTACCTTCCGTCAGTTCTATGTATTTTGTACAAATCTCATACAGAAAGTACCTTGCTAAATTAAATATTCTATTTCTTGTACATTAACTTCCGGCAGTTGCATGTATTTTATGCAAATTTCTTACAGAAAATTATTATTTTCGTACGTTCTCTATATACAGTGTAATGTATCTGCAGAAATAAAAGATTTATTATTATTTCTTGTACATTACCTTAAAGCAGTTGTATGTATTTTATACAAATTCCATACAGAAAGCAAAAGATCCTATATTTCCAGTAAAATTATAAGACAGACACACTATGTCAATTTCACTTGACACTGACATCTTTCAATCAGAATTTTCTTAATATAGTAGTTGTTTCCATAGCTATGGCTACTTAATGAAATTTAATTTTTTATAATTTTTACCTTCCGTCACCTTTAGGTAAGGAAGGTATTGTCTTTGGTCAAAAAATTCGGTGGTGAGTTTTTGATGAATAAGCACGTTTTAGGGTCCCTAGAATACGATTTTACTATTTTTACGATGATGTCTGTATGTGTGTGTGTGTGTATGTATGTATGTGTGTCCGTGTGTGTGTGTGTATGTAACAAAATTTTCGTCTACGATAACTTCCATACTACAATTCTAAAAATTATAATTCTTTCGTATTTCTCTTCGTTACATCCATGCGAAGAGCTGATTAGATTTTGGTTAGAATTGGACAACCGGAAGTACCCTCATTTGAAGATTTTAACAGTTTTTCTTGAAAAAACTATGTTAAATATCATTTTTTCATATTTAATGTTATTATAAATATTAAAGAATGTTTTATTTTCTATACGGTTTGATTGCATTTTATACCTAATATTAAATGGATATAGAGTTAAAAAATTATAAAGAAATTAAATTTCATAAAGTAGCCATAGCTGTGGAAACAGCTACTTTATTAAGAAAATTTTGGTTGAAAGATGTCAGTGTCAAGTGAAATTGACATACTGTGTTTGTCTTATAATTTTACTGGAAATAGGTATAGGATCTTTTGCTTTCTGGATGAAATTAGTATAAAATACATACAACTGCTTTAAGGTAATGTACAAGAAATATTAATAATAATAATAATAATAATTTTTTTATTTCTGCAGATACATTACACTGTATATAGAAAACGTCACAAAATAATAATTTTCTGTATGAAATTTGCATAAAATACATGCAACTGCCGGAAGGTAATGTACAAGTAATAGAATATTTAATTTAGCAAGGAACTTTCCGTATAAAATTTGTACAAAATACATAGACCTGACGGAAGGTAATGTGCTGGCCACATCAGATTTTTTTTATGTAATGTAGTGTTAATCATGGTATCTAAATAACTATTTATTACTTACCAAGTATTTCACTTGTAGTATATAGCAAATTTAAACTTAATAGACTTGTTAAATTTTGTTACAATTTACATTATATTTGTTGGTTGTTTTACCGACTTCTCGAGTGCTCTGTCTTGCCGACTCCCGCCAAGCAGAAATTGTTGCCAATATTGTGAACCAAATGCACTAAATTCATTATTTTAAAATTAAATTTCATTCAATATTCCACCATTTTCTTTTATTATTATTAAGCGAAAAAATGTTTGACAAACTAGACTTTTTTATTATAAATATATTTTTTTTAAGAAATGCTTTAGAAATAGGAGAGTGTTTTTTCCAAAATTTCCCAGTTGCTTATTTGGTGGACACCTGGGAAATTGACGTATCGGACGCTGCTTAGGCGACGCGAAACGAAACAACACATTTCGATGCATGAGTACGAAATAGTATATTCTATAACTACTATGGAATAGATAATTTCCGCGTGAGCGAAAAGTTTGTAGGCCGAGCCGTAGGCGAGGTCTACGGTTTCGCGAGTGGCGGAAATAATATTCCATACGAGTTTTAGACTATACTTTCTCTAACACTATTTAAAAAATATATTTTGGCATGTTATAAAAGCAATAATTTTTATATAACTTACCATGTAAAAGCTTCAAAACGCGTAAACCAAGGCGTGTAATAATATTTTGTAATCATTTCTCTTATATTTTGACAGTTAAGGCAGTTGAGGTGACAAAATAAAAGAAACAAAGCGCCAAGCAAAGCCGTCTTGATTTTGAAAACAATTGCGTTTCCCATGTATTCTAAATGGGTGAATCGAAAAACTATATATATATATAGTGGTCTGTGACTGCCTATTACGGAATATTATTCCGTAACAGTATGACAGAATGTTCTCATTCTGTAACAGTTTTCAGCTATAGAATGTATAAATTCCATAGTAGTGTTAGAGAAAGTTCTTTCTCTAACACTACTATGGAATTCACACATTCTGTAACTGAAAACTGTTACAGAATGAGCACATTCCGTAACACTGTTACAGAATATCAAAGCCCACTAGTCCATTTAAAATGCATGAGAAAGCGCAATTGTTTTCAAAATCAAGCCGGCTTTGCTTGGCGCTTTGTTTCTTTAATTTTTTCACATCAACTGCCTTAACTGTCAAATTATACAAGAAATGATTAAAAGATCTAATTGTACGCCTTTTTTACGCGTTTTGAAGCTTTTACATGGTAAGTTAAATATAAAATTGTTGCTTTTGTAACATACCAATAATATTTTATTATTTTTAGCAAAAATGTCAAATGATGAGCAAAATATATTTTTTTAAGTAGTGTTAGAGAAAGTATAGTCTAAAACTCGTATGGAATAGTATTTCCGCCACTCGCGAAACCGTAGACCTCGCCTACGGCTCGGCCTACAAACTTTTCGCTCGCGTGGAAATTATCTATTCCATACTAGTTATAGAATAATACTATTTTCTTGTGTCGTCACTGATCTCTATACATAAGTTATGTGTTGGGATTTTCAATTTCAAAATTATTATTCAAAGAAATATTAAAATATTATATTGGTGACATTGACAGTTCCAATAAACATTTGTAATTTATTTTGATATTTAATATTTTGAAGAGTTAACATTTATACATATTATGTTATGAACCTACAAATAAATACCTTCAATTTTAATTTAAAAGTGTTTTACTATTTGATGTAAATATTTTACTATAAAAAAACTAATTTCAATAATTTTCCTTAAGTAACGACAACTAATTTTTGAAAAATATTTATTTGACACTCAGACTATGTCACCAACTTCACAATTTAAAAAATACCCAAAAACATTTATACAAAATTGTTCATTGTATTTATTTAATTAACTTTGCTCTTGACAAAAACAACTGTACAAAATTGACTTTGCATACGCGAAATAAGAAAAAATTGTTTTATAGGGCGCGAGCAGACACGTGGCTCGAGCGACCTTGACTTGCTTGGGATCAGCTGATTTGTGTACGCATGTCATTTTGACAAGAACATTGTCAATTTGACAAGATTAATGTTTTGACTTATTATGATTTTGAATTGCTAAAATGTTAATATTTTATAATTTTTAGGCAGTAAAACACATGAAATTAAAAATAACATTTTAGCAATTGAAAATAAAAATACATCAAAACATTGGTCTTGTCAACATGACATTGTTCTTGTCAAAATGACATGCGCACACAAATCAGCTGATTCTAAGCAAGTTAAGGTTCCTCGAAACACGTGTCTGCTCGCGACCTATAGAAACAATTTTTAATTCTAGAATAGTTTTGTATTTAAATTTGGCGCTAGTACGCTTTGTTCACAATAAACTCTTTCAACATTTGTAATTTGTAAATCCCGCTCGATTTTGAAGTTATCTTTTTCTTAAAAGTGCTAAAAACATCAAAAACATAAATATAGTATTTAATGGACCTTTTCAATTTAAAGAGATAGAAGATATGCGCAATGGGGATCTGCGCATAGTAAGAACAACAGATCTATGACGTTTGTTTCTAAAAAATTTAGATGTAAAATGTGAGAATATCACAAATAACATTAAATTTTTTTATCGAAATGAGTTACAAAAGCTTTTATTGAAGGTAAATTGTCTAACGATGCAAATTTTCACTGGGAATACAGGTATTTTAATGAGTGCAATATTTTTGACGTTTTGTTTGACAGCCCAACTGGCAGTTATTCCCACCATTTTCTTACTATTTGCAGCGATAGAAAAAGATAGCCGTTAAATTGAAAAGGTCCATTTTCCACGAGTAACAACTAATTTTTGAAAAATATTTATTTGACAGTCAGACTAAGTCACCAATCTCACAATTTAAAAAATCCCCAAAAACATTTATACAAAATTGTTCATTGTATTTATTTATTTAACTTTGTTCTTGACAAAAACAGTTGTACAAAATTGACTTAGCGTACGCGAAATAAGAAAAAATTGTTTTATAGAAACAATTTTTAATTCTAAAATAGTTTTGCATTTGCACTTGACAGCTATTTAAATTTGGCGCTAGTGTGCTTTGTTCGCAATAAACTCTTTCAACATTTGTAATTTGTAAATCCCGCTCGATTTTGACGTTATCTTTTTCTTAAAAGTGCTAAAAACATCAAAAACATAAATATAATATTTAATTCTTTATTTACATATAATAAATTGATGTCTGCCATACCGATAGAGTCAGAAAAGCTGTAGTTCAAGTATCTTACTTTTTAACTGTCATATAAATATTTTCATTTTAAAATTCATATTTTAGACAAATCCTGAGTATATATATAAATGATTTTTGTTTATTTTATGTTTCGTGTAAATTTCAGTCAGTTTCATCATCAAATAAAATTTTGATATTTTGATAGTTTTTGGTGCAAATATTTAAATAAAACGTATTCTAAGCGGTTGTAGGGGTTTGAAATGAATTTATTTATTTTTAAAATTTTATACAATTTAATTTTATTGTCTAATCAGCAAAAAATATATTTGATTATTTTTAATAAATTTAAAGCAGTTTCAAACTTTTTTAGGTAGTTTTAAAGGGTGGAAATGAGTTTATTTATATTTTGAACCCTGCATAATTCGATTTTAATGTGCGAATAACTAGAAAATAAGTTATTAAGCGTTTAAAAATTTCAATTTTATCGATTTTAAATTAAATTTTAGTGATATTTTACAAAGCGCGAATTTAGGGCATATAAAATGGCCGCCAGTCGGTTGGCAGTACTGATTTCATGTCGTTTCTAACCACAAAATTAAGTATCGACATACGTTTCCAAAACATTCAATTTACAACGCCGTATAACGAACAAAGACAATGGATAGAAGTACGTCGAGAATTAGTTGTTTTCTTACTGGCTAAAGACGTCAATGCTTCTATGTTATTAGTGCAAATTTTACAGAATTCTTCTGGTTTTGGGATTTATTAAAGTTGAATGTATTCAGATTAAGTTTGTAGGGCACTATGCCTGCTTCAATTGGGGTAAACCTCCGCGTCACAGGCCACTGTCGACAAGGTGGTCGCAAATATATGGAAGACTTTTTTTCTGTTGCTTACCAGCAAACAGAAGATGAAAAAGATCTCGAATATGCGTTCTTTGGGATCTATGACGGGCACGGAGGCGGCGAGGCCGCAACTTTTGCCAAAGAACACCTTATGGAATCGATAGTGAGGCAGAAAAACTTTTGGTCTGATAAAGATGAAGATGTGCTCAAAGCTATAAAGGAAGGCTACATTAGCACTCATTATGCGATGTGGAAAGAGCAAGGTATGTAATTTTGTGTATTTTGAGTGATGTTTAGTTGTTTTTATTTTGTTTATTATGATGCAACTTTTGCGAATCGCATATGCAAGTAGGTCATTTGAATAAACATAAACTTATGTTAAAATGATTAAAAATAAAACACATGGCTTATATTTATTAAAATTTCATTTGAAATATGTTCCAAGTAGTTTATTTACTTTCAACAATCATACACATTCATTTGTTAAAAACTCCCAACAATTTTCTTTTGGAATGTTTTCAAAATAAGCTCTCAATTCACATTTACTATTTTAGATACTTACAAAATGTCTAAAACTTATTCAGAATTGCGTAAAATTGTTTTAAATTATTCTCAATGACTTACCTCAAATAATTTCATTATTTAAGATACAATAAAATACTATAAGACAATCTTATAGAAGACCAAAGGAAACATCCGATTAGCGAAGAAAATATTTTTTTAAACCCATGGTTCTCTAGTACATAAAAATATTGCGAAATATTCAATTTAAATTATTTAGGTTAGAAATCAACTATTTATAAAGTTATTAACAGATATTTGTTTCATTTTAATTTAAGCTCAATTGTTTTTCATGCCTAGCCTACTAATAAAAAAATCTGATGTGGCCAACACATGACCTCCCGTCAATTTTATGTTTGAAATAGCAATGAGATTTAAGTAAAGTATCACTTCCGGTTGATTGTTTGTAAACAAAATCTAATTTGTTGTCCCAATAAATATAAAAGTCTGTAATACCAAATTTTTAGATTATGTTTTATTGTTTTTCCTCGAAAATCTGTTAAGAGCTCCAAATTAAGTACCACTTCCGGTTTATCATATAGATATAATTAAAATCTAATCAAATTATAAATGAGTTTTAAATACCAAATTTGAGAAGTTTTGAATCATGTTTTAATATATTTTTTCAAGAAAATCTATTTATAGCTTTCTGTAAAGTAGTACTTCCGGTTTATCAATTTTACAAAACATCTAGTATGTTGTTCTCATTAATATAAAAGTCTTAAATACCAAACATGAAAAGTTTTGGATTGTATCAATTTATTTTTCACGAAAATCTGTTCAGAGCTTCAAATAAAGTATCACTTCCGGTTTATCAATTTTAGCCAAAATATAAAATGTTGCTTCCTTTTATATGAAAGTCTTAATTACTAAATTTGACAAGTTTTGTAATATATCATATTTTCAAGAAAATCTGCTCACAGCTTAAAGTATCACTTCCGGTTTATCAATTTTAGGAAAAAATCTAACATGTTCTTATTACTATAAAAATCTTAAATACCAAATTTGAAAAGTTTTGGAATATATCATAATATATTTTTCACGAAAATCTGTTGAGAGCTTCAAGTAAAGTATCATTTCCGGTTTATTAATTTTAGCCAAAATCTAATATGTTGTTATAAAAGTCTTAAATACTAAAATTGAAAAGTTTTGGATTATATTTTAATATAGTTTTTCATTAAAAACTGTTATGGGCTTCATGTAAAGTATCACTTTCGGTTATCCAATTTTACAATCTAATCAACTCTTTATATGAATGTAGAATGCTTAAATACGGGAAATAGAAATATTTAGAAGTTTGTTATAAGAGTTATCGTGGACGAAAAAATCGTCACACGCACACACACATATCGTAAAAATATTAAAAACGTGTTGTGGGGACCCTAATTCGTGCTTATTTACTGAAAACTCACCATCGAATTTTTGGACCGATAACATTACCTCCCTTACCTACGGTATGACGGGAGGTAAAAACTATAAAAATCAAATTTATTTTAAACCAATTGATTTTTCTCAATATTTTTGTTATGTAAGTATATAAAATAATCAAATGGTTAAATTCAGAAAAAAATACGCTATCGAATGGGCCTAAAAATAAATATCATCTCATTTAAAAAAATCTGATGTGGCCAGCACCTAACCTCTCCCCAGATATTTTACCTGGTTGTACGCATAAAACGAAAAATATTTTTAAATACAAATACATATATTCATGTCTCACTACAAAATAATTATTTTAATATAAATTATGTACAATACATACATTTTCTTTATATTCAATATACTGAAAAAAATTTTTTCTACTTTCCTTTTCTTTTTCTTTATATCCGTAATTTTTTCTCAAATTCCTCTTATATTCTTTTTTACGCATATTCTTTTACGTTGTTGACTTTTTTTCATTTTCATAATCATAATAATGTACAAATATTTTTGACAGTGACATTTATGTGTCAATTACAAACATTTGAATTTCTTGCCTTGAAGTTGTTTGATCTAAGAATTTTTACATCAAATTATTTTATATGCATTTCTTTATCTCTAAATCTATAGAAGATATAATAATGAATTTATATTTATCGAATAAAGAATTTAATGTTCTTTGATATAAGTATTTACATAAATTTTCGATAAATAATATTTAGATGATTTTTTTCTTGTAACTACTACTTCCGGTTGTCCAATTATTACCAAAACTTAATCAACTCTTCCCATTATTGTTAGATTGACGAATCCGTAGTTAAAAATGTCTTAAGTCTTATAGTATTTGAGTTATCGTGAATCCAACATCCACACACACTTACGGACATCATCTTAAAAATGTTACAATCGGATTCTAGGGACCTTAAAACGTGCTTATTCACTAAAATCTGGATATGCGATTATTCACGAAAGCTGACTATTCAAGGTCATTTGTGAGCCGTCTGATTTAATATTACTTGCAGATAACTTCATTGCATTTTGTATGCATAGGCGTGCAACTTAAAATATTTATGGACACATTTTAACTAAAAAACTAAGAGTAATTCATTTGAAAATTATGTTTCTTTCTAAATAATGCCTTTCTGAAAGATTTATGTTCTTCACTTATGTTTTTGCAAAATATAAAAACAGATTTAACTTATAAACCAAGGAATAATAATTTGATTTAAACGTCAACGCCACTGGGTAAATATTAGCACAGAGGGCAGTGTAGTAGATAATTAGTTATCTGTAATTCTACGACATACGTCATTATTATTTATAGTGTGTTAGAAAGTAATACCACTATTTACATATATCTGTCACATCACATAAATTGAATAAACATAGGTCAAATAATCTTTCTCTTTCTAATATCTTGCTAAGCTACTGTTATAAAGTGAAGTGTATTCTTTCTTTCTCTATATATACTATTATATATACAGGATGTTTCTCGGATACGGGATACAAGATTTCTGAAGTATTATTGAGCATTTTTTTATTCAAAACTCTCGGAAACTACTTTGAACATTTCCCAACTGTTTAATTTATTGAAAACAGTATTTAAATCATATATATTTTTTTGCAGAAAAATGGCCAAAAACAGCGTCAGGCCTGCCATCTACCGCCGGCACAACAGCCAGCGTGGCATTCATCCGTCGGGGGAAAATATACATCGGTCACGTCGGCGATTCCGGAATTATATTGGGTTACCAAGAACCCGGAAACGCTTTATGGAAGGCTCGCCCGCTTACCAAAGATCACAAACCGGAAAACGCGTCCGAAATGTCCCGCATTGAATCATGTGGGGGCAAAGTTGTCACTAAATCTGGGGTCCCTAGGGTCGTTTGGAATCGCCCGCGTATCGGTCACAAAGGACCCGTTAGGAGATCGACACCGATTGATGAAATTCCGTTTTTGGCCGTTGCACGATCGCTGGGAGATTTGTGGAGTTATAATTCCGCTTTGGATGAATTTGTTGTCTCTCCTGATCCAGATACTTGTTGTATATCAATAGATTCCGAAAGTTTTAGATGTTTAATATTTGGAACTGACGGTTTATGGAATATGATAAGTCCGTCAACGGCTGTTTCTATTGTACAAGTTGCGGAACAACATAACGAAAAAACAGTTTTGGCGGGAAATGATCCACAACAAGTTAACGACCCTACGCAACAAACAGCTGCTGGAAGAACAACCAAAGTTTGGATAAATCCATCGAAATGTCTCGTTGAACGAGCTTTAGAACGATGGTCTTCAACACGCATGCGCGCTGATAATACAAGCGTTATAACTTTAATGTTAGATCCACCTGGACCCCCTCGAGCAGAAGTCATCAAAAATCAAAGATTAATGCAGGAACGGGCACGCCAACAACAAGATATTTCCGGTAATGTTGAAGAAAACACGCCATACCCTAAAAACGGACTGGAAATCATGACCATGTACGAAGATTCGAACACAGATGTCAAGGAAGCACAAAAAATTGATAATCCAGAAGAGTTGCAAGTTTCTGAAAAAATAACAGAATCTACAACAGATTTAAATAAAGAAAAAGAAAACCAACCGAACCCAGAACCTCAATTACAATCAAACGAAGTCTCATCGTCATCCGAGAAGCCGGACCCCGCGCCCCCTTGCACGCGCTGCACCCGCTCGCACGACTCCAAAAAAGCGCCGCAAAATTCCAAAAAGCGCTCATCATCCGAAAGCCCCAAACGTAAAAACCGCCCCCTCCGCTCCGCCAACCGCAAAATCCTAACCTCAAAACGAGAGCACAGCGATAGTGATCTCTCCAAAGGCGAAGCCCTCGACAGACTGGCAGGGCCGTCAAATTTATCCGTGGAGCCTCCGCAGAAGTTAAGACGGAGTCGGTCTCTCGGACCGAGGGATTTTACGCTCAGGAGCTCTGGGGACCCGAAGGGGAGGTGTCTTCGGGACAGGGATAAGCCCCAAACACGGCATCCGTTGTTGAGTTCATTTCGGAAATTAACTACAAGTCAGAACAGGTCTTTTACGCCGGTCAGGCAAACTAGAAACCGGCTAAAACGGCTAAACAACAAATGAAATATAAACAATTGATTTATTTACTATTTTGTCAATTGTTTTGCACTGTACAGCTTATGTTAGGTTATACACAGTGTACCAAAGTTTATTTTTATTTATATGTCCGTGAACTTTTGGTACGGAGTTTATTTAGAGCACATTTCGTGGGTTTTATTAGTATTTTTTTTGCATTTTGAAATATTTTTATTTAATTTTTATTGTATGTTTATTATTATATTCATTTTATCAAATTCGGAAATAATTCATCATCTTTTCATTTTGTATTTGTATTCTTCATTTATTGTTAAATTTTGAACTGAGTTTGTTGAAATACGCTAAAATTGTGCCTACAGTTACCAATATTGTAAAAATTTCATATAATAGGCATATACTTCATACGTTATAAACGGTAAAATATAAAAAAATCTACATATATTATTATGATTATTATGATGATAGATGTAAAACTTTTAATTTTTTAAATAAAAGTAATATCTGATAAATTAGAAACTTACCTTCTCATTTATTTTTATTGAACTCCAAGGTTTATTAATGAACCATCCTGATTTGACATATCGGTGGTTCGTGTTGGTTATTATCATAAATAAAACTTGAATATGTGATTGAAGGACGTTACGTGGACCATCAAGCCTTTTTATTGAGAAAACAACATATGAATAAAACTCTTTAAATAATGAAATACTTTAATGAACAATTTATTGATCTAGACTTTTACTTTCCACCATTTTGTCAACACTCACTAGGGTACCTTTATAACCAGGGTATGGCCATGGGCCAAGATCGCCGCCATTGTTGGTAATTGATTTTCCTATTTATTTGTAATAAATGTGATATATTATTAAATAATCACACTGTGAATTAAAAAGGTAATAAAAATGAATTTATTTAAGATATATACAATTATTATTAAGACATACATTTATAGGTTATGTAGAATATATGATATGTGTTGTTATTATCACATCTAATTTAATATCACTAGTTCTTAATTACATAATAATTATGTATTCTAAACTTACCTTTTAAAAATTTAAATGATTGTGCTTAATATTGGTAATTTTTAGTTGTTTTCAGTGACAGTAATCGTGGTGGGTATCTTAACAAACTACACAAGTAAATAAGATAAAATATATTACTTACACTTTAAATACATATTAAAATGATAATTAAATGTGTTTTTCATTAAAATAAAACAAATAGCCACGAAAATACATACTTTGCGCAAGAACAACACATATAACAGATGTCCCGGTAATGGCGGACGAAACGTGAGCCACGCCATGGCCATACCCTGGTTATAAAGGTACCCTAACACTCACTGCTCAGTTGCACAGATAACGGCAACAGCTGTTCTTACAATTTTTAATACAAAACATATATGGCATATATTCGATAGTTCGCCACAACGCGGAACTGGAAATCATGGATTAAAACGTCAACTTTTCATATTTGTTTGTCAGAAGCCGCCACAAATTGAGTAGACAGTGTCAACATTTTCAAGTAACGTGCATCGTACATTTCATAACCTGCCTGGAATAATACATTCAACTCAAAATTGCATTACCATAAATTTAAATTGTAATAAATAAAACTTACCGTTTTAATTATTTTGACAAAGTAAACCTGAGCGCATTGTTTTTTGTTTCATAATTCTTTAGTTGAAATTTTAACTTTACAGATTCTTATTCTTTCTTAACTAACACAGTTATAGCTATTATAAATTTCTCTTCTTTCTAGTCTTATCACCTAGAGAAAGGATAAAAATTCACAATTAGAAGTAATATTTCAACACAAACAATTTACCATTTTGAGGTTATCTGTCAGTTATGAAAGCATGACTACCACCTCTAGAACATGGAAGGCGCCAAAAACAGTACGTTTATAGATCTTCTAAACGTCGTGTTTTCAGTGATAAATAGTGCTTTTATAAACTCATAAAAACACCGAAATAGAAAAAATAGTTTCACGTTAACATTATAAAATTTTATAACTACACTTATTGACTTTTTGGTGAATAATTCATTGTTTTGTGATTGAACGTAAATTTCACAATTCATTAATGACTAGGGTTTGAATATTAGGGTAAGGGACTATGTTTATATTTGAATAAAGTGGGCCGATCCTGGCGGTACTGCAATGCCAGGCCAACCCGTGACAGAGGTGGAGCAAGCCCCTAACACTCCGTCATTTTCCAAAAATCAGTTTAATATACTGGTCCTGCTGTGCAGGACATATCAGATATTAAGCTGATAAGAACAGATACTACACTTTGATCTTAGCCATAGGCCGAGAAGCGATGCCAATACAAACTTCCACACGGCATATAAACAGCCGGTAAACGTAAACAGACCGTAGAGATAACGACAATTCGTAAAATTTAATACCAAATTCTGTTGAAACGATGCAATAAACTCAAAAACGCAATTTACAAAGTTAATATTTACTGTATTTCTGATCTATAGGGGCTTTATTAAAATTTAGATCATGTATTATAAGGCAAATATATGTAACACAAGTTTGAAATCCTACAGCTCTTATGGGACCAAGGTCACACAGCCGGCGTCATTCGTGACGTTGCAGTTTACGACTTTTGCCGATAATACATGACCATGTCACGATGTGTTGTGATCAATATTACTTTTATATTAAATTATGAACAGCAGTTTCATAACGAGCGTACACTGTCGTTATTTTAAAAACTACTCAATATTATTTTACGAAATTTGGTATTTAGGGGTTTTCCCATATGTCCGTTTCAACTAAAATATTCGCAAAGCAATAGCACTTTCGGTTTAACCGAAGACCCTAACTTGCTTATTTTAAATGGCATGCTATATTTTTACCTCCTGTCATACCGTAGGTAACGGTGGTGAGTTTTTAGTGAATATGCACGAATTAGGATCCCCACGACACGTTTTTACTATTTTTACAATAATGTCTGTGTGTGTGACGATTTTTTCCTCCACAATAACTCTTACAATAAACTTCCAAATATTTCTATTTTCCGTATTTAAGCTTTCTACATTCATATAACGAGTTGATTAGATTTTGGGTAAAATTGGACAACCGGAAGTGATACTTTACTTGAAGCCTATAATAGTTTTTAATAAAAAACTATATTAAAATATAATCCAAAACTTTTCAATTTTAGTATTTAAGAATTTTATATCAAGGGGAACAACATATTAGATTTTGGCTAAAATTGATAAACCGGAAGTGATACTTTATTTGAAGCTCTGAACAGATTTTCGTGAAAAATAAATTGATACAATCCAAAGCTTTTCAAATTTGGTATTTAAGACTTTTATATTACTGAGAACGACATACTAGATGTTTTCTAAAATTGATAAACCGGAAGTACTACTTTACAGGAAACTATAAGCAGATTTTTTTGAAAAAATATATTAAAACATGATTCAAGACTTCTCAAATTTGGTATTTAAAACTTGTATATAATTTGAAACAACGTTAGATTTTGATTATACCTATATGATAAACCGGAAGTGGTACTTAATTTGGAGCTCTTAACAGATTTTTGAGGAAAAATATTATAAAATATAATCCAAAATTTGGTATTACAGACTTTTCTATTTATTGGAACAACAAATTAGATTTTGTTTACGAACAATCAACCGGAACTGATACTTTACTTAAAGTTAATGGCCACATCAGATTTTTAAATATTTTCTTTCATTATTTGAAGATGAGGAATATTTATTAGAAACACTATTGAAAGATAATGAAAAAGCCTAACCTAGTTTTTTAAAAGTTTGAAGACTTACAAAACCTGGTAACATATTAAATTTTTGGGAAGAACAAAAATTTTTACACTGCAGCATTTCCGGGTACACAAATTAGTGTGGAACGGGCTTTTACTGCATTGAAATTATTTTTGCAACTTCAACGAGCAAATATGTCTATAGAAATGTTATCAGATATTTTAATAATCAGATTATATGAAAATTTCTGTACAAAGTAAATTTATTGGTACGAGTATTTATCATGCCTATAATTGGTTATTAAATATAAAGTAGACGCGTGAATTGAATCAAGGTAACAATACAAATACATGTGAAATTCATGCTATCATGTTATAAAAATTCCAATAATGGCATAATCTTAATGTTAAAAATATGTTGCTTGTGTCTCCATCTTTTGAATTAATTTGTAAATATTGACTATTTTACCGTAGTCTTCCTAGATGGCATTGCATGTACTGCAACTCACATGTTACAAATTATATGAATAAAACCTTCATTAAAGTTTATTGTTTATATTTTTTGAAACTTTTAAATTTACACATATGTGTATAAATAGTTTATTGTTTCATCACCAAAATTTTAACAATATTTTTGAAGTGGTACACAATTAAAGTGAAGAAATAGTGCATTGCTTCTACGGGTCATTTGCCGGTATAACTGTATAGATAATGAAGTGTGAGACCCAAGCACAGCATACTTACCTGGCGTAGGGGTTACCGTGATCAATAAGGCGGTTCCCCCAGGGTGAGGCTCTTCCATTGCACTACGGTTGGGCTGACCCCTGCGATTATCCCTAATGCGGATAACTCGGGCGCGTAATTTTTGGTAGTCGGGACTGCGTACGCGCTGTCCCGGTCTTATTTAATTTAAACATACGTCATTCAACAATTTCTTTCTCATTTATTTTATGTACTGCAGCTTTGCAACTCTGCGAATGTCATTGCAATCTAATCTGTCATGTTCAGCGAAAATCAGTTAATAGGTTTGTTCGTTTCGCTACTTTGCGTCCACGGTTTACTGCCGCGCCCATATACTTTGTATAAAGGCGGCAGTAAACCGTAGACGCAAATTAGCGAAACGAACAGACCTATTATATTTGTATTTCTCGTAATTATTGTCAGATCACCCGCAATACATCGGTGTATTCCGGATATCATGATTGAAGTAGTATTAAAAACAAAATCAATATTTAAAATACTGGACTTAGGTTTAATTACAACATAATATATTCATTAGAACTGTTTTTATTACTATCGATGAAATTTTACCTTCCGCTACCCTTGGTAAGGGAGGTATAGGGATCGTGATAAAAATCGCATATCGAGATTTTATTAAATGGCTACGTTTTAAGATCCCTAGAATCCAATTTTAACATTTTCACGATGATGTATGTATGGATCCTCCACGGTAACTCAAATACTTTCATTTATAAAATTTTGAAACCTTGTATTTCTAAGTTTCTCTGTAATGGAAAGAGCCCATTAGGTTTTAGTGTCAATCGGATAACCGAAAATGACACTTTACTAGAAGCTCAAAATAGTTTTTCTTCGAAAAATACCTTTAATAAATATTATTTTTTCGAGATTATTATTATTATAAAAATTAAAGATTATTAAATTTTCTATACATTTGCATTAATACTTTTTCTATATATTTTATGGATAAATTTATAAAATTATCTATAATTTAAACCCCAGAGTCCACGGTTTAAACAAACAAAACGCAGTTATTCAAATGTATGTAACTGACAGATAAATGTCACTATCAAAGAACTAATCATTTCAAAATAATAGTAATATTTTAAAAAGAAAAAAGTAAGTAGAACAATAAAAAAGGAATTTAGATTAATAAAAATTAATGGTTCACAAAAATATTGAAGCTAATCCTCATTTTTGGATTAGTGAATTCTATTCTATCCCGGTATTTAAAATTTAATCTTCATTTTATTATATCTCTGGTGTCCAATGGTTAGAGCACCGCCTCATGTTATGAGTGCCCTCGGGGCTCTGGGTTCGAATCCCATTAAGACATGGATGTGTGTGAATGTGAACCCACTCTGTAATTGCGATTTAATCCTGTTGAGGAGTTTAAAAAAAGGTAGTTACTTGGATTAGATTAGACTATATTTTAAGAAATAAACTGTTAAAATTAGGATAAAATTCGCTAATCCAAAAATAAGGATTAACTTAATCTTTTTTGTGACTCTGGCTGTAAATGGCGGGAGGTATTGTGTATGCCACACCAGATTTTTATGTTTGAAATTGCTTTAATTATACATGGAAAGCAGCACGGTCATCGGGCATCATCTCACAACACTTATTAGTTTGTAAAAGAATAAGAGATGTCACCTCTCGTGAGTTCATATTAAAAGCTTCCAATAGATGGTGCGACGTGTACTGCCATTGGTATATGTGAGCAAATATATAATATTATTGTAAATATTTAAATATTAAGTCCTGGGATGACATAATACGTATTACAATCTTCAAAGAAATATTTTTGTAAGTGGACTACTTTTTTATGGATGTTAAATACTACAAAGCAATGTATGAAATTGAAAATGGAAGCACTTACTTCTACAGTATGCTTTCCAGCACAATTTGGTATAGTACCCTGAAGCAGATTTAGTCTCATCACTCTGACCTTCCTTCTAGACGAATAAATCTTTCGCCTTTTACTAAAGATTTCCGTGGAGGAGGGTAACTCAAATGAGTCTTTATTAATTTTTCTTTGCCCGGCGAAAGCTGGGCGTTTTATTTAAATCAAACATAGTCAAGTTTCTCCCATCTACATTTTCTATTAAACGGGCAGGCGATGGGGTTAAATATGGGTAATGGGTATAAAATAAATGGTATATTTTATACATCGCATTATTTATTATAATATTGTTGTATTGTTCAGATTTTTTTTAGTATACAGGGTGATTCATCGGTCTGTCCTCTCTTTATAACTCTTTTATTTTAAGTCAGATAAAAAAACTCTTCAAATAAAATTTATATGATATATTATTGTCTATGTACGTACCATATGCATTTGTATACAGGCTGCTCCGTTTAAGCGCAACAATATGTAACTTTACATTTCTTAATGGAACATCCTATATATTTTTATTTATTTTGATAGTAAATTAGATTCCCTTTAAAAAAGTATTAAGTAATAAGGGGTCTAAAATTTTAAATTAAGAAGTTATTTACCTTTATTCGTTGAATGATATGTTTGTATCATGTTATTATTAATAAAGTAAGCTGTGGATAATTTGATAAATTGTTTCGAATTTAAACAAAAAAGTTGTCAAAATACTCTTAGTTTATCATTGTTGATGTTGATGTGAAAATAAGTAATACACATTTTAGTAAGGTTAATACGATATTTATACTTGGCGAATGTCACAGAAATATGAATTTGGCATTTGATTTATATCGAGAAGCGGTATCCTAATTTGAGAACTCCACATCGAAAAACAATGCATTTATTAATTATAATTTTGCATTATTTAGTCTATCACTAAATTTAATAGCCTAATTAGTGTAATGTTTAAAATAAGTATTAATAAAAATCAAAATTTTGTATTAAATTTTAGACCCCTTATTATTTAATACTTTTTTAAAGGGAATCTAATTTACTATCAAAATAAATATATATATATATATATATATATATATATATATATATATATATATATATATATATATATAGGGTGTTCCATTAAGAAATATAAAGTTACATATTGTTGCGCTTAAACGGAGTATCCTGTATATAAATGCATATGGTACGTACATAGACAATAATATATCATATAAATTATATTTGAAGAGTTTTTCTATCTAAAAGAGTTATAAAGAGAGGACAGACCGATGAATCACCCTGTATACGTAACTAAAAATTGTGCTATTTTCAAAGTTAATAACTTCGTTTTTCTACGTTTCATTATATTCCTAAATATTATTGCATTTTCTAGAAATTGAATTCTATAATCTTTCCTATTAATTTTTGCTAAATATTTATGGCATCCATTCAAGCGATACTTAAAATAAAGGAAATGATCTTTTAAAAATTGTTATTTGATATAGGTATTAATAATTATTAAGAATATTTTAAAAATTTCTTTTGATATTTAAAAATATATAAATGATTATTTAAAATAATTTTTTATATTTTGCTTTCATAATGAAGTCATTACGATACGCAATTGCGTATCGTAATGACCTTCATTTCGATACGCAATTTTTTGTTTTAGACGGTTGGTACTAGATGAGGTTTCTTTAACCCATTTTTACCTAATTTATATTTAGTTAATTGACAATTCATTTTAATAATATAATGTCGAAATTATTATTATTATTTATTTTTATTTAGGGAAGATTATTTACATGAAAATGTACAAATGGTTATAAATATAATCACAAATTGAGTAAGTAAATGTTAATTGTAGAAGGCGCAAAATATAAAAAATAGTATAAAGAACTCATTTTATAAGACTTTTTTTCGCACTTGTCAATTAGAAAACGAGCGTTAGCGAGTTTTCTAAATTTTGACGGGTGCGAAAAAAACATGTCTTATAAAACACGTTCTTTAATATACTATTAACATCTTTAAAAAAACATGTTTGATATTTATGAAAAAAAGAAACTGATGTCATAATATTAAATCTGACATTTATAATTATGATCTTTAAAGATTGTAATTTGTAAATACAATAATAAAGAATATCGAAAGCCAGGGGGGTTAAAAAAAATAATAAAGAAGTAACCTAATACCCAATATATAATTAATAATAATAATCAATTTTATTAATCATCATAACTATTTATCAAATATCTTTTAAAAATTTTAGTAGTCATTAATTATAGAAAAATATCATATTTAACTTTTAATTTTTCAAAATAATAAATTAAAGATCATTCCATAATTTAAAATATCATTCATGTTTTTCAACTGTCAAATCTATATTTTTAATGGTAAGGTATAGTGATCAAATATATTTTTTGTGCTATCGGACGCAAAATAAGCATTTCGCAGCCGCAATACAGGCCGCGAAATTGGAGTTCGCGACCGTTGTTATGGTAACGGCCGCGACCGCGAAATTAGGTAAACAATCACTTTGACACTTGAGAATTGCATGGTTTTGTTTATCAAATGTCAATCCCATAGCCACCTTGAATGCTAATTTTCTATTTACAATGAAACTGGTTAAAATTAATAAAATTTGTAATTATCTTACCTCGAAGACAATTTTTCTCTCGGTACGCTAAAGAATGATTTCGCGGCCTTGATATTCAAATAACTATTTTAAAGATAGGTTAATTTTTCCCCAACATTTGTATATTGTGTCTTTGTATCAACAACCATATAAAATAAGATACCAAGAAAAGTATTATTATGAATTACTAATTAAACAAAGATCCATTTAGTACTTAATTGAAATTTAATTTAAATCAAATTCCACAAAATACTTTATTGTTTAAATAATGAAAATACTGTTCATAATTTAATATAAAAGTAATATTGATCACAACACATCGTGACATGGTCGTGTATTATCGACAAAAGTCGTAAACTGCAACGTCACGAATGACGCCGGCTGTGTAACCTTGGTCCCATAAGAGCTGTAGGATTTCAAACTTGTGTTACATATATTTGCCTTATAATATATAATTTAAATTTTAATAAAGCCCCTATAGATCAGAAATACAATAAATATTAACTTTGTAAATTGCGTTTTTGAGTTTATTGCACCGTTTTAGCAAAATTTGCTGTTAAATTTTCCGAATGATCGTTATCTCTACGGTCTGTTTACGTTTACCGGATGTTTATATGCCGTGTGGAAGTTTGTATTGGCATCGCTTCTCGGCCTATGGCTAAGATCAAAGTGTAGTATCTGTTCTTATCAGCTTAATATCTGATATGTCCTGCACAGCAGGACCAGTATATTAAACTGATTTTTGGAAAATGACGGAGTGTTAGGGGCTTGCTCCACCTCTGTCACGGGTTGGCCTGGCATTGCAGTACCGCCAGGATCGGCCCACTTTATTCAAATACAAACATAGTCCTTTAATTTTATAATCAAACCCTTATTATGCTTCGTTTTAATCACCAAAGAAAAACAACCAATTTCAACTCTACACACAAACGATCACCCGGAGGATCAATACAAGTGTACTTATGAATTTTATAATATTAAACTAATTTTTTTATTTTACTATAATTCATAAAATTACAGTTATAATACTATAGAACGTGTTTTATGAGATGTTTTTTTCGCACGCGTCAAAATTTTGAAAACGAGCGTTAAGCGAGTTTTCTAATTGACAAGTGCGAAAGAACGTCTTATAAAATGAGTTCTTTATACTATTTTTTATATTTTGCGCCTTCTACAATAACATTTACTTACTCAATTTGTGATTATTTTTGTAACCATTTGTACATTTTCATGTAAATAATCTTCCCTAAATAAAAAATATAATAATAATTTCGACATTATATTATTAAAATGAATTGTCAATTAACTAAAAATAAATTAGGTAAAAATGGGTTAAAGAAACGTCATCTAGTACCAACCGTCTAAAACAAAAAATTGCGTATCGTAATGACTTCATTATGAACGCAAAATATAAAAATTTATTTTTCTACAAATCTATTAAAAGTGGGCTTTTTAATGTTTGTTTTTAGCGTTAAAATGTCATTTTGTGACACTAGTGTTAAAAGTGACAGATCATTGTTACTTTTGACACTAGTGTTAAAAGTGAATGTCAAAAAAATATTATTTTGTTCGAAGGTTTGGATTACTCCGCTTCTCACTTTTAACACTTATATCATAAATAACTATTTTGTACATTATAAACCAAATCAAAAACCGTTCCGAACCCACATTTTTTGTGAAACTGAACCCGAACCGCTTTTAATTTGGTCGATTTGCACCCGAACCGAAACTGAACCCATTATTTTCTGGTTCAAAAAACGAGGTTTTGTATATTATAAACAAAGACCGGAAACCGAACCCACCTTTTTGTGTATCTGAACCGCTGTTCATTTGATTGACTTGATCTCGAATCGGAACTGAACCCACTATTTTCTTGTCTAAAAAACTGGGTTCACTGAACCAACGTTTTTCAATACTTTTGTCAGGCGTTTAAAATAAGATTTGTTTTGTACTGAAATAATTACCTTTAACAAAACCTACATTTTTAATATTTTATTTCATTTTTAAAGTTGAGGAAGATTTGTTAGAAAAACTATTGAAAGATAACGAAGAAGCCCAACCAGAGCAGAGATATTAAAATTAAAATAAACTTAATTTACAAGTAGTTTTTTTAAAAAATTATGCTTTTAAAAGTGCCAATATATTAAATTTTTGGGAGGAACAAAAATTGTAACACTGCGGACTGTATGTCGTTGCGCAAATTGTGTCAGCATTACCAGCTACACAAGTTAGTGTGGAATGGACATTTTCTGCACTGAAATTATTTTTTTACGTCTGTTAAAAAAGTATCCCTTTTTCATTAAAATGGGTTTATAAAGTATGCCTTTCTACCTCCCGTTATACCGTAGGTAAGAGAGGTAATGTTATCGGTCCAAAAATTCGATGGTGAGTTTTCAGTGAATAAGCACGAATTAGGATCCCCACAACACGTTTTTACTATTTTTACGATGATGTCTGTGTGTGACGATTTTTTCCTCCACGATAACTCTTACAACAAACTTCCGAAAATTTCTATTTTCCGTATTTAAGCTTTCTACATTCATATAAAGAGTTGATTAGATTTTGGGTAAAATTGGACAACCGGATATGATACTTTACTTGAAGCCCATAACAGTTTTTAATGAAAAATTATATTAAAATATAATTCAAAACTTTTCAATTTTAGTATTTAAGACTTTCATATCAAGGAGAATAACATATTAGATTTTGGCTAAAATTAATAAACCGGAAGTGATACTTTACTTGAAGCTTTAAACAGATTTTCGTGAAAAATATGTTATGATATATTCAAAAACTTGTCAAATTTGGTATTTAAGACTTTTATATGAAGAAAAGCAACATATTAGATTTTGGCTAAAATTGATAAACCGGAAGTGATTCTTTATTTGAAGTTCTGAATATATTTTCGTGAAAAATAAATTGATACAATCCAAAACTTTTCAAATTTGATATTTAAGACTTTTATACTAATGAGAACGACATACTAGATGTTTTCTAAAATTGATAAACCGGAAGTACTACTTTACAGGAAGTTATAAACAGGTTTTCTTGAAAACATATATTAAAACATGATCCAAAACATCAGATTTGGTATTTAAAACTCAATTTTGACTATACTTGTATGATAAACCGGAAGTGGTACTTAATTTGGAGCTCTTAACAGATTTTCGAGGAAAAACATAATAAAATATAATCTAAAATTTCGTATTACAGACTTTTCTATTTATTGGAACGAGAAATTAGATTTTGTTTACAAACGATCAATCGGAAGTGATACTTTACTTAAAGCTCATTGCTGTTTTAAACATGTAATTGACGGGACGTTATGTGCTGGCCACATCAGATTTTTTAATACATGAATGTGTGAAAAAAGTGTATTTTTTTAACAATGCGGAGTGAAACAATGAAGAGCTGATAATTTTATTGCAGACGTAAAAAAAATAATTTGTATGCAATAGACCATTTTAAAAATTCAATGCGCATGTGCAAACTTTAGACAAAGATAACAAAAGTTAGTGCCGTATACCCATCTTTGTTTACGATATGAAAGATGACAGTTCGATTATTTTTGTTAGATAGTATTTGTTTCATCATTGGAAAATTAATAATTGTAATTTTGAGTGGTACTATACGTTGCGTACTAGGTTGTAATAATAATATTAAAAAAACATTTGATTTCATTCTTTTTCTCAAAATATGAACGGAAAAAAATAATGGATCAGACAGCAATAGATACCAAAGAAATTGATAAAATATGTGGAAATTGAATTTATTTTAATATTACTGGAAAGAAATCATCGCAAGACAAATATCCTAAATATTTTCCTGATGGTCGAATAATCTAAAATAAAAAAATTAGGTTACTATATCAAATATATCATATTAACATAATTTATAAATAACTGATGAATATACTCCATTTATTTCGATAAATTTTAATTTTCAGCATAAACATTTTACTCACTTTTTATTTAAATTCTTTTTGACATTTCTCGTACGCCGCCATTTAACGGCACTAAGTTTTTAGTTCAAAAAATAAACACGTAGAGGTCGCGGACATATTTGAAATGGTCTATTCGTGAGTACATTATATCTTTTTTTCAAGAGGAAAAAATCTGATGTGGCCAGCACATTACCTTCCGTCAGTTATATGAGGCATTTACGAAAATTCTACCTGTGAACTGTTACCAGTAAACAGCTGTTTATCAGGTTATAGCTACCGGAATCGATATTTTAAGAACGCAAGTGGTAAACAGGGTAGATCCATAACCTATAAAAAAATTTAAAATTTTAAACAGGTTAGAAATTTGATGTAGTTAATGAACTGAGCAGAGTCATACTTTGAACACATATCCACTTTTAACGCGTGCACTTCGCTTTGCATCACTACCTTTTTTGAGAATAGATTTTTCATGAATCCGGTAGATGGATCTGGTAGATATTGTACAATTTTCGAACACGGTAACTTTTTACCAGTCGTGTTATCGGTAGAATTTTCGTAAATGCCTATGTATTTTCTATAAAACCATACAGAAAGTTCCTTGTAAAAAATTCTAAATTTCTTATACGTACATTACCTTTCGACAGTTGTATGTACTTTATAAAAATTCTATACAGAAAGTTTCGAGCAAAAGATCCTAAATTTCGAGTAAAATTATAATATAACACAAATATACTACGAATATGTCAATTGACACTGACATCTTTCAATCAGAATTTTCATAATATAGTAGCTGTTTTCATAGCTATGTCTACTTTATAAAATTTAATTTCTTTATAATTTTTTAACTCTATATCCATTTAATATTAAGTATAAAATGCAGTCAAATCGTATAGAGAATACAATGTTCTTTAATATTTATAATAACATTAAATGTAAAAAAATTATATTTAACATCGTTTTTTCAAGAAAAACTGTTAAAATCTTCAAATAAGGGTACTTCCGGTTGACCAATTATAACCAAAATCTAATCAGCTCTTCATATGGATGCAACGAAGAGGAATACGAAAGAATTATAATTTTTGGAATTGTAGTATTAGAGTTATCGCAGACGAAAATTTTGTTACATACACACACACACACACGGACACACATACATACATACACACACACACACACACACACACACACACATACAGACATCATCGTAAAAATAGTAAAATCGTATTCTAGGGACCTTAAAACGTGCTTATTCATTAAAAACTCACCACCGAATTTTTTGACCAAAGACAATACCTTCCTTACCTAAAGGTGACGGAAGGTAAAAAAATTGCGCAAATTCTTCGAGTCACGAAGGTTTCCAAACAAGAAAATGGCGTTTTCGTTGCTAAGGCGGTTGCAATAGACCATTTCAGAAATTCAACGCGCATGCGCCAAGTGTTAAACTGCGACAAAAACTTAGTGCCGTTTGCCGTATATCCATCCTTGTTTACATGACAGTTCTGTTTATTTCACTGTCTTTTTTGTTTTGTTGGTTTCGTTTTTCAAGTACTTATGATGGGTATTAAACTTCTGGTCCCCAAAATATTGACATTTGAAATGTTTTGTCTGGTTTGGAAAATAAAAAGTGGGGTTAAGTATGGTAATACAATATTTTATAATTGATTGATGAATATACTTCAATTTTTCACATACTAAACTAAGTTTTTATTTGTAAAGTAAAAATTTAAACCATACCTTATATTCAAATTCATATTAACAACTCCAATGAAGTTCTAAAATTTAAAACTATATGCCCGGGTCACGCATAAATTTGAAATTCCGCCATTTAACGGCACTAACTTTTTAGTTCAAAAAGCAAATCTAGTGGTCGCTCAAATTTCTGAAATGGTCTATACTACACCAGAATTTGACGTATGGCGCTCATAACCTATAAGTTTGTTTGGTATTGAAAATTGAAATGGCTCAGAAACACGTTATAAAGTTTTGTTATGTTGTGGGGTCTCGTGGCCGCGTGCCTGGTCGCGAATCTGGAGAACCGGGTTCGATCCCAACCGACGCCAAAAATTTCGAATTTTAAATGACACAAATTTGCCTCCTGTGGTACACTGTCCACGCCAGCAATGAGTGCCCGTGAGGTGACGCCTGGTAATCGCCCGCACGGTACAAATATGTCATCATCATTACCGACATCTGCGTACAAAGCAGATTGGCACACCCAGCAATGGGTAATATGCCGTGATGATATATTTATTTATTTATGTAAATAAATCCTAACCTGACTAAGTTTATCTACGTATACATCAGATTTGGGTCTTTTAAACATTTAAAAAACGTACAAGTTCCACGATCGCTATACTGTGATTGAAGTTAGCGAAACATACCATCATGATGAAACAAATATATAATAAAACCCAAAAATATGCATTGTACAACTTACTAGACATAGCAAGTACTAATAATAATTGTATTTCTTTCATCTGTGCCCTTTAAAGAAACTAAAATTTGAAGAAACGGAAATTAGGGGACTACAGCGTAATTGAATTAACAGAAATTAGAAAAAAATATTGAAAGTATATGCTTAATAATGAATATTAATAAATAAATAAAACTATATAATTGAAATAATAATAAATAATATATATATATATATATATATATATATATATATATATATATATATATATATATATATATATATATATATATTACTCTAATTTTGACAGTTTATGTATTAAAATATAGTCTAATCTAATCTAAGTAACTACCTGTTTTTAAACCCTCAACAGGATTAAATCCTAATTCCAGAGTGGGTTCACATTCACACACATCCGTCTTAGTGGGATTCGAACCCAGAGCCCCGATCGCACTCATGACATGAGGCGTTGCTCAAACCATTGAGCCACCGGAGCTATAATAAAATGAAGATTAAATTTTAAATACCGGGATAGAATAGAATTTACTAATCCAAAAATGAGGAATATCTTAAACATTTTTGTGAATCATTAATTTTATTAATCTAAATACATACCTACATATTTACTTATACTGGAAACTGTATTGAATTCCTTTTCTATTGTTCTATTTACTTTTTCCTTTTTAAAACGTTACTAATATTATTTTGAAATGATTAGTTCTTTGATACTGACATTTATCTGTCAGTTACATACATTTAAATAACAGTGGGATTTAAATTATAGATAATTTTATAAATTTATCCATAAAATATATAGAAAAAGTATTAATGCAAATCTGTAGAAAATTTAATAATCTTTAATTTTTATAATAACATTAATCTCGAAAAAATAACATTTAAAGGTATTTTTCGAAGAAAAACTATTTTGAGCTTCTATTAAAGTGTCATTTCCAGTTATCCGATGTACACCAAAATCTAATGGGCTCTTTCCAGTACAGAAAAAGTTCGAAATACAAGGTTTCAAAATTTTCTGAATAATAGTATTTGAGTTAGAGTGGAGGATCCACACACACATACACACAGACATCATCGTGAAAATGTTAAAATTGAATTCTAGGGACCTTAAAACGTGGTCATTTACCAAAATCTCGATATGCGATCCCTATACCTCCCTTACCAAGGGTAGCAGGAGGTAAAAATTGTGGAATCCCTTATTTTAAATAACATAGTAACCGTTACCAAGGCGGCAGCCATTTTCTTGTTTGGACACCTGACTTACGTCACCACTAAAAATCAGCAAGTAAATTTATAAAAATAAATTCTAATTGTAAATAATTTTATATTTATTAGGTTTTATATAATTTATTGGACCCTTAATACATAATTTTGCCAAAAAAGATATTTTACATAACACGAAACATTTCTTTCAACAGTTTTTAACCTAAAAAAAAACTTAAAATAAAAACAATAGTCAAACAAGTTTTTAATTATTTATTGAATAAAATGGATTAATCGGACTGCTAAACGGACTTTGTTTCAACAATGACTTTGCCGGTTTTTTCGTAGCATCATACGGTATAACCGGAGAATTTATAATCTGTTTTTCATGATCCGTAAATTCTTGGGCTTCGATTTTATTGGAAAACTTAATCTTCCTCTCTCCTCTGGGCGTCAGTTCTTCCGAAAATGGATTTTTGACAATTTGCTTTTTCTTAGGAGTCGCGAACATAATTTTTTCAGTAAAACTGTTATCCCCTTCTTCTGAACTCAGGCCATTAAATCCACTGACACTCCGCCATTTCTTGGGATCTCCGTAAATGATTTTTTCAGTAAAGCCGCTGTCCTCTTCGGAAAACGGACGATTTTTAGACTTTCCTAAGCGCTTTAACTTCTTTTTTGATTTTTTGGAAACTACAAAATATTCCGTTTCGCCATTTTGTAATGGTTTCTCCCATTCTGATGGCGTTTCTTCAGGAATTTCGAATTCATCCACTTGCCACATTCCTGAATTTCTTCTGAAGTAATTTTGACTTTTAATCTGTAATTTTTCTTCTAATTTTGGAAATTTTGATTTTTTATTTGTTTCATTTTTTGTATCAAGTTTGCGTTTGTTGCCCGATTGTGTTTTGCTAAACAAATGACTTTCGCTGTTCTGAATGAACTCCTCGATTGTTTTGACTTTCTTTTGTTTTTTAAGTGGTTCGTTTGTTTTTGTGTCTGGTTTGTTATTTATTTGTTGCAGTGCGAACTCTTGAGCTTTTTTGTGCTTTCGAGCTTTCTGCTTAGATGTTTTTGAGTCTTGTGTCAAAGTTTTTTGGAAGTTTTCAAGTTTTTTGAGTGATGTTTTGATGCTGGTTTTGTAGGAGTCTACGTCGATGGGAATTTGAGTTAAACCTAGGGGATATGTTCCTTCTGATAACAATTTGAACCTAAAATTAACAAAAAATTGAAATTGTAGGTATACGCTACTTGTCCGCCATTTTGGAGCCCCATTCAATCATTCAATATCAGTGGTATAGTATTATTATCTTATATATAAAAATGAAAGTTTGACGTCTACACAAATCTACATCGTTTTACATATCGACGCCAAATTTGGTATAAATAAATTATTTTCAGTTGATTTTGTGTTTTCTGTGAATTTCTGCCGAATTCATAACCAAATAAAAGTTTTGATGTTTTGGAAGAATTGCGAAAATTTTGCAACGAACGTCATCTTAGAAATATTTAAATAAAACTTTGTCCAGACGGTTTTAAAATTTGAAAATGAGTTAATTTATATTTTAAACCCCGTAGAACACGAATTTCGTGTTAATTTGGAAATAATTTATACCGTTGAGAAGTTATAAGCAAAATAAAATGCATGTTTTTGGGACAATTTTTTTCCAAATTTTCGACCCTATTTTACTGAATCCCTAAGGCCTTTTTGACACTTATAAAATATTTATATATCAAATCAAGTCTCCAGAGTTTGTTATTGCAAGAATTAATGCTGTATCTTTAACCGAAATCGAGATATTGACTGATTTTTAACTTCACATTTTAAACCAAAAATATATAATTTTTGAACCAGGGTTTAAGTTTTTTTACCGGAAATTTAACCACTTTTATATCGGATGTGTACAAATTAACCCCCTAAAGTTTATTTTTGTAAGAATAAACACTTATCTTTAAGCGTAATTGAGATATTGACCAATTTTTAACCTCACATTTTTGCCAAAAATGTACAATTTTTTAATCCGTGTTTGAGGAGTTTTTAATCGGAAATTTAACCATATTTATACCGGAGATATACAAATCAACCCTCCAAAGTTCATTTTTGGAAGTATAAATACTCTATATTTAAGCGAAATTGAAATAATGACCGATTTTTAACCTGACATTTTTAGCCAAAAATGCACAATTTTTAAACCCGGGTTTGGGGAGTTTTTAACCGGAAATTTAACCACTTTTATAGCGGAAATGTACAATTTAACTCTCTAAAGTTAAATTTTGCAAGAATAAACAATTTATCTTTATCCGAAATTGACATATTGATCGATTTTTAACCTCACATTTAACAAAACAATTTTACACAATTATAATAGTACAATTTTTGAACCCGGGTTTAAGGAGTTCTAATTGGAAATTTAACCACTTTTATATCAGAAATGTAGAAATTAACCCTCTAAAGTTCATTTTTGCAAGAATAAATACTCTATCTTTAAGCGAAATTAAGATATACTGACCGATTTTTAACCTCACATTTTTACCCAAAAATATACGATTTTTGAACCCGGGTTTGAGGAGTTTTTAACCGGAAATTTAACCACTTTTATACCGGAAATATATAAATCAACTCTCTAAAGTTCATTTTTGCAAGGATAAACACTTTATCTTAAAATGAAATTGAGATATTGGCCAATTTTCAACTTCACATTTTTAGCCAAAAATATACAATTTTTGAACCCGGGTTTGAAGAGTTTTTAACCATAAAATTAACCACTTTTATAACGGAAATATAAAAAAACAATTCCTTTAAAGTTCATTTTTGCAAGAATAAACACTCTATCTTTAAGCGAAATTGAGATATTGACCGATATTGAATCTCAAATTTTAACTCAAAAATATACAATTTTTGAACCCGGGTTTGAGGAGTTTTTAACCAGAAATTTAAACACTTTTATACCGGAAATATACAAATCTATCCTCTAAAGTTCATTTTTGCAAGAATAAATACTCTATCTGTAAGCGAAATTGAGATATTAAACCATTTTTGGCCACAACTTAACATGAAAACATGCATTTTTGGAAGTTCATAACTCCTGAACTGTTTGAAATATCTTCGAATTAACACTAAAACCGTGTTATGCGGGGTTAAAAAAAAATTGACTCGCGGCTTCGAAGCCCGCGAAGTATCAGCTAGTTTTAAATAAATATAATATAACAAATACGGAAGTTATATTCAATTATGAAAAAAAAAGTTATTACACAAACTTATAAAAACCACTTTTATTTAATAATTTACTGCGTTCATTTGGGCTCCAACATGACGGACAAATCAGCTAAGTATTATCTATTTGTTGTAATCCAACGTGCACTAACTTATTGCGCCGAAAATGCCCAAAAGTGAACGTTAAAAATGTTAAAAACGTATTAAATTGAAGTTTTGTGCATTAGGTTATTCCAAATAATTTTAAAGGATGAAAAATGAGTAAATTTATATTTTAAACTTACTGTCTGACGAGTTTTGTGATAGCTTTTCTTCCATTTGATGTTGTATACTTCTTAAATTTGATATCTTCCAAAAGTTTGATGACTGCAAGAGGATCAAATTTGATTTGAGGCAATATTACGTCAACTTTGCCCGCTCGGGGGTCTTTGGGGCCGTCAAAATTAGCCTCGGGGACATCCTTTTCTAGGGAGGGGTCTTCTTCAAGAGGAATTGTTTCCATTGCGTCTATTGTGCCTCCAGGAAAACCTTGCTAATAAACAAAAAGAAAGTCTAACATTTCTAAAATTAAATAATGTATTCAGGACTGTCAGAAATTAATTTAATTACTTTTTTAGACAATTTTAAATGAACTTTAGACCGTTGAGAACAATTTAAAACCTTTTTAGACATTTCTAAATAAATTTGAACCAGTTGTGAACAATTTAAATTATTTTTACACAGTCCTGAAAAAATTTTAAACGAACGACAAACGTTTTTACACAATTCTGAATAAAATTGAGACATTTCGGATCAATTTAAAACACTTTTAGACAATTCTAAATACATTTGAGACAATTCGAAACATTTTAGAAAGGTTGATTAAATTTAAGTCAGTTGATAATTATTTAAATTAGATTAAATTCAGATGAGAACTATTCAAAACAATTTTGAATAAATATAAGTCAGTTGAGATCTACTTATAAACTATTTTAGACAATTCTGAATTTTTAGACAATTCTTAATACATTTGAGACAATTCGGAACATTTTAAAGCATTTTTAGAAATGTTGAATAAATTTAATTCTGCTAAGATCTATTTAAAACAATTTTAAATTTAAATCAGATGAATATGATTTAAATTAATTTCAGATAGTCTTGAATAAATCTAAGTCAGTTGAGGAGTATTTTAAAATAATTTCAAACAATTTTTAATAAATTTAAGTCAGTTAAGATCTATTTAAAACAATTTAACATAAATTTAGGTCAGTTGAGAATGATTTATATTAGTTTCAGACAATCTTGAATAACTTTAAGTCAGATGAGAAGTATTTTAAAATATTTTCAACAATTTTGAATTAATTGAAGTCAGTTGAGAAGTATTTTAAAACAATTGCAAACAATGTTGAACAAATTTAAGTCAGTTGAGAATGATTTAAATTAGTTTCAGACAATCTTGAATAACTTTAAGTCAGATGAGAAGTATTTTAAAATATTTTCAACAATTTTGAATTAATTGAAGTCAGTTGAGAAGTATTTTAAAATAATTGCAAACAATGTTGAATAAATTTAAGTCAGTTGTGAATGATTTAAATTAGTTTCAGACAATCTTTAATAAATTTAAGACAGTTAAAAATGATTTAAATTAGTTTCAAACAATCTTGAATAAATTTAAGACAGTTGAGAAGTATTTTAAAATAATTTCAAACAATTTTGAATAAATTTAAGTCTATTAAGATCTATTTAAAACAATTTTAAACCATATTGAATAACTTCAAGTCAGATGAGAAGTATTTAAAACAATTCTGAATAAATTTGAGACATTTCGGATCAATTTAAAACATTTTTAAACAATTCTTAATACATATGAGACAATTCGGAACATTTTAAAACATTTTTTGAAAGGCTGATTAAATTTTATTCTGTTAAGATCTATTTGAAACAATTTTAAATTTAAGTCAGTTGAGAATGATTTAAATTAGTTTGAGACAATTTTGAATATATTTAAGTCAGTTAAAATCTGTTTAAAACATTTTAAACAACGTTGAATAAATTTAACTCAGTTGAGAATGATTTAAATTAATTTCAGACAGTCTTGATTAGATCTATTTAAAACAATTTAAACAATGTTGAATGAATTTAAGTTAGTTGAGAATGATTTATATTAGTTTCCTACAGTCTTACATAAATTTAAGTCAGATAAGATCTATTTAATACAATTTTAGACAATTCTTAATACATTGGAGACAATTCGGAACTTTTCAAAGTATTTTTAGAAATATTGAATAAATTTAATTCTGTTAAGTTGTGAACAACCTAAATTATTTTTAGACAAGTCTGAAAAAATTTGAAACGAACAATTTAAGACATTTTTACACAATTTTGTATAAATTTGAGACTTTTCGGATCAATTTAAAACATTTTTAGCCAATTCTTAATCATTTAACACAATATGGAATTTTAAAACATTTTTAAATATGTTGACTAAATTTAATACTGTTTTTTAAAACAATGTTGAATAAATTTAAGTCAGTTGAAAACGATTTAAATTAGTTGCAGGCAATCTTGAATAAATTTAAGTCAGTTGAGAATGATTTTAATTAGTTCCAGGCAATCTTGAATAAATTTAAGTTAGTTAAGATTTATTTAAAACAATTTTAAACAATATTGAATAAATTTAAGTTAGTTGAGAATGATTTAAATTAGTTTCCGACAGTCTTGAATAAATTTAGGTCAGAGAGAAGTATTTAAAACAATTTTGAATAAATTTGATTCAGTTAAGATCTACTTAAAACAATTTTAGACAATTTTTAGTACTTTGGAGACAATTCGGAATATTTTAAAATATTTTTAGAAATGTTGAATAAATTTAATTCTGTTCAGTTGTGAACAATCTAAATTATTTTTGGACACTTCTGAAAAAATTTGAAACGAACAATCTAAGACATTTTTACACATTCTGAATAAATTAGGACATTTCGCATGAATTTGAAACATTTTTAGACAATTCTTAATACATTTGAGTCATTTCGGAACATTTTAAAACATTTTTAGATATGTTGAATAAATTTAAGTCATTTGAGAATGATTTAAATTAGTTTCAGACAATCTTTAATAAATTTAAGTCAGTTGAGAAGTATTTTAAAACAATTTTATACAATGTTTAATAAATTTAAGTCAGTTGAGAATGATTTAAATTAGTTTCTAACAATCTTGAATAAATTTAAGACAGTTGAGAAGTATTTTAAAATAATTTCAAACAATTTTGAATAAATTTAGGTCAATTAAGATGTATTTAAAACAATTTTAAACAATATTGAATAAATTTAAGTCAGGTTTAAAACAATTCTGAATAAATTTTACACATTTCGGATCAATTTAAAATATTTTTAGACAATTCTTAATACATTTGAGACAATTCGGAACATTTTAAAACATTTTTAGATATGTTTAATAAATTTAATTCTGTTCACATCTATTTAAAACAATTTTAAATTTAAATCAGTTGAGAATGATTTAAATTAGTTTCAGGCAATCTTGAATAAATTTAAGTCAGTTGAGAAGTATTTTAAAATAATTTCAAACAATTTTGAATAAATTTAAGTCAGTTAAGATTTATATAAAACAATTTTAAACAACGTTGAATAAATTTAAGTCAGTTGAGAAGGATTTAAATAAGTTTCAGGCAATCTTGAATAAATTTAAATGAGTTGAGAAGAATTTTAAAATAATTTCAACAATTTTGAATAAATTTAAGTCAGTTAAGATCTACTTAAAACAATTTTAGACAATTCTTAATACGTTAGAGATAATTTGAACATTTTAAAATATTTTTAGATATGTTGAATAAATTTAATTCTGTTAAGATCTATTAACAACAATTTTAAATTTAAGTCAGTTGAGAATGATTTAAATTAATTTCAGACAGTCTTCAATATATTTAAGTCAGTTAAAAAGTATTTTAAAATAATTGCAAACAATGTTGAATAAATTTAAGTCAGTTGAGAATGCTTTAAATTAGTTTCAGACAATCTTGAATAAATTTAAGACAGTTGAGAAGTATTTTAAAATAATTTCAAACAATTTTGAATAAATTTAAGTCAGTTAAGATCTATTTAAAACAATTTTAAACAATGTTGTATAAATTTAAGTCAGTTGAGAATAATATAAATTAATTTCAGGCAGTCTTGAATAAATTTAAATCAGATGAGAAGTATTTAAAACAATGAATAAATTTCAATCAGTTAAGATCTACTTAAAATAATTTTAGACAATTCTTAATATATTAGAGACAATTCGAACATTTTAAAACATTTTTAGATATGTTGAATAAATTTAATTATGTTAAGATCTATTTAAAACAATTTTAAATTTAAGTCAGTTGAGTTGAGAAGTATTTTAAAATAATTGCAACAATTTTGAATAAATTTAAGTCAATTAAGATCTATTTAAAACAATTTTAAACAATGTTAAATAAATTTAAGTCAGTTGAGAAGTATTTTATAATAATTTCAAACAATTCTGAATAAATTTAAATCAGTTGAGAATGATTTAAATTAGTGTCAGACAGTCTTGATTAAATTCTCAACTTTACTTAAAACAATTTTAGACAATCTTGAACAAATTTATGTAAGTCAGTTGAGAATGCTTTAAAAATATAACACATCAATCGGTCCCAAATCTGGACAATAAGGAGGTTAGGGTTTAAAAAAATATATTCTTACCCTTTTCCAAGCGTCGAATTTCTCTTTATACTCAATAGCAATGTCTGTCTGATTGATTAAATGTTTAAAAATATGTGTAGTAATTTGTTGAATTTGCCTCCGATCATCAACTCTCGCCAGTTGCTGAGCGAAGGGTTGTATGAGCTCTATAACTTTATTTTCAGAAAGTTCTCCTTTCGATATTTTTGCTAATTCTTCCAAAAATATTTCATCAAAATGGAGGCAAAGGCCTAAAGCTGTATTTTTGTCGATTTTGAGAATAGTTTGATTTAGAATTTCACGGAATTCATTAATAAGTTCATCTCGCCATTCATTTTCATGTAATACAAGTAAAGTTTGGCGAAGTATTCTACGAACAAGCTACAAAAAAACATAAATAAGAACAGAATTATTGGAAGAAAATTATGAGTTACCATTAAAAATTTATCTATTCGGTATTGGTCTATACCGAAAAATTCGTTAACCATGGTTTGTAAAAAACATTTAAAGAACATTAAAGATGATTTTACATCGTTTAAATGCACTAAATTTGCGATTTTTTCCGCGCAATCCTCCTAGAAAATCAAAATTAAACACGGAACTTGAAATGAGGTTAGAATGATTATACCTGAATTAAAGGTTTATCAGACATCCACATAGCATAAAATAAACCTTTCCAGATTCGCATAAAAGCCTCCTCCGAAAGAGCTAAATTAAAATTGATAAAATATAGCAGAAAATTGCAAAAATTGAGGTTACTTACAAGCAGTCGAAGATCTGCCATTTAGCCAGTCACCGAGTTTTTTAATGGTATTTTCTCTCAATTTTTTATTGTTACCAGCTAGAATTTTAACTAGTTTTACTTCTTGAGCAACTAACAGTATATTTTTATCGTCTTTAGCCATGTTAAGCGTTTTTAAAATTGGAAGTTTGAAAACACGTGTTGTTTCGTTGAACTTCACGGCATTATTAGCCACCTATGATGAAAATGAGAAAACAAGACTTATTTTTGGGTTAAATAAGCTTTTTATTATTTATTTCTTAAGTTTTGTACGTTAATATTTATTATAAAATCAATCTGAATTATATTCTGTGGTTTTAAAACATTTCACACTGTTTTGCTAATCGTCAAAGATTTCTGTGTTGTATTTTGTATAAAATGTTACAATATGTTTTTAAAACATATAATAAATATTTGTATATTTATATATTATGAAATATACATTGTAAATATTTTTTAATAATTTATATGTGGCGCGTTCCGCACGAACTTCATTTGTCAAGATGTCAACATGGACGTTCCAAACAATTCGATGTAGTAACATAAACAGCAACTGTGCATATTTGCAGAATTTATCGTGTTTTTAAATAATTGTGTGCAAAGTGTAGCGTCTAAATAATGAAAATGTGTTCCAAATTAGTTATTTTACGTAGTTATATATGTATATGATAGTTATATTAATAAATCAAGTTGTTTATGCGACCTACGTGAATTTTCGCCAGGCATCCATGGCCGCTTAGTAAATAAATGTATTAAGAGGTGTTTTCCTCATATCAGGATTTGTAAATAAATAATGAAGTAGTGTTAAATTGAAGTGTACATAATTATCAAGACTCTTTTTAATTTAAATAGCGATATTTATTATATTATTAGTGCATAACAATGTCGGAAACTTCTCATCATGGAGTACCCAGGTAATAAAACATTTATTGTTGTCATTTTTAATTGTTTGGTAAATATTTATTGTTTCAAACTTATTATTGTTGCGAAATGTGTCGAAATAGGTAGAAATATATTATTATACTTGCAATTTTGAAATATTTCGTAAAATTATTGATTTTTTCATCAGGATCATGGTGTTTCGTCCTACTTGGGATGAATTTAAAGATTTTCCAAAATATATCGAACATATGGAAGCAAAGGGGGCTCACAAGGCTGGATTGGCAAAAGTAAGGATCCTTTTTATGTCTCTTTGTCCTTTCGGGTCTTTTATTTTGTTTTTTAGGTCATTCCGCCGCCCGAATGGGTCCCTCGAAAAGACGGATACGATCTGGAAAAGTTAAACATTACTATACCAGCACCGATTTGTCAGGTAAGTTTTTGAACTTTCATGGTATGATAAGTATATATACATCATTTTTCATCAAACAAAAAAAAACTTTCAAATTTTTGTTGTTCAGGTTGTAACAGGGAAGCAAGGACTTTATCAACAAATTAACATCCAAAAAAGGCCAATGACTGTTCAGGAATATTCGAAACTCGCACAGTCCGAAAGGTAACATTTTTTTTTCATTGTTCCATTTTTCTTTATTTGTTTGAATTACAGATACAATACTCCGAGGCATTTTGACTATGAAGATTTGGAAAGGAAATATTGGAAAAATATTACGTATGTGGCCCCAATTTATGGGGCCGATGTGTCAGGGAGTCTTACAGACCCCGAAGTAAAAGTGAGTTACAATTTTTTCATTTGAACTTTGAAATTATTAAAAATAAAGAAAATGTACAAAATATGTAATATGTATGTATTATTTTTATTTAAAGTAGTATTTTGTTAATTTGTAGTATTTACAGTAAATTCGGAACAATATTTAGTCTCAAATTCATTCAGCATTGCTGGCAACTGTTTCACAACTGTCTAAAAGTGTTTTAAATTATTCTGAACTGTCTCAAATGTATTTAGAATTGTCTAAAAGTGTTTTAAATTGTTCTGAACTATCTCAAATGTATTTAGAATTATCTAAAAATGTTTTAAATTGTTTTGAACTATCTCAAATTTATTCAGAATGGTCTAAAATTGTTTTAAATTATTGTTCTGAATTGTCTCAAATGTATTTGGAATTGTCTAAAAATGTTTTAACTTGTTCTGGAATGTCTCAAATTTATTCAGAACTGTCTAAAAGTGTTTTAAATTGTTCGGGAACGCCTCAAATTTATTCAGAGTTGCCTAGAAATGTTTTTATTTTATTTTAGAATCATAAACTTGTTTATTGGCCCTCAAACGCTGGCGCAATTTGGCTTTTATCGCCCGAGGGCGTATGAAGTTGCCAAGCAATAATTATTCATTGATAAATGTCACAAAACATTTATTTCATTTATGAACACTATTTAGCTTTAAATTTATTCAGAATTGCCGGAAACTTTTAAATTGTTCTCAACGGTCTCAAATTTATTCAGAACTGTCTAAAAGTGTTTTAAATTGTTCTGAACTGTCTCAAATGTATTTGGAATTGTCTAAAAATCTTTTAAATTGTTCCGAACTGTCTAAAATGTTTTAAATTGTTCCAAATTGCCGCGAATGTATTTGGAATTATGTAAAAATGTTTTAAATTGTTCCGGAACGTTTCAAATTTATTCAGAGTTGTCTAAATATATTTTTATTTTATTTTGGAATCATAAACTTGTTTATTCGCCTTCAAAAGCTGGCGCAATTTGGCTTTATCGCCCGAGGGCGTATGAAGTTGCCAAGCAACAGTTATTCATTGATAAGTGTCACAAAACATATAAATTTAATTTTTGAACACTACCATTCGCAAAACTTTTCGTTTTTTCTGAATAATATTTTGTCTTAAATTTATTCAGAATTACCGGAAACTTTTAAATTGTTCTCAACTGTCTTAAATTTAGTCAGAACTGTCTACAATTGTTTTAAATTGTTCCGAACTGCCTCAAATGTATTTGGAATTGTCAAAAAATCTTTTAAATTGTTCTGGAATGTCTCAAATTTATTCAGAACTGTGTAAAAGTGGTTTAAATTGTTCTGAACTGTCTCAAACGTATTTGGAATTGTCTAAAAATGTTTTAAATTGTTCTCAATTATCTCAGATATATTCAGAACTGTCTAAAATGTTTTAAATTGTTCCAAACTGTCTCAAATGTATTTGGAATTGTCTAAAAATGTTTTAAATGGTTCTCAACTGTCCCAGAGTTATTTAAAACCGCCTAAAAAAATTAAATTGTTCCCATAAGTCTAAAACTTATTCAGAACTATTGGAAAACACGATATTTTATTTATTTCAGGAATGGAATATCAACCATTTAGGCACGATATTAGATTTGGTAAATGAAGATTACGGGATTTCTATAGAAGGAGTAAACACAGCTTACTTGTATTTTGGAATGTGGAAGACGACGTTTGCTTGGCATACCGAAGACATGGACTTGTATTCCATTAATTATTTACATTTCGGCGCCCCGAAAACTTGGTAAGTCGCAGCTGTTTTTCTTTTAACATTTTTATTATTCCAGCCATTTTATATCCCAGATTAGACACCGTTTGGTGTTTTAAATACTTCCTAATTGACTTAAACTTATTTTAAATTATGTCAAATTATTTCGAACGCCTGAAATTGTTTTAAATATACTCAAAACTATTTGCCATAAATTTAACTAAATAAACATAAATTTTCTCTAGTTCACAACATCTCTACGGTTATAAATACATTAAAATGGACATCAAATTCAGATTCTACAGTGTTTAAAATATAAATAAATTTATTTACACCCCTTAAATCCGCCTGAAATAAGTTATATTTAAATATTTGTAAGATGAGAACCCGTTTCGAATTACGCGCGATCCGTCAACACATTTGAAACTTTTATTTGGGTATGAAACTGGTTGAAATTTACAGGAAATATGTAAATTTAACTGAAAATCATTTATACGTATTCGGAATTTGTATCAAACAATTATTTTTAAATTAAAATATTTGTTTAACAACTGAAAAGTAAGTTCGAAGTGTATGGCTTTTCCAAAAACATTCGGTTCGTACAGCAGATCTACAACTGGTCCAAAACAAATATTTTTATTGAATATTAACGCTTTGGGAATTTTTTACGTATAGGCGGTGTGCACAAAAGTAGTCAGCGCCGACAGCGGACAAAAATGACAAAAATGGTTACTCATTGAAACATAGCAAGGTTATGTTTTATGTCAGAATAATTTTGCAATTTCTTTATTATAAAATATTAGCATTGAATGCGAATGATAGGACGTCAAATATTATGTGATGCAGTTGGGGATGTAATAATTCTTACAAAATTATCGATTGAAGTAACAAATTTTATAAATTTCCTAGAAGATTATCCGAGGAACAGATGTATAAGAAAATAACTTTTCAACAGATATCTTCTACTAACATGAAAAATTCTTTTAGGTATACATATTTTCTCATTGTAAAAGATACTTATCATATGAATAAAATTCCAACAATGGTGGTCTGATTGCAATAATGAATTATATAAAAATGTGTTTCGTAAGTTAACATTTCAACAAGATATAATACAAGAAGCAGAAAATTGTCTTAAAATACTAGCAGTTGTATGAAATAGAAGTCTATTTATGACATAATTCGTCTATTTATTATAGATTTTGTACATATAATGTTAATGTTAAAAATAGAAATTCACATGGTTCGTATTTTTCGTGTATTTTCTTTTCCGAGCTTGTGCAACTGATTCCATTTAGAGCCTGGTATATTTTCAATGAAGAATCTTCTTCATTTATTGCGAATATAAAAGAAAGATGCTAACATCATACACTGATATCGTAATATGTAAAAAATTTCTTCTTTCCAATTATTCAAGTTTTCCAACTTTTTAATCTCAATTTCCATGTATTGTGCATCGTGTAACATATAACTAATATTATAAATTACAATATAAATTTAAATATGATAAAATGGTTTACAGAAATCGCACATATTATGAGAAAAATTATATTTTCTGCCACAGTACCTTCGCTGGTATTTTGACTTTTTTGATTGTCACATCACATATATAGCATTTTAAATATTTTCTTTACTCATTTCAATATAATATGATGTATAATATTCATATACAATAGCAACAACTCAAAATAAAATTGTATCACTTTCTCGAAATGTCAAAATTGATTCGGTAACCAAAAATGTCAATGTAGCCGTTAGCCTCTAACGCTGACGCTCAAAATGTGCACATCGCCTATAAAAACAAATAAAATTGAATAAAAATGGCTAATGTATGGAATAGTGTCCAAAGTCAAAATGCGTTTAAATGACTATATATATCAGTTCATTAGCCTTGTATTCATAAAAATAAAGTAAAATTAAAGTGCGGAAACAAAGATTTGATAAATTTTTGTAGTAAAGTGTGTCGCTAGTTGTCACTCATGTCACACTGACAAAATAACGAAATATTGAATGTAACCATCCGAGTTTCATCAAATTGAGTTCTGTGCGTTAGGTTAGGTTATGTTAGGCTAGGTTAGGTTACCGTTACATTAATACCAACGACCAAATATAACTAGACAAAACTTCATTTGGTTTGTTTTGATTTCGGCTGGTAAGACAGAGAAACTACAGACAGAGATATGTCTTATCTAGTCCGAGTATTTCTCACTAGAGGTCACCACTGAGGCGCGCAAGTGTTCTTAGTTAAAACTTTGTGGTTAACATTTAAGGTTAATATTAAATAGTTTTAATATTAAAGAAAAACCAACGTGTCGCTCACAAAACTACAAAACCGGTCGTTGATTAATCCATTAAAAAGGATTTGTCAAAAATATGACTTAGTGTTTTTTTTGTCAGTTATGTTGGTAGCGCTTCCCGCTAACAATTAAAATTTCACATTTTGACAGTTTGTGTATTGTGTGATCCGGACTGATTATGTAATTATGGAAGAGTGTACTCCACCGGTTTATTAATGAACCACCTGATTTGACATATCTTGTAATAAAGGTAAATTTATCAAATAACGAATCGGGTTCGTGTTAGTTATTATCATAAATAAAACTCTTTAAATAATGAAATACATTAATGAACAATTTATTGATCTACACTTTTACATTCCACCATTTTGTCAACACATCCACTGCTCAGTTGCAGACATAACAGCAACAGCTGTTCTTACATTCTTCAATACAAAACATATGTTGTATTTGTATAGGGCACTAATGTCTAAATCATATTTAAAAATTTAATATTCGACAGTTTGCCTCGACGTGGAACTGGAAATCATGGATCGTAAAATTTTCATATTTGCTTGCAAGTAGCCACAAATTGAGTTGACAGTGTCAACATTTCAAGTAACGTGCACCATACATTTCAAAACCTGCCTGATATAACAATACAATCAGCTGAATATTGCAATATTACCATAAAATTAAATTGTAGTAAATAAAACTTACCGTTTAAATTGTTTTGACAAAGTAAATCTGAGCGCATTGTTTCTTGTTTCATCATTTTTTAGTTGAAAGATTTTAACTTCGCAGATTCTTCTTTCTGAAGTAACACAGCTATAGCTATAAATTTCTCGTCTTTCTAGTCCTATCACCTGGAGAAAACATAAAAATCAATAATTAGAAGTAATATTTCAACATAAACAACTTACCATTTTGAGGTTATATGTAATTCATCTGTCGTGACTTCCACCTCTACAATACGAAAGGCGTCAAAAACAGTAGGTTTATAGATCTTCTAAACGTCGTGTTTTCAGTGATAAACAGTGCTTTTATAGACTCATAAGAGCACCGAAATAGAAAAATATATTTAAAACATTAATTTTTAAATAAAAATATTAGTGGTTAGGATTTGTTGTAACGGTAGGCGCTTTTTTCTTTAATTATTTAACAGTTGGTAGTATGCTATGTTCAGCACTTTGTCACCAGATGGCAACAATTCAAATAACCGTCATAATTAATTCAAATTATTCTCAACTGTCTTTAATTTTGTTTACAACTGTGTTAAAATACCCCAATTCTCTAAAAATTGTTTGAAATTGTTTAATAGTTATTTTCCGTTGATCGTTTATTAATAGGTTATGTTAATTATCTGAAACTATTACCTAGTTTATTCCGATAGTTTCAACGGTTTCAACCCGCTAGAAAATGGGTCGAATCCACCCGATTGAAGTTAGCGGGTTGAAATGATCGGAATAAACGCATTTTCATCCGGATTGAAATTTTCAACTCTACTCTAAAATACAAATGGGTTGAGTTTATTCGACCGGATTGACTTTACGGGATAAACGCGCAACCCAATCGAAGTAAATCTATGATTCACTATAGTTAGAGGTTATCTGTCAGCTGCATTTTAATAGTCAAATCGTATTCGTATGTGATTATAATTGAATTATGTCAAAAAGAAACATTTGGCAGAATCAGGAAGTATTGTATTTTTTTTCCTTAATGAAGGAAATGAAAATTCTCGGTCTTATGCACGGAATAAAGCTTAGAATACTCCATATTCTCAACAGCTAGCGAGACAATATAGTGAAAAGCAATCTTTTTCTCAAAACTTACAATTTTAAAAGGGTCGCTTAAAAAATTATATTTTGTTTTCAATTAAGTATTTAGTACTTCGCAAATATAATGGACCTTTTCAATTTAAAGAGATAGAAAATATGCGCAATGGGGATCTGCGCATAGTAAGAACAACAGATCTATGACGTTTGATTCTAAAAAAATTAGACGTAAAATATGAGAATATCTCAGATAACTTTAAAAAATCTTATCAAAATAAGCTACAAAAGCTTTTATTGAAGTTAAAATGTCTAACGATGCAAATTTTCACTGAGAATACAGGTATTTTAATGACTGTAATATTTTTGACGTTTCGTTTGACAGCCCAACTGGCAGTTGTTCGCGCCATTTTCTTACTATTTGCAGCGATAAAAAGAGATAGCCGTTAAATTGAAAAGGTCCATTAAAAATGCTTTTAGAGACTAAAGTTTTCTTTCAATCAATGGTTTAGTTTCACAATTTCGGTTAAAAATAGTGTTTATTCTTGCAAAAATGAACTTTATAGGGTTGATTTATATATTTCCGGTATAAAAGTGGTTAAATTTCCGGTTAAAAACTCCTTAAACCCTGGTTCAAAAATTGTATATTTTTGGCTAAAAATGTGAGGTTAAAAATCGGTCAATATCTCGATTTCGGTTAAAAATAGACTGTTTATTTTTGCAAAAATAAACTTTAGAGGGTTGATTTGTTTATTTCCGGTATAAAAGTGGTTAAATTTCCGATTAAAAACTCCTCAAACCCGGGTTCAAACAATATATATTTTTGGCTAAAAATGTGAGGTTAAAAATTGGTCAATATTCCGATTTCGGTTAAAGATAGGATTTTAATTTTTGCAAAAACGAACTCTAGAGGGTCGATTTAATATATTAATATTTTAAACCTGCCAAAAAGTCCTTAGGGATTACGGAAATGGGATCGACATTTTGGAAAAAAATTGGCCGGGTTCAAATATTGTATATTTTTGGCTAAAAATGTGAGGTTAAAAATTGGTCAATATCTCGACTTAGGTTAAAGATAGATTGTCTATTTTTGCAAAAATAAACTTTAGAGAGTTGATTTGTATATTTCCGATATAAAAGTGGTTAAATTTTCGGTTAAAAACTCCTCAAACCCGGGTTCAAAAATTGTACATTTTTAGCTAAAAATGTGAGGTTAAAAATTGGTCAATATTTCGATTTCGGTTAAAGATAGGGTCTTAATTTTTGCAAAAACGAACTCTGGAGGGTCGATTTAATATATTAATATTTTAAACCTGCCAAAAAGTCCTTAGGGATTACGGAAAATGGGATCGACATTTTGGAAAAAAAATGGCCCAAAAAATGCATTTTATTTTGCTCTCAACTCCTCAAAGGTTTAAATAATATTCAATTTAACACTAAATTCGTGTTCTACGGGGTTTAAAATATAAATCAACTCATTTTCAAATCTCAAAGCCGCTTGGGCAACGTTGTATTTAAATATTTCTAAAATAACGCCCGTTGCGAATCTTTCGCAATTCTTCCAAAACATTAAAACTTTTATTTGGTTTCGATCGGGTTCAAATAGGGTTCACTCGACCCGCTATAACAAGAACGAGATAAACGGTAGAGGGTTAACCTTAAAATTCGACCGGGTTTAACTATCGGGATGAACTTAGTATATTTTAAATATGTATTTATTGACTGCCTGAAAGTTATTCTGCATTGTCTTAAATCTTTTCCAGGTACGCAATACCGCCCGAACACGGCCGAAGGCTAGAGCGCCTCGCAAATGGCTTCTTCCCCAGCAGTTACAAAACATGTCAGGCGTTTTTGCGCCACAAAATGACTTTAATATCACCGCAAATCTTACGCCAATATTCCATCCCTTACAACAAAATCACACAAGAAGAAGGAGAGATCATGATCACATTCCCTTACGGATATCATGCCGGTTTCAACCATGGTTTCAATTGCGCGGAATCGACAAATTTCGCCGCTCCTCGCTGGGTGGAATATGGCAAACGTGCTTCGCACTGCACTTGCAGTAAGGACATGGTGAAGATCTCCATGGACACGTTTGTCAAGCGGTTCCAGCCCGACAAGTACGAGAAATGGCTGCAAGGTATTGATATCGGGCCACATCCCGAAGAGCCGAACAAACAGAGTGCTGCGCCCCATCCCACGCATCAAGATATTCTTTGTAATAAGAATAATGCGGAGTTGCCGGAGAGTTTCCTGGCCGCGCCTCTGAAGAAGAGGCATCCGGTGCATGGAGGCAAAAAGGGACGCTGCATGACTTTGCAACAGTAAGTGACTATGTTTTTCTTTTGTATTTGTTTATGTTTGTAAATTTTTTTTTGATTACAACTAAGAAAATTTGATTATACGAGCCCAAACTCATATTAGTTCGACCGGTTAACATTTAATTAACTAAGATTTTATTTTGTATTCGCTCATGTTTGTGAAAAAAAAAATGATTACAACAAAGAAAATTTGATCATACAGACCAAACTCATATTAGTTCGACCGGTTAACGTTTAAGTAACTAACTTTTGTCTTTGGATTTGCTCGTGTTTGTGAAAAAAATTTGATTACGACAAAGAAATGCTTGATTACAACTAAGAAAATTTGATTATACAAGCTCAAACTTATATTAATTCGACCGGTTAACATTTAAGTAACTAAGTTTTTCTATTGTATTTGCTGTCTGTGAAAAAAATTTGATTACAACAAAAAAATGCATGATTACAACTAAGAAAATTTGATTTTTCGAGCCCAAACTCATACTAGTCCGACTGGTTAACATTTAAGTAACTAAGTTTTCCTTTTGTATTTGCTCATGTTTGTGAAAAAATTTTGATTACAACAAAGAAATGCAGGATTACAACTAAGAAAATTTGATTATACGAGCCCAAACTCATATTAGTTCTACCGGTTAACATTTAAGTAACTAAGTTTTTCTTTTGTATTTGATCATGTTTGTGAAATTTTTTTGATTACAACAAAGAAATGCATGATTACAGCTAAGAAATGCATGATTACAACTAAGAAAATTTGATTATACAAGCCCAAACGCATATTAATTCGTCCGGTTAACATTTAGGTCACTAAGTTTTTCTTTTGTATTTGCTCATATTTGTGAAAAAAATTTTGATTACAACAAAGAAATGCATGATTACAACTAAGAAAATTTGATCATACGAACCCAAACTCATATTAGTTTGACCGGTTAACATTTAAGTAACTAAGTTTTTCTTTTGTATTTGCTCATGTCTGTGAAAAAATTTTGATTACAACAAAGAAATGCGTGATTACAACTAAGAAAATTTGATTATACGAGCCCAAACTTATATTAGTTCGACCGGTTAACATTTAAGTAACTAAGTTTTTGTTTTGTATTTGCTCATGTTTGTGAAAAAATTTTGATTACAACAAAGAAATGCATGATTACAACTAAGAAAATTTGATTATACGAGCCCAAACTGATATTAGTTCGATCGGTTAACATTTAAGTAACTAAGTTTTTCTTTTGTATTTGCTCATGTTTGTGAAAAAAATTTGATTACATGAAAGAAATGCATGATTACATCTAAGAAAATTTGTTATTCGAGCCCAAACTCATATTAGTTTGACCGGTTAACATTTAAGTAACTAAGTTTTTCTTTTGTATTTGCTCATGTTTATAAAAAAAAATTGATTACAACAAAGATATGCATAATTAGAACTAAGAAAATTTGATTATACAAGCCCAAACTCATATTAGTTCGACCGGTTAACATTTACGTTACTAAGTTTCTCTTTTGTATTTGCTCATGTTTGTAAAATTTTGGATTCCAACAAAGAAATGCATGATTACAACTAAGAAAATTTGATTAAAATTAATATAATAAACGGATCCGTTTGCTACTGTAGGGCAGTGTTGTCAAATTGTAAATGACAACATATTCATATTTTGATAATAACAAAATATATTAAGATCTAAACAGATATTTGTTAGTTTCATAACCTTTTGATATTATTGTATATTATTGTAAATTTGGAAAAAATGGGCATAAAACAAAAAAAATCTATAAAATCATAATTCATTACTTATTAAGCGCAGCTAAAGTAATAATGAAGAAGGCCACCAAAGCTAATCGACAGTATCGAGAAAATGAACATACGCGGGGCCACAATAAAATATAGGCGCAAGCACTTTAAAAACTACACAAATTATAAAGCAGACATTATAAGCTTGATTTTTAGGTCTTCGCAAATATTAATTAATTTTCTTCATTTATCTAATCAGTATTCTTCGAATATAATTAAAATATCCATTGTTGTAATCAAAATATTCTTTGTTGCAATAAAAATATTCTAATCAATAATTAAAAATAAAGGCATCAATAGAACATTTGTGTCTTGAGCCCCTGAAGATTAAATGCAGTCCTGAAAATACTCGAATATTTTTAAAACATTACGTAAAGTACAAGATTTGCAATGTAGAGTAAAATATCTGCTCGTTTCATTAGAGTAAGCATTTTAAATTTTTTTGAGAACAAGAAATGGATAATTTTTGTTGTTAAAAACTTTCATCGAACCGATTTTTTATGGATTATGTACGAGTATAATTTTGTTATAAAAATTATTTATTTGTACTTTCCTTTCAATTACATTTTACGAATCCAAGGGTCGGAGCAAACAGTAAAGGTGATAACATCATTCTCTATTTACAATTTAGAAATTTCTAAATATTTATGTATTAAATGTCGTCCGTTTACAATTAACGGCTTTGAATCATTCTCCGTTTAAATTTTATTTTAAACGGATAACATAAACGGATCTCCGTTTATATTATTCACGGATAGTGTCTTCAGAATAGCAAAATCTAGTTAACGGATATCTTAATTTTAACGGTTCGTTTATAAATAACGGAATGTCTTCAGAATACACCCATTAGGCCGGCAAAAAAATTATATATCTAGAAAATTGTTTTTTATATTTCCTGTATAAAAGTGGTGAAATTTTCGGATAAAAATTCCTCAAACCCGGGTACAAAAATTGTACATTTTTGGGTAGAAATGTGAGGTTAAAAATCGGTCAATATCTCGATTTCGGATAAAGATAGAATGTTTATTTTAGCAAAAATGAACTTTAGAGGGTTGATTTGTATATTTTCGGTATAAAACTGGTGAAATTTCCGGTTAAACTCCTCAAACCCGGATTCAAAAATTGTTTATTTTTGGCTAAAAATGTGAGGTTAAAAATCGGTCAATATTTCGATTTCGGTTAAAGATACAGTGTTAATTTTTGCAGAAACGATTTCTGGAGGGTTGATTTAATATATTAATATTTTAAACGTGCCAAAACGGCTTAGGGATTGCGGCAAATAGGATCGATATTTTGGAAAAAAATTGGCCAAAAAAATACGTTTTATTTTGCTCTCAACTCCTCAAGAGGTTTAAATTATTTTCAAATTAACACTAAATTCGGTCCAAACAGCTGTTCTGTGTCGCTGGCCGCGCCATCTGACGGATTTCCCGTTAAGTAGCGTTGGGTATGATTTCTTTCTTATACGGGCCTAAACTGAATATGTTTTTCAAGTATTCGGCCATTAAATATTAGGATACATCGCGTTTATTAGTAATACCAGGTTTAATTCTATTAGGCATTGTATCGCTAAGCCCTGCATATTTTCCTGTGAGTATTATCCCATAGGTCTAGCAAGGTAGATTTTACCCACAATTTTTTTAAAAAGGTTTTAGGTCTATATTTATAATATCCGAAAGAATTTTGTAGAAATTTCTAACCATTTGTGTGAAGATTTTATAATTTTATAAACCTTTGTATCTCGGAGTTAAATAAACTTTTAATAATTATCTCTAATCATAATTGGGAATAAATGGGATGCATCCATTCCTTGAAAACCATCTGAAAAACTAATTTTGTGCTTTTTTCAGCGATGTTTTTGCTTCTTTTCCGCCTCAACTACAACTTGAACTAATTGAAGAAGACTTGGAAGATCAGGCAGAAGCAAACGCCAATATCTCTCCAGATGAGGAACAATTAGAAGTTCTGGAAGATATCTGGCTCAAAGCGGGAGAAATCGGTAAGAAAATCATCTCAAAATATTTCATTCATATCTTGACATTCATTTTGAATCAATTCTAATATAATTTGCGGCAGTTCGAGAAACATTTCGGTCAGCAAACGTTTTTACTGTTTAAAAGACATCAAAATTTATATTAAAATCATAAACTACGGAGTTTAAAAAACTTATGTATCAATATACGACAATATGAAGTAGTTTACAATAGTTCAAAAGACATTTTGTGTAGTTTAAGGCTTTATATCTTCAATAACTGTCTAAAATTTATCCAAAACTAGGTGATACCCCGCGGACTTTGCAGTCGCGGGTTAATTTATATTTTATCCCCGTACAACACGATTTTAGTGTTAGTTTGAAGATATTTCAAACAGTTCAGGGGTTATGAGCCCCCAAAAATGAATGTTTTCATTTTTAGTTTCGACCAAAAATGTGACGTTAAAAATAGTTCAATTTCACAATTTCGGTTAAAAATAGAGTGTTTATTTTTGCAAAAATGAACTTTAGAGGGTTGATTTGTATATTTCCGGTATAAAAGTGGTTAAATTTCCGGTTAAAAAATCCTCAAACCCGGGTTCAAAAATGGTTCATTTTTGGCTAAAAATGTGAGGTTAAAAATCGGTAAATATCCAGATTTCGGTTAAAGATAGACTGTCTATTTTTACAAAATAAACTTTAGACGGTTGATTTGTATATTTCCGGTATAAAAGTAGTTAAATTTCCGGTTAAAAACATCTCAAATCCGGGTACAAAAATTGTACATTTTTGGCTAAGAATGTGAAGTTAAAAATCGGTCAATATCTCTATTTCGGATGAAGATAATGTATTTATTTTTACAAAAATGAACTGAAGAGGGTTGATTTGTATATTTCCGGTATAAAAGTGGTTAAATTTCCGGTTAAAAAACCCCTCAAACACGGGTTCAAAAATTGAACATTTTTGGCTAAAAATGTGAGGTTAAAAATTGGTCAATATCTCGATTTCAGTTAAAGATAGACCGTCTATTTTTACAAAATAAACTTTCCAGGGTTGATTTGTATATTTCCGGTATAAAAGTGGTTAAATTTCCGGTTAAAAACTCCTCAAATCCGGGTATAAAAATTGTACATTTTTGGCTAAAAATGTGAGGTTAAAAATCGGTCAATATCTCGACTTCGGTTAAACATCGATTGTCTATTTTTGCAAAAATAAACAAGGGGGTTGATTTGTACATTTCCGGTATAAAAGTGGTTAAATTTCCGGCTAAAAACTCCTCAAACCCAAGTTCAAAAATTGTACATTTTTGGATAAAAATGTGAGGTTATAATTCGATCAATATCTCGATTTTGATTAATGATAGTCTGTCTTTTTTTGCAAGAATGAATTTTAGAAGGTCGGTTTTGTATATTTCCGGTATAAAAGTGGTTAAATTTCCGATTAAAAACTCTTCAAACCCGGGTTTAAAAATTGTACATTTTTGGTTTTTGGTTAAAGATAGGGTTTTAATTCTTGCAAAAACGAACTCTGGAGGGTCGATTTAATATAATAATTTTTTAAACCTGCCAAAAAGTCCTTAGGATTTACGGAAAATAGGATCGACATTTTGGATAAATATTGGCCCAAAAAATGAATATTATTTTGCTTTCAACTCCTCAACGGTTTAAATTATTTTCAAATTAACACTAAATTCGTGTTCTACGGGGTTTAAAATATAAATTAACTCAATTGCAAATCTTAAAGCCGTCTGGACAAAGTTTTATTTAAATATTTCTAAAATGACGCCCGTTGCGAATTTTTCGCAATTCTTCCAAAACATCAAAACTTTTATTTGGTGATGAATTCAGTTGAAATTTACAGGAAACACATAAAATTAACGGAAAGTCATTTATTTATACTTAAAACTTGTTGTCAATGTTGATTTTTTAATGAAAATATTTAATTGACAGCACAAAAGTGTGGTTTTGACATTTTGACTCTGTCGGTAAGGTCGCTTCCGAAACTAATGCTAATGCTTTTCTTATATAAACTTTGAAAATTAATTATAAAAAAAACTTCTTCGACACGTCTTGAAGCTGAAAGAACATTTTTACAAAATTTGGAGTCTATATGTAACGATGTAGATTTGCAAAGCGGTTAATCTTTCACTTCTATATATAAGACTAGCGAAAACTATCTAAAATTTATTCAGATTTGCCTAAAATTATTTTAAATACTTTTCAACTGTCTTAAAATTATTCCAAATATTTTTTCGTACCTCCGTCCATTTTTACTAGTATTACAGAACTTAAAATCGTCCAGAAATGCGCTGTTGCTGACCTAGGCCGGCAAAAGGAGTTGGCATACTGTTCTGGTGATATGTCAATTTAAGATTATTTTCAACACAAGAATTAACAAAATGTTTATAAATTTTAAGGCTAAATCTTTAATTATTGTAACTTAAATAACTAAATTTTGTCATAAAAATAATAATATGCTGTCATCTCGTATAGATTAATTATAAATTCCAACTTTAGGACTAATTTGTTTCGTTTGTTTTGTAACTACAACTAACTTCACGTGACACAATTGAGTTTCCGCTATCTGTCATTGAAAATATGCGAAATTACATAAAATATATACGTAACTAATGTTTGTATAATATATTTTCAATAAATATAAAATAATCACGCATTTTTAACTCAAATGTAAGTAATTATATTTAAACTTGCAATGCAAAACCGATAAAAATATATGTTCATTTTTTTAGGTTATGTAAAATAGAATTAAAGTGTTGAGATATACCGTGTGTCTATTTTAAAGGTGTACATAGGAGATTAACATGGGAAATCAGTTTTTTGCAATTTCCTGCTCGCCTAATGGTTTTCAGCAAAAATGCGTCAAATAAAAGTTTTAGGGTATAAAATTCCTCATCTAAAACAATAACCAGAATTACCTTTACATACTTTATAACGACAGAAATGGACCTTTCCAATTTAAGGACTATCTCTTTCTATCGCTGCAAATAGTAAGAAAATGGCGCGAACAACTGTCAGTTGGGCTGTCAAACGAAACGTCAAAAATATTGCAGTCATTAAAATACTTGTATTCTCAGTGAAAATTTGCATCGTTAGACATTTTACCTTCAATAAAAGCTTTTGTAACTTATTTCGATAAGATTTTTTAAAGTTATCCGAGATATTCTCACATTTTACGTCTAAATGTTTTAGAATCAGACGTCATAGATCTCAGTTGTTCTTACTATGCGCAGATCCCCATTGCGCATATCTTCTATCTCTTTAAATTGGAAAGGTCCATTAAATATGAAAATGTAGAAAATTACGTTAAAAATATCGACAGCCATGGAATTGAACAAAAAATAAATAAATGCTTGACGTTTTATCTGTCACAACGTGAGTTAACTTATTTGACGTTTCTGACAATTTGATTTGAACAAATATCGTTAATAATGGTAATAATAGAAATATAAAATTTATAGTTAAGAAAATACAATTTTGTTTAAATAATATGAATATATCAAAAATTCAACATTGCGTAAAAAAATTACGTATGATGCTGTTATGTACTCTCAACTCATTTCCAATACATCTATCTACCTTAGTACTACAAAAGGGGTCTACACTTATATTCCTAACACTCTTTCTTAGAGTAACGCATGTTCTGCTCGTCTTATATTCTGATTTCGCGGCTCACGTGTATTTTTTGAAGACACATTAATAGTCTTTACAAATCTTCACGAATTTAGCTCTTCATTCGTATAAATGTTCATTTTTTAATCATTTCAGACAATAAAACTAGAGACAAAATCAAATTGTCAGAAACGTCAAATGAGTTAACTTACGTTGTGACAGATAAAACGTCAAGCATTTATTTATTTTTTGTTCAATTCCATGGCTGTCGATATTTGCAACGTAATTTTCGATATTTTCATATTTAATTTCTGTCGTTACAATGCGTGGAAAGCTAATTCTGTTTATTGATTTAGATGCAGAATTTTATGCTCTAAAACTTTTATTTGACGCATTTTTGCTTAAAATAATTAGGCGAGCAGAAAATTGCAACAAACTGATTTCCCATGTTAATCTCCTATGTACACCTTTACGACAGACACACGGTATACGAAGAATTTATGGAGATGTCGGCACAAAAAATCTTGTGTTGCAGGCCTCGCTTTCAGCTCGGCCTGTCAAAATAAACTCGTTCTCGCAAATATTCAGTTTCTGGACTAGTGATACAAATAACTATTATTGATTTTAAAATCAAAATATAGTAACACAATAGTATATTAAAGAACGTGTTTTATAAGACATGTTTTTTTCGCACGCGTCAAAATTCTAATTGACAAGTGCGAAAGAAACATGTCTTATAAAATGAGTTCTTTATACTATTTTTTATATTTTGCACCTTCTACAAACTAAAATATTTTTAAAAAACTGTTAATATTAAACCGAGTTGATTTAGGGAAATTTGTAAGTGAAATGTTGTAGTTGGTAACATTGAATTGACCACATTCAATTATTATTTGAGAGTTCATGTCATTTCAATATTTACGAACAAATTTAAGTGAATTTAGTGTAATCATGGAAGATGAAATCAGTTGCACTCCGCCTGAGCTACGTAATATAGCTCAGACTACAGGAAATAATCTACTTCCTAAAAAATCGCGCGAGATTTATGAGAAAGAATTTGCAAATTTTGACACATGGTGTAAAGAAAATAATGTCAAAGGCGTAACAGAGAATGTTTTGATTGCTTATTTTGAAATGCAAAGTAAGACGAAAATATGTATTATTATTATTATTATATTCATTAAATAAAGTGATTAATGAAGTAAAAGAAATTTTGAGGTTATATTGAAATTTCTTATCTTCCAGCTTTGACGTTTGACAATTTAACCCTTTCAGCCTCAGTGTACAGGAAATTTATATTTTTTCTTATATTTGAAATAAAACTTGCTTTAAAATTAATTAAAAATAATTTTTTTTTCAAACGTCATAAAAATGGCATCTTTTGTGACTTGATTCACAAAGTAGAAGTTTCATTTCTACGCCGCCGGCGTAGAAATAAGCTATTTCTACTCCGGCGGCGTAGAAATAGAATAAATAAATATCCATAGAAACTATATAGAATCAGCCAATAAGAAGTAACTTGTACAATAGAAATCTGTATTATCGCCCTAAATGTCACTATAACTCACTAGATAACCTAAGAATAAAGTTACTGACATAAGATTTAAATTGATAACCTGTAAAATGAAATATAGACAGTTTACGTACTTTTAACGAAATAACAAATAATATAATTAAAGTACAGTAGACGTACAGATTACAATAACAGGGACGGTAATAAAGGTAAGAATACTTCGAATTAAAGTGATACAAAAAGATTATATTGTAGGAAGATGAATTGAAATATAGATAGAAATGTAAAATTTAGGCACAAGATTAACAAAATGAATGAATTACATTCCTTAAATAAAGAAGTAAAGTATGGGAATATCGCCAAATATTTCTCATCTGAAACATCAAATAAGAACATAAGCATGAAGTTTTAAATAATTGCCAATATTTATACCATGTTTAATGTTTATCATTGATTTTAGCATTGAATATAGTTGAGCTTTTCATTTTACATTGATTCGCCATTTCCGAAAAGTATGCCGAGAATAATTTTTAATGTTTTTCTCATCACACCAATGAAGAAATCTCTTATACACCGCTTCATAGAACTTGCTAGACTTAGTTGGGAACAATTTATCAATAGCAGCCTTCTCTAATTCCACAACTTCAGGAGGTGTACATTTTAATTTTTCAAATTGCAACATTTTCAATTTCACACAAAGAGGATATAAAATTATACAATTCTTTTCAAACGTCAAAACGTAAAAGTGTGAAAATTTTCACTTGAATGTTTATAACAAAAACTGAACACACGAAAGTATCCATAGCAACAGAGCAATTGAAATCCGCAAACGTACCTACTTCACGGAAAATGTTTTTAATAACGTCAAGTTTTAAATTATTTTATTTAAATATGTGCGTTTGAAAAAAAAATATAATGTGTCATTCGGAGTAAAAGTGTCTTTGTGTGCCTCGCATGCAATTGTCCGACTCGCTTCGCTCGTCGTGCAAACTTCCATGCTCGCCACACAAACTATCACTTTTACTCCTAATAACACAATATACTATTATTGATTTTAAAATCAAAATATAGTAATACAATATTAATTTTTCGATTATAGATATCGACCAAGCGACAATAGTCGACTCAGGTTATAAAGTAAATTCTCGCCGCAAATACATGAAAAAGCGCAAAAAACCTGAAGGCGATTGGCCAATGAAACGCCGTCCTGGTCCAGGCCGTAAAAAATCCCTCACCCCTAAAACCGACATTTCATCCGCTGGTAATTCATCTCGCGTCGACGGGGACATCGCCTCCCCGAAACCATCAACAAAAACCATCACCGGGACACCGCCCCATATTTTATACCATAATTATTCAACGGCCGTGTCCAATTTCTGTGGGGAGACTTTATTAAATGGGAAATTTCCGGAAAATGCGCCGAAAGATTTGGAAAATTTGAAAAACCAAGCGCTCGAATCGCTCAAGAAAAAGAATCAGAGTTTGACGTCAACAGATTCGTTGGTAAATAAACTTTTGGAAAGCGAATCGACTAAATTGGGGCTGAAAAAACATAGGAAACATAAGGATAAACATGAACACAGACACCATAAGCATAAATGCAAGAAGCACCATAGTCACTCACATGGGAACCACAATCACAAGAAAAGTAAGTGTTTTTTTTATATTTTTCTTTATTTCAGGGCGCTACTTCTCTCTCTATCTCAAAAAAAAAAAAAATTAAGTGTACTTAAAGAGAAAGTACTGCTGAATTTATATTTTCAAACCGTAAAATTAAAAAGAAACGAAATTGTTTAGTTGTCAAAAATCGACTGTTTTCGGCGACTGAAAAATCTGAAATTATATTTACTTATTGAAAAAATCTGTCGTGGCCATTCCATGTTTAAAATAGCACTGTACATTAACTAAAGTGTCACTTCCAGTTGATCGTTTATAAACAAAATCTAATTTGCCAAAAGTTAAACTCAAATTTGGCCCAAAACACCAACAATATAGCCCAAATATCCCATAATAAACCAACTCTCAAAATGGCCAAAAGTTTACCCAAATTTGGCCCAAAACACCAGCAATTAGACCCAAAATAACCAATCTAAACCCAACTTTCGGAATAGCTAAATGTTAAACTCAAATTTGGCCTAAAACACCAGCAGTTTGGCCCAAAATATCCAATCTAAAAACAACTCTCAAAATGGCCTAAAGTTTAACTCAAATTTGGCTCAAAACAAGCAATATGGCCCAAAATATTCAATCTAAAACCAACTATCAGAATGGCCAAAAGTTAAACTCAAATTTGGACCAAAACAAGCAATTTGGCCCAAAATATTCAATCTAAAACCAACTCCGAATGACCAAAGGATAAACTCAAATTTGGCCCAAAACACCAGCAGTTTGGCCCAAAATTTTCATTCTAAAACCAACTCTCAGAATAGCCAAAAGTTAAACTCAAATTTGGCCCAAAACGCCAACAATTTGACCCAAAATATCCAATCTAAAACCAACTCTCAGAATAGCCAAAAGTTAAACTCAAATTTGGCCCAAAACGCCAATAATTTGACCCAAAATATCCAATCTAAAACCAACTCATAGAATAGCCAAAAGTTAAATTCAAATTTGACCTAAAACTCCAGAAATTTGGCCCAAATAACCATATCCTAAATATCCACTCTAAAACCACCTCTCAGAATGGCCAAAAGTTAAATTCAAATTTGACCCAAAACACCAACAATTTGGCCTAAATTTTCCAATATAGAACGAACTCTCAGAATGGCCAAAAGTTATACTCAAATTTGACCAAAACCCCAGCAATTTGGCCCAAAATATCCAATCTAAAACCAACTCTCGGAATGGCCAAAAGTTAAACCCAAATTTGGCCTAAAACACCAACAATTTGGCCTAAATTTTCCAATATAGAACGAACTCTCAGAATTGCCAAAAGTTAAACCCAAATTTGACCCAAAAACCAGCATTTTAGCCCAAAATATTCAATCTCAAAACAATTTTCAGAATGGCCATACGTTAACTCAAATTTAGCCCAAAATGTCCACTCTAAAACTCTAAAAATGACCAAAAGTTAAACTCAAATTTGGCCTAAAACCCCAGCAATTTGGCCCAAAATATCCAAACTAAAACCAACTCTCGAAATGGCCAAAAGTTAAACTCAAATTTGGCCTAAAATATTAAATCTAGAACCAACTTTCAAAATGATCAAAAGTTAAACTCTAATTTGGCCCAAAACACCAACATTTTGGCCCAAAATATCTAATTTAAAACCAACACTCAGAATGGCCAAAAGTTAACACAAATTTGCCCCAAAATATCAAATCTAAAACCGACTCTCCGAATGGCCAAACGTTAAACTCAAATATGGCCCAGAGCGCTGCAATTTGACCGAAAATGTCAAAAAACTAAATCTATCTCTCAGAATGGTCACAAGTTAAATTTGGCCCAAAACGTCCAAAAAACTAAAATTATCTCTCAAAATAGCCAAAACAACACCACATTGGCAAAATTATTATTCGAAGAGCCAAAAATAACCGAGACGAAATGTCCCGCTAAAAATTAATTGGTCAAAATTGCTCCTAAAATCCAAAATTCTTCCAGTGGTCAAACAGGCCAAAATGTACAAAATATCGTTGTTTTCTTTATTATAAAATTTTAAAAACCAAATTTGTTACGTTTTGAATCATATTTGAATATATTTTTTCAAGAAAATCAGTTCAGAGCTTCAAATAAAGAACCACTTCCGGTTTATCAATTTTAGCAAAATATATCATTCTCATTAATATAAAAATCTTAAATAACAAATTTGAGACGTTTTGGATCATATTTGAATATATTTTTTCAACAAAATCTGTTCAGAGCTTCAAATAAAGCACCACTTCCGGTTTATCAATTTTAGTAAAATATCTAATATACATCGTTCTCATTAATATGAAAGTCTTAAATACCAAATTTGAGACGTTTTGGATCATATTTGAATATATTTTCCAAGAAAATCTGTTCAGAGCTTCAAATAAAATATCACTTCCGGTTTATCAATTTTAGCCAAATTTTAATATGGTGTTCCCAATGATATAAAAGTCTTAAATCCTGAAATTAAAAAGTCTTAGATTATATTTTAATATAGTTTTTTATAAAAAACTGTTATGGACTTCAAGTAAAGTATCACTTCCGGTTGTCCAATATTACCCAAAATTTAATCAACTATTTATATGAATGCAGAAAGCTTAATACATAAAATAGAAATTTTTGGAAGTTTAATATAAGACAGACATCATTGTAAAAATTTGTGAAAGCCCTAATTGGTGCTTATTCACTAAAAACTCACTATCGATTTTTGGACCGATAACATTACCTCCCTTACTTTTGGTATGGCGGGAGGTAAAAATTAAGGAATTCAAATTTTCAAACCCCAAATCATCGCATTTTATTTTCGAAGATATTTAAAGAAAAATTTAGAAAAAAAACCTAAAAATGAAGATTATTTAACAGATTTGATGGTTTATATTTGATGTAGGTAAACATCAATCGCCCCCACATATCACATCAACGCCGACACCGACTCCAGAGCGGTATACAGACGCTGATGCACCAGGTCCTGTTGTACGAACTGGCGGCATTAAAACCATAGTTCCGGTGGCTAAACCTGCACAAAAACCACCGCAACCACAAAAACCAACTAAACCGTCACCAATACACCAATCTATTCAGAAACCGTCGAAAACTTCACCGGAAACCATCACACTGCACTCTATTTTACAGCCGTCTCAAAGCGCAACTATTGACATTAGCGCCAAGACATTATTCGGGGGTTTTACAACTTCTGAACCGCCAACAACTAAAAATCTATTAGCGAACAGCACTTACATCAATGAATTTTTAAAATATGTCAAAACTAAAGAACCTATAATGCCTATTTTAGAAGAATTTGACAATATAAAAGTCAAAACAGAAATTGATAACGAACTCGCAAACGTTGATCTTGACGAAATGTTGATCCCTCGGCATGTTCTCAAATTAGACCTGGAAGAATTTCAAATAAAACAAGAAGAAATGGAAATAAAACCGGAAATCTTCACCGAAACATTTCCGTCGAAACCAGCCGCCATTTTAAAACCAGAAGTCTTAAAACTGAAACCAACCGCTGGACAACTGTTGGAAAAGAAATTCCAATTACCCAGTGATACCAGCATAACACCACTTAAAAAACTCGAACAAAGTTTGAACATAATTCGAACTCCAACAACGGATTCTAAAAAAGTCGAAATAGAAATCACTAAAATCGAACCGAAATGTTCGACAAGTTCATCTGCTTCGACAAATTCGATGAATTCGATAAGTTCGATTTTCCCGCAAAAGAAATCTCGAAAATCAACTCCGAAAAATATTCGAGACTTAAAAAGTAAAGGCTTCGCCGAAGGGCGTTACAACAATATAATAGACACTTCAAAAATTCATTGCATAAATCAACAGAAATCATCCAAAATTATTTACATGAAAAAACCAATTCCTGATAACTTGGAAAAATTTTTACTTGAAAAAAATGTTCCACAAGTCCCTAAAACTAATTTGTCCCTTATAAAATCTAATTTGGCCCAAAAATTAAACTCAAATGTGGCCCAAAACACTAATTTGGCCAAAAATGTCAAAAAAACTAAAATATACTCTCAAAATGGCCAAAAATTAAATTTGGCCCAAAATATCCAATCTAAAACCAACTCTCAGAATGGACAAAACCTGAACTCAAATTTGGCCCAAAACACGAGCAATTTGGCCCAAATTCTCCAATCTAAAACCAACACTCAGATTGGGCAAAAACTAAACTCAAATTTGGCCCAAAATGTCCAAAAAACTAAAACCAACTCTCAAAATGGCCAAAAATTAAATTTGGCCCAAGAGAGCAGCAATTTGGCCCAAACTGCCCAAAAAACTAAAACCATCTCTCCGAATAATCAAAAATTAAATTTGGCCCAAAACAGCAGCGATTTGGCCCAAAACAGCAGCATTTTGGCCCAATATATCCAAAAAACTAAAACCAACTCAGAGCATGACCAAAACTTAAATTTGGCCCAAAACAGCATTTTGGCCCAAAATATCCATAATAAAACCAACTCAGAGAGTGACCAAAACTTAAATTTGGCCCAAAACAGCAGCAATTTGGCCCAAAACGTCCAACAATCTAAAATCCCGCATAATGGTCAAAACAACTCCACATTGGCAAAATTACTATTCGAAGGGACAAAATCACCCGAGGCGAAACGTCCCGCTCAAAATCAATTGGTCAAAATTGCTCCCAAAATCCAAAATACTTCCAGTGGTCCAAACATAGGCCAAAATGTACAAAACATCGTTCATAATAATCAAAACTCCGACCAATTGGTTAAAATTGCTCCCAAAGGCCAAAATTCGTGCAGTGGTCAAAATTTAGCCCAAAATGGACAAAATATTCAAAATGGTCAAAATGCCGAACAAACCGAAATAATAACTCAAAATATTCTACAGCTAAACACCGTCCCGATTTTTACTCAAAATTTTGGCCAAACTACAGGTCAAAACTCGAATAACCAACAGTGGACTAATGTGAAATATTACACAATAAATCGGGCACAAGTTCAGGATTTAAATCCTGAAAGATTTTTCCCAATGACCAACAAACCTATTGAATTATCAAATTCGACAGAAAGTACAAATATTTTGTCCCCGAATGGCCAAAAATTGAATACTAAAGCTTTGATGTTAAATCAAGCAAAAATGGATAAAATCGTTCGAAAATTCGAAAACAATTCTTCAGATAATTCGAAAAGAATAAAACCCAATGACATTAAATCGACAATTAGAGATTTAACGCAAAAATTCGAAGACGATTTGAAAGATTTCGAAAAAAGTCTGGGCGAAAAGTTTTTTTATAAACTCGAACAAAAGTCCTTCGAAATGAAGAAAAAGTTTTTGCTGAGTCTTCTTGCAGACATGAAGAAAAAAGAAGATGTGTACAAAGAAAATAAAAATTGTGAAATAACAGAAAACTTAATCAAACGTTCAAAAAACTCTAAAATTCGCGTAAAGTTAGTCGATTGTGTGAAATACAAAAAAGTTTTTCGTAAAAAATATCCTAACCTTAAAATATCTACGTTAAAACCTAAATATAAGTTTAACAGGACAGTAAAAAAAGTTAAAAAGACTTTAGTGAAAAGATGCAATAATATTAGTGATAATTCTTTAGAGAAGGACCCGATTGTTGAAGAAACTCCCGAAGTGAAAGAGGAGCCGCTTGAGGAAGAAGAAGAGGAACAGGGCCCCAAAGATGAATTGGTGAGTTGAAATATTTAAACCACAAATCTTTATCTCTTTTATTTTCGGAGTTATTTAGGGGAAAAATGTGTAATTTTTTTTTATAAAGTTGACAGCTAGCCGGTAATTATGCCACACCCAAATCTAGGTGGGGCCTATAACTTTGTCATATTGATTTTTGAACTTATTTATTAATTATAAACAAAGGTACTTTGATTGGACATACCCGAAACTGGGTAACAAAAATTCCACACCCAGATTTATGAAATTGCGTATATTGTTACATATTCACCCAAATTTTTGTTTTTTAATATTTATAAACAAATGCGCTGTGATTTTTTAAACATTTTAATTGACTCTAGAATCTCAAATTTTTATATTCATATCTCGCAAACGGTTAGAGATAGAGAAAATGGGTGTGGGACCTTTTTTGTAGCATTTAAAATTCTAAGGTAAATGTACATTTAACATTTTTTCATACAAAGTACCAGTTTCGAGTTACGACGATTTTTGTGAAGTTTTACGAGTTTTTAGTCCCCACACCCTTAATTGGGGTTATATCGAAAAAAGTTGAATATACGATCTACATAACTTTCGATTCTCTACAAATTTTGTCATATACAGAGTGTCCCATTTCAGGTACGAATGCATTGGGATCTCGAGAACCGTAAGAGCTACGAGGTTGGTTAAATTATACAAAAGTTGCCCCATTAGGATACCATTTTAATGGTATTTTGTTATTTCCAAAAAAATGCATAGGTCACTAGATATAGGCGAAAATGGAAATTTTGCAGTTTTTTATTTTTGCAAATAACTTTGAAGTGTGAAATCATACTGGATTTTGTTTTGCACATCTTTAGGGCACTTTTTTATGTTCTATCGACTGGCGATGCTCAATTTTTTTTATCAATGTTGGTTTTCGAGGATTGATGTCAAAGTTTCAATTTTTATATGGACGCCATATTGGAAAGTTACGCCATTGAAAAGAGAATTTTTTTAGCTTTACAATGATATAAAATAGTAATAATTTATTTTTATAATTAACAGAGAAATTAACAAAAAATGTTATTAATACTAATTCATATCTCGCAAACGGTTAAAGATAGAGAAAATGGGTGTAGGACCTTTTTTGTAGCAAATAAAATTCTGAGGTGAATGTACATTTAACATTTTTTCATACAATGTACCAGTTTCGAGTTACGACGATTTTTGTGAAGTTTTACGAGTTTTTAGTCCCCACACCCTTAATTGAGGTTATATCGAAAAAAGTGGAATATACGATCTACATAACTTTAGATTCTCTACAAATTTTGTCATATATAATTTTCTCGTAAAGTTGATAGTTTAGCCGGAAATGACGTCACACTCTAAAAACACCAATTTGGCCAAAAATGCCCAAAAATCTAAAACATACTCTCAAAATGGCCAAAAATTAAATTTGGCCCAAAATATCCAATCTAAAACCAACTCTCAAAATGGCCAAAATGTAAACTCAAATTTGGCCCAAAAACCCCAACAATTTGGCCCAAATTCTTCAATCGAAAAACCAACACTCAGATTGGGCAAAAACTAAACTCAAATTTGGCCCAAAATGCCCAAAAAACTAAAACCAACTCTCTAAATGGCCAAAAATTAAATTTGGCCCAAGACAGCCATTTGGCCCAAACTGCCCAAAAAGCTAAAACCAACTCTCCGAATAGCCAAATGTTAAATTTGACCCAAAAGAGCGGCGATTAGGCCCAAAACAGCAGCATTTTGGCCCAATATATCCAATAAAACTAAAACCAACTCAGAGAATGACCAAAACTTAAATTTGGCCCAAAACAGCAGCATTTTGGCCCAAAATATCCAAAAAACTAAAACCAACTCAGAGAATGACCAAAACTTAAATTTGGCCCAAAACAGCAGCATTTTGGCCCAAAATATCCAAAAAACTAAAACCAACTCAGAGAATGACCAAAACTTAAATTTGGCCCAAAACAGCAGTAATTTGGCGCAAAACGACCAAAAATCTAAAATTATCCCTCAAAATGGTCAAAACAACTCCACATTGGCAAAATTATTATTCGAAGGGACAAAATCACAAGACGCGAAATGTCCCGCCCAAAATCAATTGGTCAAAATTGCTCCTAAAATCCAGAATACTTCCAGTGGTCCAAACATTGGCCAAAATGTACAAAATATCGTTCAAAATAGTCAAAACTCCGACCAATTGGATCTACATAACTTTAGATTCTCTACAAATTTTGTCATATATAATTTTCTCGTAAAGTTGATAGTTTAGCCGGAAATGACGTCATACTCTAAAATGGGTAGAGTAGAGATATACCCAAAATTTGGTAAATTATATTTCCACCAGTCGCCATCTCTTTTATTTGAAACTGAAATTAATTTAATTATAGAGAAACTTATGCTGAATTCAAATTTTCAAACCCCAAATCTCCGTTTATTTTACATTTAACCTTAAATTTAACCTTAAAACCGTGCCCGAAATTATTTGTTTTTTTCTGTAGATGTACATAGTAAAATTATCAGACAAGGTGTGGGCCAAACACAAAAATGGCCGTTATTACTTGGCGAACGTAGAAGAAATTCTGCCTTACGAAACATACAGAATTTATTTCCCAAGCGATACAAGTTTCTCCGAAGATGTCCACCCGGCAGACATCTTGGTGAGTTCAAAATTACGTTGTCTATTGTTCTTCACTGTGAATTTAATTTGTTGTGTCCAGAGTCACAATTGCTCGAAGGACGGCCCGCCTATGAAAGGGACTGAAGTTTCTTGCCGTTGGACCGACGGCGTTGTCTACAAAGCAATCTATTGTGGAAATTTACACAGGACGTATTATACAGTAAGTTATTTTTATTCAGAACCAGCTGATACCCCCCCCCCCGCGCGTTAGTTTATATTTTAACCACGTACAACACGATTTTAGTGTTAATTTGAAGATATTTCAAACAACAGTTCAGGAGTTATGAACCACCAAAAATTTTCATGTTTAGTTTCGGGCAAAAATATGGTTCAATATTACGATTTCGGTTAAAGATAGAGTGTTTATTCTTACAAAAATGAACTTTAGAGGGTTGGTTTGTATATTTCCGGTATAAAAGTGGTTAAATTTCCGGTCAAAAACTCCTCAAACTCGGGTTCAAAAATTGTACATTTTTGGCTAAAAATGTGAGGTTAAAAATCGGTCAATATCTCGATTTCGGTTAAAGATAGAATGTTTATTCTTGCAATAATGAGCTTTAGAGGGTTGATATGTATATATCCGGTATAAAAGTGTTTAAATTTCCGGTCAAAAACTCCTCAAACTCGGGTTAAAGTAAGGGTACATTTTTTGCCAAAAATATGAGGTTAAAAATCGGTCAATATCTCGATTTCGGATAAAGATAGAATGTTTATTTTTGGAAAAATGAACTTTAGAGGGTTGATTTGTATAATTCCGGTATAAAAGTGGTTCAATTTCCGGTCAAAAACTCCTCAAACTCGGGTTCAAAAATTGGACATTTTTGGCTAAAAATGTAAGGTTAAAAATAGGTCAATATCTCAATTTCTGGTAAAGATAGAGCGTTTAGTCTTGTAAAAATAAACTATAGAGGGTATAGTTGTATATTTCCGGTATAAAAGTGGTTAAATTTCCGGTCAAAAACTCCTCAAACTCGGGTTCAAATATTGTACATTTTTGGCTAAAAATGTGAGGTTAAAAATCGGTTAATATCTCAGTTTCGGTTAAAGATAGAATGTTTATTCTTACAATAATGAACTTTAGAGGGCTGGTTTGTATATTTCCCGCATAAAAGTGGTTAACTTTCCGGTTAAAAACTCCTCAAGCCTGGGTTCAAAAATTGTACATTTTTAGCTAAAAATGTAAAGTTGAAAATCGGTCAATATCTCAATTTCGGTTTAAGATAGAGCGTTTATTTTTGCAAAAATGAACTTTAGAGGGTTGATTTGTATATTTCAGGTATAAAAGTGGTTAAATTTCCGGTCAAAAACTACTCAAACCCGAATTCAAAAATTGTACATTTTTGGTTAAAAATGTTAGGTTAAAAATCGGTCAATATCTCAATTTCTGGTAGAGATAGAGTGTATATTCTTGCAAAAATGAACTTTAGAGGGTTGGTTTGTATATTTCCGGTATAAAAGTGGTTAAATTTCCAGTTAAAAACTCGTCAAACACGGGTTCAAAAATTGTACATTTTTGGATAAAAATGTGAGGTTAAAAATCGGTTAGTAATTCGGTTTCGGATAAAGATAGAGTGTTTATTCTTGCAAAAGTGAGCTTTAGAGGGATGATTTGTATATTTTCGGTATAAAAGTGGTTAAATTTCCAGTTAAAAACTCGTCAAACACGGGTTCAAATATTGTACATTTTTAGCTAAAAATGTGAATTTGAAAATCGGTCAATATCTAAATTTTGGTTTAAGATAGTGTGTTTATTTTTGCAAAAATGAACTTTAGAGGGGTGATTTGTGTATTTCCGGTACCAAAAGTGGTTAAATTTCCGGTTAAAAACTCCTCAAACTCGAGTTGAAAAATTGTACATTTTTGGCTAAAAATGTGAGGTTAAAAATCGGGCAATATCTCGATTTAGGTTAAAGGTAGATTGTTAATTTTATCAAAAACAAACTCTGGAGTGTCGATTTAATATATTAATATTTTACAAGTGCCAAAAAGGCCTTAGGGATGCCGGAAAATCGGGTCAATTTGGAAAAAATTGGAAAATATTTGCCATATAAAAATGCATTTTATTTAGCACACAACTCCTCAACGGTTCAAATTATCTTCAAACTAACACGAAATTCATGTTTTACGGGGTTTGAAATATAAATTAATTAAATATTTCTAAAATGACGTCCGTTGTAAATTTTTCGCAAATCTTCCAACACATCAAAACTTTTATTTGGTTATGAATTCGGTTGAAATTTACGGGAAACACATAAATTCAACTGAAAATCATTGTTTTATACTTAAAATTTGACGAAAAAAATTATTCAGTACTGTCTAAAAATGTTTTTAATTATTCCCAGCTGTCTTAAATGTATTCAAACTGTATTAAAACAATTTTAAATACAGTCTCTTAGGAAGTATTTATTTTCAGTCAGTTCTAATAGTACATTAAAACACAAGTATCATAAGGCAATCTGTTAACGTACGAGTCCAAGTTTGGAAAACGAGCCGCCAGGCGAGTTTTACAAAGGACGAGTGCATTAACAGGCCTTATGATACATGTTTTTTATACTATTTTTTCTATTGAGGTAATTTTACAATTAGATTTTTTTTAAAAAGGACTTGTCAAAAGTATGAGTTGGTGTTTTTTTATCAGTTATGTTGGTAGCGCTTCCCGCTAAAAATTGAAATTTCACATTTTGACAGTTTGTGTATCTTGTGATTTTGTCTGATTGTTTACATTAAAACATTGTATCAAGCATTATACAATTATGAAAGAGGAAAACCAATACATACAATGAACTCCAAGGTTTATTAATGAACCATCCTGATTTGACATGTCGGTGATTCGTGTTGGTTTATCATAAATAAAACTTGAATATGGGATTGAAAGACGTTATGTGGACCATCGAGCCTTTTTATTGAGAAAACAACATATAAATAAAACTCTTTAAATAATGAAATACTTTAATGAACAATTTATTGCTCTAGACTTTTACTTTCCACCATTTTTACAACACTCACTGCTCAGTTGCACAGATAACGGCTACAGCTTTTCTTACAATTTTTAATACAAAACATATATGGCATATATTCGATAGTTCGCCACAACGTGGAACTGCAAATCATGGATTAAAACGTCAACTTTTCATATTAGTTTGCTAGTAGCCGCCACAAATTGAGTAGACAATGTCAACATTTTCAAGTAACGTGCATCATACATTTCATAACCTGCATGGAATATAAATACATTCAATTCAAAATTGCATTACCATAAATTAAATTGTAATAAATAAAACTTTCCGTTTTAATTATTTTGACAAAGTAAACCTGAGCGCATTGTTTCTTGTTTCAAAATTTTTTAGTTGAAAATGTTGAAATTTTAACTTCACAGATTCTTATTCTTTCTTAACTAACACAGTTATAGCTATAAATTTCTTTTCTTTCTAGTCCTATCACCTAGTGAAAGGATAAAAATCCTCAATTAGAAATAATATTTTAACACAAACAATTTACCATTTTGAGGTTATCTGTCAGTTATAAAAGCATGACTACCACCTCTAGAACATGAAAGGCGCCAAAACCAGTACGTTTATAGATTTTTTAAACGTCGTGTTTTCAGTGATAAACAGTGCTTTTATAGAAACATAAGAACACCGAAATAGAAAAAAACAATTTTATATTCGCAATCGTAAATAAAATTTTCCCTCTAGTGGCGCAAATCAGTACTACGAAAAGCAATCGTACAAGCGCCATATTGAACAAGTAACAGCTAAGTTAGTAGTGTAGTAATTAATAATTAAATATTTTAACTTGTCGTCTTCATATAAATACGTTTTTAAACTCGGTTTGTATACACAGTCAGCGAAACACAGTGAATAATGTGAACTGTCATATGTCAAACCCATCGTATGGCGGCCATCTTGTTTCGAAAATCAGCGCCTCTATCGTTAATTTCGATTGCGAATACAGTTTCTTTGGACGTATTTATTTTCAGTCAGTTCTAAATAAATTTAAAACGGTTGAGAAATATTGAAATGTCTTGTGTTTCAGGTATTATTTGATGACGAAACAAAGCTCCAACTAGAACGCAGCGTAATTTATTTACCGAATGAACCAATGCCAAAGAAAGTTCAAGCGAAACTAGTAAGTAACAAAAACAGTAAATAAACATATTTTAATTATAGACTTATTAAATAATAAAATAAACTTTTCCATGTTTGCGTTCCTTATTTTCATTTTTGTGTTTTCTTTTGTGTTCGTGCAGTCAATATCAACAGCAATGAAGAATCGGGATCATTTATATGACCCTGAGGAACTCCCAGCAAAAAGAGAGGTCAAAAAGAATAGAAAGTGGTTTTTTTAGCTGTCTGTTCCTAATTTATTATTGTATTCTTTCTTCTCCACTTCTCTGATTGTTTTTAAGAATATTTTTTATTGTTTCTTCTTTCATTTGTCGCAGACTGATTTAATTTTATTTGTATTTGTACCTCAATTTGTACATACGTAGAGTAATGCAATTTGACAATTTGCGTCAGCTAAGATATAATAAATTGTGATTTAAGTATTTAGATTTGGTTTTTTCATCCGAAATCCTTTCCTTCCAACTCAAAACTGTTCTCAAATGTATCCCGAATGTTATTTTTTGCATGATTGTTTTTATTTTATATGTTTAGCGATAGGGTTTTCAAGACATTAGGTTTTATTTAAAAATTACTGATCGGTAAATGATGTAAATCACTTACCGATCAAGAAGCGAGACGGTAAGTAAATAAAAACAAAGATCAAAGCTTACTTAAAAAATAACAACTAAAAACTGCCTCAAATTAATTCAGAGTTTTCTAAAAATGATTGAAATTGTTCCCACAAATCTCAAATTTATTCAGAAGTTATTTCAGAATGTCTCTAATTTATTCAGAGTAATCTAAAAACGATTTAAATTGTTCCCAAGTGTCTCAAATTTAATCAAAACGATATAAAAGTATTTTACATTATTCCCATAAATCTCAAATTTATTCAGAAGTTAAAACTATTCTGGAATGTCTCTAATTTATTCAAAACAATCTGAAAGTATTTTAAAATGTTCCCACAAATCTCAAATTTATTCAGAAGTCAAAAATGTTTCGGAATGTCTCATATTTATTCAGAGTTGTCTAAAAATTATTTAAATTGTTCCCAAATGTCTCAAATTTATTCAGAAGTCAATAATGTTCCAGAATGTCTCAAATTTATTCAGACTTGTCTAAAAATGATTTAAATTGTTCCCAAATGTCTCAAATTTATTCAAAACTATCTAAAAGTATTTTAAATTGTTCCCATACATCTCAAATTTATTCAGAAGTCAAAAATGTTCCGGAATGTCTCAAATTTATTCAGTTGATTAAAAATGATTTAAATTGTTCCCAAATGTCTCAAATTTATTCAAAACTATCTAATAGTACATTAAGATACAAGTTTCATAAGATATGATTTTAGCGCACGCGTCATTCTTAGAAACGAGCGGCTTGCCGCGAGTTTTCTAAGGGGACAAGTGCGCTGAAATGTCTTATGAAATGTGTATTTTATACTATTTTTTCTATTTTGGTCATTTTTTCAAAAAATGTACGTTATTTCATGTCCAGGAATTTCAATTTCGGTTGTTTAATGTGTACTTTATGAAACTTATTTGGATGTCATAAAGAAGTACTTTATGACATCCAAACGGGTTTCATAAATTACATATTAAAGAACCAAAATAGAAAAAAGTATTTTAAATTAATCCCACATATCTCAAATTTATTCAGAAGTCAAAAATGTTCCGGAATGTCTCATATTTATTCAGAGTAGTCTAAAAATGATTTAAATTGTTCCCAACAGTTTAAAATTTACTCAAAACTATCTAAAAGTATTTTAAATTGTTCCCATAAATCGCAAATTTATTCAGAAGTCAAAAATGTTCCGGGATATCTCAAATTTATTCAGAGTAGTCTAAAAATGATTTAAATTGTTCCCAACTGTTTCAAATTTATTCAAAACTATCTAAAAGTATTTTAAATTGTTCCCATAAATCTCAAATTTATTCAGAAGTCAAAACTGTTCCGGAATGTCTCTAATTTATTCAGAGTAGTCTAAAAATGATTTAAATTGTTCCTATAAATCTCAAATTTATTCAAGTCACAAATGTTCCGGGATGTCTTATATTTATTCAGAATAGTCTAAAAATGATTTAAATTGTTCCCAAGTGTATCAAATTTATTCAAAACGATCTAAAAGTATTTTAAATTGTTCTCATAAATCTCAAATTTATTCAGAAGTCAAAAATGTTCCGGGATATCTCAAATTTATTCAGAGTAGACTAAAAATAATTTAAATTGTTCCCAAGTGTCTCAAATTTATTTAAAACGATCTGAAAGTATTTTAAATTGTTCCCATAAATCTCAAATTTATTCAGAAGTTAAAACTATTCCAGAATGTCTCTAATTTATTCAGAGTAGTCTAAAAATGATTCAAACTGTTCCCAAGTGTATCAAATTTATTCAAAACAATCTAAAAGTATTTTAAACTTCCCACAAATCTCAAATTTATTCAGAAATCAAAAATATTCCGGAATATCTCATATTTATTCAGAGTTGTCTAAAAATAATTTATATTGTTCCCAAGTGTCTCAAATTTATTCAAAACGATCTTAAAGTATTTTAAATTGTTCCCATAAATCTCAAATTTATTCAGAAGTCAAAACTATTCCAGAATGTCTCTAATTTATTCAGAGTAGTCTAACAATGATTTAAATTGTTCCCAAGTGTTTCAAATTTATTCAAAACTATCTAAAAGTATTTTAAATTGTTCCCATAAATCGCAAATTTATTCAGAAGTCAAAAATGTTCCGGGATGTCTTAAATTTATTCAAAGTAGTATAAAAATGATTCAAACTGTTCCCAAGTGTATCAAATTTATTCAAAACAATCTAAAAGTATTTTAAACTTCCCACAAATCTCAAATTTATGCAGTAATCAAAAATATTCCGGAATATCTCAAATTTATTCAGAGTTGTCTAAAAATAATTTAAATTGTTCCCAAGTGTCTCAAATTTATTCAAAACGATCTTAAAGTATTTTAAATTGTTCCCATAAATCTCAAATTTATTCAGAAGTCAGAACTATTCCAGAATGTCTCTAATTTATTCAGAGTAGTCTAAAATGATTTAAATTGTTCCCAAGTGTATCAAATTTATTCAAAACTATCTAAAAGTATTTTAAATTGTTCCCATAAATCGCAAATTTATTCAGAAGTCAAAAATTTTCCGGGATATCTCAAATTTATTCAAAGTAGTCTAAAAATAATTTAAATTGTTCCCAACTGTCTCAAATTTATTCAAAACTATCTAAAAGTATTTTAAATTGTTCTCATAAATCGTAAATTTATTCAGAAGTCAAAAATGTTCCGGGATGTCTCAAATTTATTCAGAGTAGTCTAAAAATAATTTAAATTGTTCCCAACTGTCTCAAATTTATTCAAAACTATCTAAAAGTATTTTAAATTGTTCTCATAAATCGTAAATTTATTCAGAAGTCAAAAATGTTCCGGGATGTCTCAAATTTATTCAAAGTAATCTAAAAATAATTTAAATTGTTCCCAACTGTCTCAAATTTATTCAAAACTATCTAAAAGTATTTTAAATTGTTCTCATAAATCGTAAATTTATTCAGAAGTCAAAAATGTTCCGGGATGTCTCAAATTTATTCAGAGTAGTCTAAAAATGATTCAAACTGCTCCCAAGTGTATCAAATTTATTCAAAACAATCAAAGTATTTTAAACTGTTCCCACAAATCTCAAATTTATTCAAAAGTCAAAAATGTTCCGGGATGTCTCATATTTATTCAGAGTAGTCTAAAAATGATTTAAATTGTTCCCAAGTGTATCAAATTTATTCAAAACTATCTAAAAGTATTTTAAATTGTTCCCACAAATTTATTCAGAAGTGAAAAATGTTCCGGAATATCTCAAATTTATATAGAGATGTCTAAAAATGTTTTTAATTGTTCTCAAGTGTCTCAAATTTATTCACAACTGAAAATTGGCAATAATCATTTTCTCTGGCTTAGAAGATCTGTTTTCATAAATACATCAAAATAACCTTAAATTCAGATTCTATGCTGTTTAAAATATAAACTTATTTCCACCTCTTAAAACAGTTGGAATAAGTTTTATTTAAATATTTCTAAGATAAGGATCCGTTCCGAACCTCGATTTTCGATTTTGTCAAAACTTCAAGTTCAAACCTTATTTGGTGATGAAACTGGCTGAAATTTACAGGAAACAGGTAAAATTAACTAAAATTCATGTGTTTATACTCAAAATTTATCTAAAACATCTATTTTCATATAAAAATATTCATTTGACACCTACATTTAAAAGTTTTTTAACGCGGTAAACTAAACAGCATATTGCCAAATAACAGAAAAAAAAACGTTTACCGTTACAACAAATGTAGGACAAAAATTATCATTTAAAATTAATATTTTAGATAATTTTTAAGTATAACGACATATGAAATCAAATACAAATCATTTATTTATACTCAAATAAGGTTTATAATTATACAATATTTATTTAAATTTGCATTTTCAGAAAAAATGGGGTCAATTTTGTTTATTACTTGTTGGCAATATTACACATGTTTGTCAACATTAATTAACCTTACATCAGGATGTGTGTTTGTTTTTGATATTATTTTGATGTTTTATGTGATTTATTGAGTTTACTTACATTTGTAGCAGAATATAGTGATATATTCAACTTGTGGTAAGTAAATATATATCATTTTTTTTATTTAATACCTATTATGTTAAATATGAACAATAATGCGTCATATGTTTACATTAAAAAATAAGGTACGGGATGTCTAAAAATGTTTGGAATTGTTCTCAACTGTCTCGAATTCATTCAAAATTGTCGAAAAATGTTTTAAATTGTTCTCAACTATTTCAAATTTATTCAGAAGTGTCTAAAAATATTTTGAATTGTTCGCAAGTGCCTTATTTTATTCAGAACTGTCTATAAGTGTTTTAAATTGTTTTCAACTGTTTCAAATTTATTCGGAAGTGTTTAAAAATGTTTTGAATTGTTTCCAAGTGTCTCAATTCTATTCAGAACTCTAAAAGTGTTTTAAATTGTTCCCATAAGTCTCAAATTTATTCAGAAGTGTCCAAAAATGTTTGAATTCTTCAAAAGGGCCTCAGTTTTATTCAGAACTGTCTAAAAGTGTTTTAAATTGTTCCCATAAGTATCAAATTTATTCAGAAGTGTCCAAAAATGTTTGAATTCTTCAAAAGGGCCTCAGTTTTATTCAGAACTGTCTAAAAGTGTTTTAAATTGTTCCCATAAGTATCAAATTTATTCAGAAGTGCCTAAAAATGTTTTGGATTTTTCAAAAGGGCCTCAATTTTATTCAGAACTGTCTAAAATTGTTCCCATGTCTCAAATTTATTCAGAAGTGCCTAAAAATGTTTTGAATTCCTCAAAAGGGTCTCAATTTTATTCAGAACTGTCTAAAAGTAATTTAAATTGTTCCCATAAATCCCAAATTTATTCAGAAGTGTCTAAAAATGTTTTAATTTGTTTTCAACTGCGTCGAATTCATACAAATTGTCGAAAAATGTTTTAAATTGTTCCCAACTGTTTCAAATTTATTCAGAAGTGTCTGAAAATGTTTTTAATTCTTCAAAAGAGCATCAATTTTATTCAGAACTGTCTAAGAGTGTTTTAAATTGTTCCCATTAGTGTAAAATTTATTCAGATGTGCCTAAAAATGTTTCGAATTCTTCAAAAGGGCCTCAATTTTATTCAGAACTGTCTAAAATTGTTCCCATAAGTCTCAAATTTATTCAGAAGTGCCTAAAATGTTTTGAATTCCTCAAAAGGGTCTCAATTTTATTCAGAACTGTCTAAAAGTAATTTAAATTGTTCCCATAAATCCCAAATTTATTCAGAAGTGTCTAAAAATGTTTTGAATCGTTTTCAACTGTCTCGAATTCATTCAAAATGTCGAAAAATGTTTTAAATTGTTCCCAACTGTTTCAAATATATTTAGAATTGTCAAAAATGTTTTTAATTCTTCAAAAGAGCCTCAATTTTATTCAGAACTGTCTAAGAGTGTTTTAAATTGTTCCCATTATTCTAAAATTTATTCAGATGTGCCTAAAAATGTTTCGAATTCTTCAAAAGGGCCTCAATTTTAATCAGAACTTTCTAAAAGTGTTTTAAATTGTTCCCATAAGTCCTAAATTTATTCAGAAGTGTCTAAAAATGTTTTGAATTGTTCTCAACTAAAGTATCTAAAATTGTTCCCAGAAATCTCAAACTTATTCATAAAATAATATTATTTTTGGTAAATGTTTCTTTATGGGATATCAGCCAAGATTAAATACACAAGTAATGTTTAAATCATTTATTGTAACATCAGAAAATAGAATTTACATAAAATCTTATTTAAAAATAAATAACAAAACTGTGCGTCCTAATAATAAAACAAAAAGTGCTTGGAGTAACTTTTAAAATATCACATTCTAGTAGTCATCTTAGCTAGAAAAAGGTCGTTACTATGCCTTTCTCATCAATTTTAAGGATTTTAATCACTTTTAGCTAAACATTTGTTGATAAATGTGCAGACCGAGTTCACATACATGGTTTTATGGTGTGAATAGTGCTTTACGTGTGGACTCTTTTCGAAACAAAGAGATGTTACGTCCACACCCAACTTTTGGCGGTCATTTGCAAAGTTTTCGATATCCTGTAACATACAATATAAGTGAGTTTGTTTCATCCACCTTATAACCATGATTTGGCACCAATTGGTGTTTTAAATATTTCCTGACTGTCTCAAATTCATTCAGAATTGTATATAAATATTTGAAATTGTTCTCAAACATGTTTAAATTTATTCAAAACTGTCTCAAAATCTTTTAATTGTTCCTAAGTGTTCCAAATTTATTTAGAATTACGTAAAATTGTTTTAAATTATTCTTAACTGTCTCATATTTATTCAAAACTGATTAAAAAGTTTTAATTGTTCCCAAGTGTGTAAAAAATATTCAGAACTGTGTAAAAGTGTTTTAAATTGTTCCCATAAGTCTCAAATTTATTCAGAATTGCCTAAAGATGATTTAAATTGTTCTCAACTGTCTCAAATTTACACAGAAGTGTCCAAACATGTTTAAAGTTATTCATAACTGTCTCAAAATATTTGAATTGTTCCCAAGTGTGCCAAATTTATTCAGAATTACCTAAAATTGTTTTAAATTGTTCTCAACTGTCTCAAATTTATTTAAAACTGTCTAAATGTTTTTAATTGTTCCCAAGTGTGTCAAAAATATTCAGAACTGTGTAAAAGTGTTTAAATTGTTCCCATAAGTCTCAAATTTATTCAGAAATCTCTAAAAATGATTTAAATTGTTCTCAACTGTTTCAAATTTGTACAAAAGTATCTAAACATGTTTAAATTTATTCAAAACTGTCTCAAAATGTTTGAATTGTTCCCAAGTGTTCCAAATATATTCAGAATTATCTAAAATTGTTTTAAATTGTTCTCAACTATCTCAAATTTATTCAAAACTGTCTAAAATGTTTCAATTGTTCCCTAGTGTATCAAAAATATTCAAAACTGTGTAAAAGTGTGTAAATTGTTCCCATAAGTCTTTAGATTTATTCAGAAATGTGTAAAAATTATTTAAATTGTTCTCAACTATCTCAAATTTATAAAGAAGTATCTAAACATGTTTAAATTTATTCAAAAGTGTCTCAAAATGTTTCAATTTTTCCGAAAAGTGTTCCAAATTTATTCAGAATTACCTAAAATTGTTTTAAATTGTTCTCAACTGTCTCAAATTTATTCAAAAATGTCTCAAAATGTTTGAATTGTTCCCAAGTGTTTCAAATTTATTCAAAAATGTTTCAAAATGTTTGAATTATTCCCAAGTGTTTCAAATTTAGTCAGAATTACTTAAAATTGTTTTAAATTGTTCTCAACGGTCTCAAATTTATTCAAAACTGTCTAACATGCTTTAACTGTTCCCAGGTGTGTCAAAAATATTCAGAACTGTATAAAAGTGTTTAAAATGTTCCCATAAGTCTCAAATTTCTTCAGAAATGTCTGAAAATGATTTAAATTGTTCTCAACTGTCTCAAATTTGTGAAAAAGTATCTGAACATGTTTAAATTTATTCAAAACTGTCTGAAAATGTTTGAATTGTTCCCAAGTGTATCAAAAATATTCATAACTGTATAAAAGTGTTTAAATTGTTTCCATAAGTTTCAAATTTATTCAGAAATGTCTAAAAATTATTTAAATTGTTCTCAACTGTCTCAAATTTATACAGAAGTGTCTAAACATGTTTAAATTTATTAAAAACTGTCTCAAAATGTTTGAATTGTACCAAATTTATTTAGAATTACCTAAAATCATTTTAAAATGTTCTCAACTGATTCTACTTTATTCAAAACTGTGTAAAATGTTTTAATTGTCCCCTAGTCTGCCAAAAATATTCAGAACCTTGTAAAAGTGTTTAAATAGTTCCCATAAGTCTCAAATTTCTTCAGAAATGTCTAAAAATTATTTAAATTGTTCTCAACTGTCTCAAATTTATACAGAAGAGTCTAAACATGTTTAAATTTATTCAAAACTGCCTCAAAATATTTGAATTGTTCCCAAGTATTCCAAATTTATTCAGAATTACCTAAAATTGTTTTAAATTATTCTCAGCTGTCTCAAATTTATTCAGAACTGTCTAAAATGTTTTAATTGTCCCCTAGTCTGCCAAAAATATTCAGAACCTTGTAAAAGTGTTTAAATAGTTCCCATAAGTCTCAAATTTCTTCAGAAATGTCTAAAAATTATTTAAATTGTTCTCAACTGTCTCAAATTTATACAGAAGTGTCTAAACATGTTTAAATTTATTAAAAACTGTCTCAAAATGTTTGAATTGTACCAAATTTATTTAGAATTACCTAAAATCATTTTAAAATGTTCTCAACTGATTCTACTTTATTCAAAACTGTGTAAAATGTTTTAATTGTCCCCTAGTCTGCCAAAAATATTCAGAACCTTGTAAAAGTGTTTAAATAGTTCCCATAAGTCTCAAATTTCTTCAGAAATGTCTAAAAATTATTTAAATTGTTCTCAACTGTCTCAAATTTATACAGAAGTGTCTAAACATGTTTAAATTTATTCAAAACTGCCTCAAAATGTTTGAATTTTTCCCAAGTATTCCAAATTTATTCAGAATTACCTAAAATTGTTTTAAATTATTCTCAGCTGTCTCAAATTTATTCAGAACTGTCTAAAATGTTTTAATTGTTCCCAAGTGTATCAAAAACTGTATAAAAGTGTTTAAATTGTTTCCATAAGTTTCAAATTTATTCAGAAATGTCTAAAAATTATTTAAATTGTTCTCAACTGTCTCAAATTTATACAGAAGTGTCTAAACATGTTTAAATTTATTCAAAACTGTCTCAAAATGTTTGAATTGTACCAAATTTATTTAGAATTACCTAAAATCATTTTAAAATGTTCTCAACTGATTCTACTTTATTCAAAACTGTGTAAAATGTTTTAATTGTCCCCTAGTCTGCCAAAAATATTCAGAACCTTGTAAAAGTGTTTAAATAGTTCCCATAAGTCTCAAATTTCTTCAGAAATGTCTAAAAATTATTTAAATTGTTCTCAACTGTCTCAAATTTATACAGAAGTGTCTAAACATGTTTAAATTTATTCAAAACTGCCTCAAAATATTTGAATTGTTCCCAAGTATTCCAAATTTATTCAGAATTACCTAAAATTGTTTTAAATTATTCTCAGCTGTCTCAAATTTATTCAGAACTGTCTAAAATGTTTTAATTGTCCCCTAGTCTGCCAAAAATATTCAGAACCTTGTAAAAGTGTTTAAATAGTTCCCATAAGTCTCAAATTTCTTCAGAAATGTCTAAAAATTATTTAAATTGTTCTCAACTGTCTCAAATTTATACAGAAGTGTCTAAACATGTTTAAATTTATTAAAAACTGTCTCAAAATGTTTGAATTGTACCAAATTTATTTAGAATTACCTAAAATCATTTTAAAATGTTCTCAACTGATTCTACTTTATTCAAAACTGTGTAAAATGTTTTAATTGTCCCCTAGTCTGCCAAAAATATTCAGAACCTTGTAAAAGTGTTTAAATAGTTCCCATAAGTCTCAAATTTCTTCAGAAATGTCTAAAAATTATTTAAATTGTTCTCAACTGTCTCAAATTTATACAGAAGAGTCTAAACATGTTTAAATTTATTCAAAACTGCCTCAAAATATTTGAATTGTTCCCAAGTATTCCAAATTTATTCAGAATTACCTAAAATTGTTTTAAATTATTCTCAGCTGTCTCAAATTTATTCAGAACTGTCTAAAATGTTTTAATTGTCCCCTAGTCTGCCAAAAATATTCAGAACCTTGTAAAAGTGTTTAAATAGTTCCCATAAGTCTCAAATTTCTTCAGAAATGTCTAAAAATTATTTAAATTGTTCTCAACTGTCTCAAATTTATACAGAAGTGTCTAAACATGTTTAAATTTATTAAAAACTGTCTCAAAATGTTTGAATTGTACCAAATTTATTTAGAATTACCTAAAATCATTTTAAAATGTTCTCAACTGATTCTACTTTATTCAAAACTGTGTAAAATGTTTTAATTGTCCCCTAGTCTGCCAAAAATATTCAGAACCTTGTAAAAGTGTTTAAATAGTTCCCATAAGTCTCAAATTTCTTCAGAAATGTCTAAAAATTATTTAAATTGTTCTCAACTGTCTCAAATTTATACAGAAGTGTCTAAACATGTTTAAATTTATTCAAAACTGCCTCAAAATATTTGAATTGTTCCCAAGTATTCCAAATTTATTCAGAATTACCTAAAATTGTTTTAAATTATTCTCAGCTGTCTCAAATTTATTCAGAACTGTCTAAAATGTTTTAATTGTCCCCTAGTCTGCCAAAAATATTCAGAACCTTGTAAAAGTGTTTAAATAGTTCCCATAAGTCTCAAATTTCTTCAGAAATGTCTAAAAATTATTTAAATTGTTCTCAACTGTCTCAAATTTATACAGAAGTGTCTAAACATGTTTAAATTTATTAAAAACTGTCTCAAAATGTTTGAATTGTACCAAATTTATTTAGAATTACCTAAAATCATTTTAAAATGTTCTCAACTGATTCTACTTTATTCAAAACTGTGTAAAATGTTTTAATTGTCCCCTAGTCTGCCAAAAATATTCAGAACCTTGTAAAAGTGTTTAAATAGTTCCCATAAGTCTCAAATTTCTTCAGAAATGTCTAAAAATTATTTAAATTGTTCTCAACTGTCTCAAATTTATACAGAAGAGTCTAAACATGTTTAAATTTATTCAAAACTGCCTCAAAATATTTGAATTGTTCCCAAGTATTCCAAATTTATTCAGAATTACCTAAAATTGTTTTAAATTATTCTCAGCTGTCTCAAATTTATTCAGAACTGTCTAAAATGTTTTAATTGTCCCCTAGTCTGCCAAAAATATTCAGAACCTTGTAAAAGTGTTTAAATAGTTCCCATAAGTCTCAAATTTCTTCAGAAATGTCTAAAAATTATTTAAATTGTTCTCAACTGTCTCAAATTTATACAGAAGTGTCTAAACATGTTTAAATTTATTAAAAACTGTCTCAAAATGTTTGAATTGTACCAAATTTATTTAGAATTACCTAAAATCATTTTAAAATGTTCTCAACTGATTCTACTTTATTCAAAACTGTGTAAAATGTTTTAATTGTCCCCTAGTCTGCCAAAAATATTCAGAACCTTGTAAAAGTGTTTAAATAGTTCCCATAAGTCTCAAATTTCTTCAGAAATGTCTAAAAATTATTTAAATTGTTCTCAACTGTCTCAAATTTATACAGAAGTGTCTAAACATGTTTAAATTTATTAAAAACTGTCTCAAAATGTTTGAATTGTACCAAATTTATTTAGAATTACCTAAAATCATTTTAAAATGTTCTCAACTGATTCTACTTTATTCAAAACTGTGTAAAATGTTTTAATTGTCCCCTAGTCTGCCAAAAATATTCAGAACCTTGTAAAAGTGTTTAAATAGTTCCCATAAGTCTCAAATTTCTTCAGAAATGTCTAAAAATTATTTAAATTGTTCTCAACTGTCTCAAATTTATACAGAAGTGTCTAAACATGTTTAAATTTATTCAAAACTGCCTCAAAATGTTTGAATTTTTCCCAAGTATTCCAAATTTATTCAGAATTACCTAAAATTGTTTTAAATTATTCTCAGCTGTCTCAAATTTATTCAGAACTGTCTAAAATGTTTTAATTGTTCCCAAGTGTATCAAAAACTGTATAAAAGTGTTTAAATTGTTTCCATAAGTTTCAAATTTATTCAGAAATGTCTAAAAATTATTTAAATTGTTCTCAACTGTCTCAAATTTATACAGAAGTGTCTAAACATGTTTAAATTTATTCAAAACTGTCTCAAAATGTTTTAATTATTCCCACGTGTTCCAAATTTATTCAGAACTGTCTAAAAATATTTTATATTGTTCTTAACTGTCGCGATAGATAAAAAAGGAATATAATTATAAATTCACCTGGTATGGAATCAAAGTGTCGACTTTGGAATAAATAAAATGTTGAGGCCACATATTAGTCTCTCCTTTCAAATTTTCCATCGGATTCGATTGAATTGCACTCTTAGTTGGTTTTACAAAATTAGTTACAACCTAAAAACCAATTATCAAAATAGTTTCATCTTTTAGTAAGGTCACGTTAGAATTATTGAGGCATAACGTAATAGTGACTATCGTAAATTCGCAGTTACGTAATAAATCTAAAGAGCAAAATTAGGTGTCACAAGACATTTTTACCTCCCGACATAAGGGAGGTAATGTTTTTGGTCCTAAAATTCAATAGCGAGTTTTTAGTAAATAAGCACGAATTACGGTCCCCACAACACTTTTTTTTATTATTTTTACAATGATGTCTGTTTGGCTGTGTGTGACTATTTTTTCCTCCACGATATTCATATAAACGATTAGATTTTGGGTAATATTGGACATCCGGAAGTGGTACTTTACTTGAAGCCCATAACAGTTTTTAATGAAAAACTATATTTAAATATAATCCAAAACTTATCAATTTTAGCATTTAAGACTTTTATATCAAGGGGAACAACGTATATTAGTTTTGAGTTAAATTGATAAACCGGAAGTGATACTTTTCTTGAAGCTCTGAACAGATTTTCGTGGAAAATATATTATGATATATTCCAAAACTTCAAATTTGATATTTAAGATTTTTATATGAAGAGAAACAACATATATTAGTTTTTGAGTTAAATTGATAAACCGGAAGTGATACTTTACTTGAGCTCTGAATAGATTTTTGTGAAAAATATATTAAGATATAATCCAAAACTTTTTAAATCTGGTATTTAAGACTTTTATATGACTGAGAACGATATATTAGATTTTTGCTAAAATTGATAAGCCGGAAGTGGTAGTTTACTGGAAGCTCTAAACATATTTTTTTGAAACAAAATTATTAAAATATGATCCAAAACTTCTCAAATTGGTTTTTTTAACTCGTATATATATTTTTGAAACAACATATTAGATTTTGACTATATATGATAAACCGGAAGTGGTACTTAATTTGGAGCTCTTAACAGATTTTCGAGGAAAAACAATAAAATATAATCCAAAATTTCGTATTACAGACTTTTCTATTTATTAGAACAACAAAATCAACCGGAAATGATACTTTACTTGAGAAATTGCATCAATAAATTATCATAAAATATCATACGTGCCATCTCAATAATTCTAGCGTGATTTTTTGACAGCTTACCTCAAATAACCAAATCACACTTAAAAAAAGTGTCAATAAAAACGACATGGGGATGTTATAATAAAAATTCCCTCCAATTATTGCTGAAATGGCTCTGTACAGACTTAAAATTCGTCGTTTGCCGGGAGCCGAATCGAAAATCACGCCTTTAACCTAAAAATTAGCCGGTTGTCGAAATGTTAAAATGAGGTTATGTATACCTACTTGCAGTGGTTTTGGTGTATTTTGTAAAGCGGCGGAAAAATTTTGATACAGAAAAGCGCCCCCGTTGGAGAAAACATGGACAATTATTGGATGTGTCTCGAAACTCATATCTGTAAGTAGTTTTACTAATTTTTCTCCGATAGCTTTCATTTGATATCTTCTCCAGAACAGACAATTTACAGGCGCTGTGTATCGTATTGTTATTAACCTAAAAGAAAAATCAACATTTATGTTAAAATTAACTGTGATATGTATTTTTTACCCTTTTTCTTCATAAATTGCTGAATACTTCGACAAGTATTTGTCTTGACACCCAGCCCAGCCAAATAGCAACACTATAGGTATTTTTTTCTCATTTACAACAAAAACATAGTCATTTTCTGTTAGTTGTTGGTTGTAATTAAAATTCGGATTTGGAAATTTGATGTAATATTCTAAGTTATCTAAGTCCGCCATGTTAGCGGTAATCTGCTTCACGCGCAGTCTAAGTATTGATTTTTGTTTGGTTTGACATAATTATTAAAATACTAACCTATTTATAATATAAATTATATTTGACAGTTTAACAATATTTTTGTCGAATAATGTCTTTCTAATATAGTTATACATATGCATTAATTTAAATTAAATTTCAATAGGGGATTCCGATCGTGACGTCACAAAGTGCGCCATTTGCGGTGAAATCTTGAACTATGTGGACAAATAGACATTTTCTGTTGACAAGTGTTCGGTTAGTGATGAAAATGATTTTTTTTTTAGTGCAGAGTTAGTGCCAGGGGCGAAATTAAAAAAGGAAAACATTACAAATCATTCTGTGAATGACTTAAAAAAGATGGTTAATATCGTGGTCTGAAAAAAGGCGGAAAAAGAGCGATCTTATTTTAAGGTTTTAGTTTCGGTTAGTTACTGGGCATTTACTGATTTATACTAACTCAAATTGTTTCGAAGTTTTCAGAAATCAAAATTATATGAATGCGGAAAGCACTAATAATATATTACCCTGTATTGATGGTGGTAAATGGGTATCTGCGGTAATTTCATGTAATACGTGTGTGCTAGTTGATGTATATAAAGTGGGGCTATTTTCCATCTCATAACCTATTTAACTACGGTCACATATACCACTACTTCCAAGAAACCATTTAGTTTGATGTAGTTACGCATAAACCATGAGAGATGAGATCGGCTTGGAAAATGGCATAAAATTAATTCCTCTCATATATTTTTTATATTTATTCCTGTAATCACTCTTACAGAGGCCATTCTCGTACCTAATACCTATATTTTAATGTAAAACACAAATTTCACAAGGCTATCAACTTGACAGCACGATGACAGTTACTTGTATGTCCACATAGTTCATAAAAATACCGCGACGGGGCGCTTAGAATTCGCTTAATCGGAATCCCCTATAGTGTAAATGTTCAAGGCCTGAATAAGTTTCACATAATTGAGAATAATTTTAAATAGTTTCGGGAAATGGGCTATTTTTACTTGAAGTGCATAAAAATATAAGACCACGAGTTAAAAATTACTCCAAATAAGCGAGATATTAAGGTCCGAATTATAGACAAGATCGTCCCAAATGTATCCGACCTTCCATCATATCTTCGCGCCTGACAATTTTAGCGCCCTCTGCTGGGTACAACGATCAAATATAACTAGACAAAACATTCCCTATCCCTCCTCACTGAATGTTTTGATTTCGGCTGGCCAGACAGAAACTATACTCTATCCGTTTTAACTATAAATCGCTGGGTGAGATAGGGCCTAAGATTTTAGCTATCTGATTGGTTAAAACGTGAACCGAGTTTCCACAGTAAAATAATTGACGCGAAATTTATATTTGTTTGACAACTGTATCAATTATTTTGACGTCTGACATAAAATAAATAAAAGTTAACAAAGTCAATAGTACACTATTTATTACATATTATTAATTTCTGTTCAGTTCTGTTTGTTAAGTATATTATTGTTCTTTTCGTTTATATAATTTTCATAGTTTTCGTTGTGCGCGTTGTCTTAGTTTTTAGTTAGTTAGTTTTGTTATTGTGGATAAAAATAAACATGTACGTACAAAAAATGACAATTGAAAGATTTTTTTTAAAATCCAGGAATGGCGCCAAAATTTGACTTCTTTATTTAATACAATGTAAAAACGGCCGCGCTCGAAACGCCATCTAGTCTATAGTTAAAACAACGGATAGAGTATGAGGCGCGGGCAGACACGTGACTTTGACAAGTGCTTCTAGGGCCCCTCAAGGGTGCCAAGTATACAGCTTGTGTAACTTGCCTGTTATATATCATTTTAAGCGTAAAATTAATAAATAAAATTGTTAAACTAATTATTAATGAATATCATGTTGTTTTATTTTCTAACACAAACTTAATTTTTAAAATATTTATATAAAAATAGAGCGATTAGTGCTGCCATCTACGATACAAAGATTTCTTTTCGCGTTCAATTTGAGGAAACCATCAGTTCATGTTGAATGCTCTATTTTTATAAAAATTAATTTAAAAATTAAGTTTAATGTCTCAGAAAATAAAACAACATGATATTTATTAATAATAACTAGTTTTACAATTTTATATATTAATTTTACGCTTAAATTGATTTGGCAACACAAGCAAGTTACAGAAGCTGTATACTTGGCACCCTTGAGGGGCCCTACAAGCACTTGTCAAAGTCATGTGTCTGGCCGCGTCTCATAGAGATGGAGATATATAACGACTACAAATGTACTAGACAAAACATGGCTAACCAAGCAGCTGTTCCGTGTAGGGTACCTTTATAACCAGGGTATGGCCATGGGCCAAGATCGCCGCCATTGTCGGTAATTGATTTTCCTATTTATTTGTAATAAATGTGATATATTATAAAATAATATTAAATAATCACACTGTGAATTTAAAAAGGTAATAAAAATGAATTTATTTAAGATATATACAATTATTATTAAGACATACATTTAGAGGTTATGTAGAATATATGATATGTGTTGTTATTATCACATCTAATTTAACCCATTAGCGCCCAGTGATCTATTTATAGATCACAACAAATAAAAAATTATAACAACATTTACTTATATTTTTATTCATTTAAGTGATTTACATTAATATTTAGGAATAGTGCAATAGATGAAGACCATTTACTTATCATTTTTTAAACAAGAAATATATTTTATGAATTTTCTAAAAACACGAAAATATCTGTCTTGTACACTAGCAAATTTATTTATTTATACACGGAACCCTAATAAGTACTAAATAATTATATATAATAAAATGGGTTACTGAAACATGTATGTATATTATTTCATAACTTGTTCTACATTTTGCTTTGTATAAGTGAAATTATAAACAATTTTGTTTAGCTGATCTTTATATATGCCACTGGGCAGAAACAATATCTCATTAGAAATGTGCAGTACGAATCTCGTCTTCTACCGTTTGTAGCAAGTGTATGTGCTGGTTGTAAGTGCGAACATTTAGTCTTAGACAGTTGCTAAAATAAATACATTTGGTGCTCTTTTTAGTAAAATATTCTGTGGTTTTTACTTCTGTGGTGAAAAATATAACTGGTAAGTAGGCTTATATAGTATTTTATTCTTTTTATTGTGGGTTACTGATTGTTCATTTTATAATTTTGTAATAATTACAATATAAAAAATAAACAAATGTAATTTCATAGTTTGAAAAATATAAAGTACTAATAATTATAATTTTATTTTTTTAGAAGATGTATTCGAAAAGAGCTCTCAGTATGCGAGAAATAGAAGATATTGTGAACGATCCAAATTTCTATATTGATGATTATAATGCTACTCTAGACATTGTTGTGTTGCCACCAGATCCAGATTATGTGACAGATGAAGACGAAGCTGATGATGACGAATTAGGCTTAGCAGAAGTTCAAGATGTTCCAGGTCAGTTGGAAGTGCAATGCGGTAGCGATGACCATGATAAAGAAGACATTGCAGAAGTTCAGAGTACTAGTGCCATTCCTGTGCAAAAAGGAGCAAAAAAGCAGAGGCTTTCTGATTCGCTGCCAAAATGGAAAAAATGTGATCCTAAATATACTTTTACCGATACAAATTTAATTGTTTTTGAGAAAGACAAAATTGAAATATTGATAAAAGAACATGGAGCCCTCAGTCCGCTGCAAATTTTTGAGAAGTTTCTTTCTCATGATATACTAGAATATATCAAGGAAGAAACATTGCGTTATGCTCAGCGTGTAAAAAATGATGCATCTTTCACTTTACATATTGACGAACTAAAGTGTTTTATAGGAATACTGTTGTTTTCTGGTTATCACCAAGTTCCGAGCGAAAGAATGTACTGGTCAGCAGATGCGGATTTGGGAGTTCCTATTGTGCAAGCAGGAATGTCACGCAATAGATATACTAAAATAAAATCTATGCTACATTTTGCAGACAATGATAAATTAGATAAAGACGACAGAGCTTATAAACTTCGACCTCTCATAGAAAAAATGAATGAAAAATTCCAACAATTTGGAATTTTTACATCGTATTTGTCAATCGATGAAATGATTGTAAAGTACTACGGACACCATGGTCTGAAACAGTTTATTCGAGGCAAGCCCATAAGATTCGGGTACAAATTATGGGCGATGTGTGGATCAAATGGTTATTGTCATAAATTTATTTTGTATACCGGCAAAGAGACAAATAAACAACCAGGCTTGACACTAGGGTCAAGGGTTGTGACGGAATTGTTGTCTTGTGTACCAACTTCTAATGAGCATGCTGTCTTTTTTGATAACTTTTTTACGAATCGAGACTTATTGGTTCACTTAAAAAATACTGGATTTCGGGCAACAGGAACTGTGCGTGATAACAGAACAGATAATTGCCCTATGAAGTCTGCAAAAGATTTGGCCAAGGAACCTCGTGGTTCTTTTGATCATAGATATGACACTATGTCTGATATACTCATGGTACGATGGCATGACAATAAATGCGTAATAGTAGCAAGTAATTACGATAAAATACAGCCTTTAGCTAAAGCAAGTCGCTGGAAACGAGAAACTAAACAAAGAATTGAGGTACCGCAACCGAAATTGATACATAACTATAATAAACATATGGGAGGTGTCGACCATCATGACTGGCTTATTGGTAAATATGGAATCCAAATACGTGGGAATATATATATATATATATATATATATATATATATATATATATATATATATATATATATATATATATATATATATATATATATATATATGGCACTAACTAATTCCTGGATTTTATACCGCTGCATGCATGGTCGCGATGCTATTAGCAGTCTTGATTTTCGTAGAGCGGTTGCAGTTCCATACATGAAACTCACGGCCTGTAGTAAGAGAAAAACCAAAGCTGAAGTAGCCCTTGAAGATGTTCGTTTCGATGGTCTAAATCATTTCATACAATATCGAGATGGTCAAAGAAGATGCCAAAGAAAAAATTGCAAGAGCAGACCTAAAAGCTATTGTATGAAATGCGACGTTACCCTCTGTTCAAATTGTTTTTTGCCATACCACCAAAAATAGATATTTATTGATAGCTATTATAATAAAAAAATATTTTGTAGATTTCTAACTATGATATAATTTGTTGTATACTATTGGTTTTATAAGTAGAATAAAAAAAATGTGTTGAAGATATATATTGAATCTGCCCAGTGATCTGTTTATAGAACACCACTTTTTTGAAAAACTGCTTGGTGAATATTTTTTATTTTATTTTTTTACTGTTATTTAGAATGATGTTGAACACAAATGGTAAATATTTTTTTAAAAAAAATTAAAAAAATGTCTTGGGCGTTAATGGGTTAATATCACTAGTTCTTAATTACATAATAATTATATATTCTAAACTTACCTTTTAAAAATATAAATGATTGTGCTTAATATTGGTAATTTATAGTTGTTTTCAATATGTCAGTAATCGTGGTGGGAATCTTAACAAACTACACAAGTAAATAAAATAAAATATATTACTTACACTATAAATACGTATTAAAATGATAATTAAATGTGTGTTTCATTAAAATAAAACAAATATCCACGAAAATACATAATAATTTGCGCAAGAACAACACATATAACAGCTGTCCCGGTAATGGCGGACGAAACGTGAGCCACGCCATGGCCATACCCTGGTTATAAAGGTACCCTAGTTCCGTGTCGCTGGTCGCGCCATCTGATGGATTTCCCGTTAAATATTTCTGGGAGGGATTTATTACGTGTAGAATGGTGTTTTATATATACACGAACCGTTTTGTCAGTTTAAAATATATTTGAAGCACCACTTGAAATAGAAAATACGTGTGTTATCATAAGCTGTGATTTTGAAAACGTCGACATATCTTTCTTATACGTTTGCGCGGTAAATTCGCGCCAGTGTGAGGACTGTCAGACTATCACTACTTGTCACTGTGCTGTGTACTTTTACTCGACGACAATTTGGAGAATATTTCCCGTTGATTTGGGAGAACCGTTAGTTAATATGTAATTTGTGTATTCCATTTATTTACATGTTTCTTGAACTTTGGCGTATATTTTTGTCAAGGTCAGTATAAAGATTTCCTTCGTGCGCTTTGTATAAAGTTGTCTACTAATAATTTATCGTAGATCTCATAAATATTATACAATTAAACATTTTACATTCAATAGCATGTATGTTTCATAGATATTTTATTTTTCATTATTGTTATCAAAGGCACACAGATATGTATTGTCCCATAACCTATTTTGAATCGAAGTATTTTGTTCCTAAGTTATAATTATTGAACTAAATTTTTTATTTGATAAAACCACAAAATATATAAACTTTAAAACCATGTTGTGTGCTTGAGAAATATGTTATCAGATTTTTAATAAAATTCAACTGTACTTATGTCATTCGACGAACCGATGGTATCCATTTTTGTCGCCTTACCTGTTCCCAAGGTTAATAAGGGAAGGAGTAAAAGTGAATCTTATTATCCCCATTATATTTAGATTATTTGTACTCTACAACACAACATGTTTGATGACTTTTTACCACGGTTTTCGCGTGTTTACGAACTGTCATCCCAGCCACGTCCCAGCCATAGTGTTAAAAAATCCGCGAGTGGCGCGACGATACGTACTTAGTTAGTCTATACCTCACTATTGTTTGTTATGTTCTCAGCTGGACAGAAAGAGACAACTAGAGATAGAGATTTATAAAGTCTACTCTAAAGTTTGTCGAGAGATGTCTCTACGGTCCTTATAATGTATTTTTGACATTTTGTTCCTTTGTTTGGAAGTTGTGAAGTCCTTCGGACCACGATTTCAAATTCTGTTAGAATTGGGTTTTCCCTTCTCCAGATCAGTAGAATTTGAAATCTATCCGGAGAAAGAATTGGGGAAATCTCAATTCTTTCAGATTTCAAATTTGAAATCTATCCCGAGAAAGAATTAGAAGAATCGCAATTCTGTCAGATTTCAAATTCTACTGGTCTGGAGCATTTAATTTTTCAGTTAAAGTGTATCCATAAATATTTCGCGTTGCACGCCTATGGGTACGAAATGTAGTGAAGTTATTTGCAAGTATTACGATACGAAATACGATTTAAGAAGAAATCTGTCACGCTCTTCATTAAAAGCCGTAGTGAAATGAAATTAAAAAATTTCAAAAAAGTATCTGACAACTGACATCATTTGTCATATGTGGAATATAGTTTTCATGAATTATGGAATATAATTTTGACATTTTGGAACAAAAATGATCACGTGACCTTCAACCATTTTTGATCACTCTGTAGTAAACTATTATTCACGAAATATGACTATTCAAGGTCATTTGTTCAAAGAAAGAATACACAGCATTTTATAGCAGAAACTTAGCAACATTTTGTATAGTAAAAATGAATAAGCAGAAGACTCACGTCATCAATAAATATTACTAGATAATGACGTCACTTATTACTACGTATACATGGAGTACTAATTTATTCTAGAAAATGTAATGCGACAAAAATTTTAAAAATCATAATTTAACCGTAACTTTACGTATATCTGTCACACCAAATAATTGAAATTTCCTTTAAACAAAAAACGATTTGAAACTGAACTAAACTATATTAAAGAAATAGCTAAGTATAACGGCTTCCCGGTTAAAACTATCGATAAATTAGTTCATAAATTTAAAAATCGCCAATCCATTTCTAATTTTACAAGGTTAACGCCATCTAATAATAAAAATAATAATAAATACATAACACTACCGTACGATAAAGCTTCCAAAAGTTTAAACAAAATTTTTAAAAATCATAATTTAACCGTAACTTACAAATCTAATAATACCATTAAATCGTTATTAGGTAACCCTAAAGATAAAATAGATACTAACAAAAAATCCGGTATTTATAAAATTAGTTGTAATGATTGTAATAAAGTTTACATCGGTCAAACTAAAAGACAAATTGACACTCGGTTTAAAGAACATTTTTATCATCTAAAAAGCGGTAATCCAGAAAAATCTAGCGTAGCTCAACATATGTTCATTAATAATCACAAAATTAACAATTCTAATATAAAACTTTTAAAACATATTAATAATGATAGATATTTAGATGCATACGAGAGTTTAATAATAAATAAATATAAAAATAATTTGATGAACGCAGTTCTCGGTCCCATACCAAATTCAAAACTTTTCAATTTATTACAAAGTTAAATTTTATTGGACGAATAACTTACTGTATACAATACATGCATGTAAGTAATTAAAATAATTAATAACAAAACTATACTACTTTTGAAAATAATCATTTTCTTTTATATATTTATTTATTGTGCGCCCTAGGCTGCAGCCTAGTCAGCTTATCCGGTAATTGGGCACTGCAGTAATTCTGTAGCGTAAGACACAACTCACAAAATACTAAGAAGAAACTAGAACGATTTATTTTATTTATATATTTTATTGACAGTTCAATAGTTCAACATATTTTTAACAAAACAATAATACATAACTAAAAAGTAATAATAGATGGAGTCTAAGGTTAAATTTAACTAAAACTATTATAATTACCCCTTAACCTTAAAATTAATTTTAATAAAAACTAGATACGTATTTCGAGAACTAAATTCTCATCATCAGTAATACAACAAGTGAAAGTTAAACAGAGTAGTTAAGATTACTCAACATGTCAACCATGCCAGAGGTCCTAACAACTCTGAAAAACAAGGGAGTGAACTGGGATTATATAGGGATGGGAGTCATAGGTGAATGATTACCTATAAACTAAGATAATTTTCGTCCAATAATGAGTCATTAAATTTAAATCGTCCAATAAAATTTAACTTTGTAATAAATTGAAAAATTTTGAATTTGGTATGGGACCGAGAACTGCGTTCATCAAATTATTTTTATATTTATTTATTATTAAACTCTCGTATGCATCTAAATATCTATCATTATTAATATGTTTTAAAAGTTTTATATTAGAATTGTTAATTTTGTGATTATTAATGAACATATGTTGAGCTACGCTAGATTTTTCTGGATTACCGCTTTTTAGATGATAAAAATGTTCTTTAAACCGAGTGTCAATTTGTCTTTTAGTTTGACCGATGTAAACTTTATTACAATCATTACAACTAATTTTATAAATACCGGATTTTTTGTTAGTATCTATTTTATCTTTAGGGTTACCTAATAACGATTTAATGGTATTATTAGATTTGTAAGTTACGGTTAAATTATGATTTTTAAAAATTTTGTTTAAACTTTTGGAAGCTTTATCGTACGGTAGTGTTATGTATTTATTATTATTTTTATTATTAGATGGCGTTAACCTTGTAAAATTAGAAATGGATTGGCGATTTTTAAATTTATGAACTAATTTATCGATAGTTTTAACCGGGAAGCCGTTATACTTAGCTATTTCTTTAATATAGTTTAGTTCAGTTTCAAATCGTTTTTTGTTTAAAGGAAATTTCAATTATTTGTGACAGATATACGTAAATAGTGCCATTACTTTCTAACACACTAAAAATAGCAGTGACGTATGTCGTAGAGTTACAGACATGTAATTACTATACTGCCCTCTGTACTAATGTTTATCCAGTTACGTTGACATTTAAACTAAATTATTATTTTATAGTTTCGGCCGTCTATATTTTTGTTTTATGCAAAACTTTGAGAAAAGCATTATTTAAAAAGAAACTAAATTTTCAAATAAAACACATTTATTTTTTCAGTTAAAAATGTACCCATAAATATGTTGCGTTGCACGCCTATGGATACGAAATGCAGTGAAGTTATCTGCAAGTAATATTGTATCAGATGGCTCATAAATGACCTTGAATAGATTGGCGAAAAAACTGAACTATAGATGGCAGGCCGGACGGTAGCAAGATGGCGGAGGAATAAGGAGAGTTCTCTCATTCCTTATTGCTGGCAATATGCATTTCAAAGTGCAAAGTATTTAATATGGAGAAAATTAACATAAAGTTAGGTGATATATTTGAATACATTGCTTCTGCACGTCCTATAAAGGAATGCGAAGTAATTTTTAAGGCAGGACATGTATTGCTTTGTGGAATAATAGTTGATGGATCAGGTACAATATCGGGATCTTGTTTAAAAAACAGTCATTTGTGTGGAGATCGTCATATAATTGAAATTTTATTAAATAAGAATATAAATTACTGGAAAGCAAAATTTAGTTTGTAGAGCAGGATTGGGAGGCAAATGCAAACATTGTTGTAGTTTTGTTGCATATAAACAGGTTAGTAAAAACAAAAGCTATATTTATTGTTTTACAACAAAAGTTATCATTGTTATTATGCTATTAATTTATTTGTATATGGGTTTGTGTATTACAGAGCAGAAGAAATAGAAAAATTAAGTTGTACAGATTTGGAACAAGTAAGGGGAAAACTTGTTAAAAAGAATGATAAACAGTGTATATTTTGGCTATAAAACTAGAAGAATTTTACCATCCTATTTTAAAAAAGAATAAAATTGAACCGATTGGAGACGTCAAAACTATATGGGAAATAAATTTCAAGATCATATTTTGTCACTTGAAATATAATGTAAACTTACATTTTTTGACTTGTAATTACTGCATTGTGGCACTGAGCAGTGTCTATAACATTTACTGATCATTATTTAAATCTGAAAATGTAATAAAAACTATATATCTCACTTTCTTTTACAACAAATATAAATTAAACCTGTTTAAAATTACATACGTTTCAATGTATGCTATCAACGTTTCCTTATTCCTCTAGTTCACAAATCTGCCGCCAGGCGTCGCCCACTTTGAATTTTTTCGCCAATACAAGGCATTTTACATTCAAAAAGTTCAGTTCAGAATAAAACTTCTGTTAATTTTGATATACATGCTGAAATGTTAAACAATAATAGTATGTATTAATGATGTTTTGTATGATAATAAAATATATGTATCAGTTATTGTTTTTTATTCAAAAAAATCTGGGGAATTTTGTTTAAAGTCTGGCAACTTTTTACAAAAATCTGGGGAAAATAAATTTGAAGACCTGGCAACACTGCTAAGATAGTAAATTGTGACAAGTCTTAAACAGCTAAAGTGACAAAAATATGTAAATGAATAAATATTTTGGTCATTTCATCATCAAATATATTTATTCGTTATTTTTTGTAATAATTAACAATGAATTTTATGAAATTGTGCAGATATGTACATAACCTACAAAGATACAATACAGCTCAAAAAATAACAAATTTTGCAGCTATAAAAGTATTTTTCGCACATTTTTAAGCATTCAAATTATTACATACTTTATTTTTAGCATCTACAGCTAAAATTCTACTGTTCAGAAGTAGAAAAGTCGAAAAATGCGTCGCTTAAAAAAGACGAACCAACAATCTTCGACAAAATTATTTCGAAGGAAATTCCATCCGATATAATATTTGAGGACGAAAAATGTTTAGCTTTTAATGATATAATGCCGCAAGCACCGACCCATTTTTTGGTTATACCCAAAAGACGGATCAAAATGCTCGACACTGCAGAAAGTAGCGACCAAGAGGTAATTAGCTATTGACGTTACAAAGGGCGTAAAAAATAGTTATTTGTTTAACTAGGCGAAGGTGGAAATCTGGGTTTAGTACCGTGTATTATGTTTTGCGGATTTTAGAATTAATATTAGTTATGTGATCATTTTTAATACCTACTTTCAAAGTTATCGCAATCAAATTATGTTGTTTTGTGTTTATTGAACGGTTGCCATGTAAATAGCAGTAAAAGTTACATTTTACGGACTGTTAGATGTAAAAACATCGCACTTTTAATGTCAATACACTTTTTAAATTTAACAACTGTCTCTTTCTAACTCTGCTGACTGTAAATAAAATGGCGCCTAGGCGTCTTCAACTTTTAACTGGGCTTTCAAACGAAATGTCAAAAATATTACAGTCACTAAAATACCTGTTTTCTTAGGGCATCGTTAGACATTTTAACTTCAATAAAAGCTTTTGTAACTTCTTTAAAGAAGTTTTTTAAAGTTGTCAGAAACTTTTTTCACATTTTACGTCTCATTTTTTGTTAGAAACAAACGCTATGGATCTCATGACAATTGTGTAACCATTTTTTTTTTGTTGAAGAAATTGCCTGAAACGGTTTTCATTTGTTTGCAACTGTATTAAATTTATTCAGAATTGCCTGAATTTTTTTAGGGGCTTCGCAACTATCTTAAAATAATTTAGAATTGCCTAAAACTGTCTTAAATCAATTTGGAATTGTTTAAAACTATTTAAAATAGTTTTCAGCTGTTATTAATAAGTTCATCATTTCCTAAAACTGTTTAAATACTTCCCAAAGTAATTAAATTTATTTAAAATTGCCTCAAAAAGACCTAAATTAATTCAAAGTTGTCTAAAAGTATTTTATGTCTCACTAAAGTATTATGAACTGTTTATTGCTAGGATACAGTGTATATAAACATATCTATAACAACCGGGGCATAATGGGAGGGCATAATATTTCATTATGCCCTCATTAGAATCCGATCATCGTTTATGGATTTTAAATTAGAAATAATATGAACGGTATATAATGAAAATTATTTTCTTTTTAATTATAATTCATTACAATAATAATAAGGATTGATAACAACAATTAATCCATTAATTGATTACAACAATTAATATAATCAAAAAACAGCTTTGAAAGCACAACGCAGGCATCATTTTTAATTTAATTATATTTAAAATTTATTATTAAAAGGGCTTTAAGCAGCAATTAACTTTAACCACACGTGTATTTAGTAGGCAAGTACGTCGAACTGCAGACTGCAACGTTTCGAATTGATTTTTGACGGATGACTAATTTTTTTGGGGACGATATTTATCCACGTTTAAATTCATTTTTCATATTATTTACTGTCACATGTGACACATCCAAAGCAGTACAAACTCTCTAAAATGTAATAATATTCATAAATAAGTGCATAAGAAATAAAGAACTGAGATCTGTCATGTGAAAACGAACCTCAAAATATAATACTTACATATTCTACAGACGAGAATGGAATAATTAGGGGAACATTTATGCGTTTCTCTTCCTCAACGTATTCAAAATAATTTCTTTACACCGTTTCGATAAAATATCTTCCGAAACATCAAATTCACCCATTCCATAACACCATAATCTCCAAAGATATAGAACATTGATGTTTTAAAAATAAATAAATGTTGATAATAAACAAAACAATTAAACAACATCCTTAGCAACGTCAAAGCTTGAGCATTATTGTAATCAAAATTATTATAAATGAAAACTTATTTCACATACTCTAGTGAGACATAAAATCTTGTATGCACCACGAGCGTTACTAGATGATAATGCCCATCGGGCGACATCTATCCCTCGGGCCGAAGGCCCTCGGGGTAGATCCTCGTCGCTCTCCTGGCATTATCATCATCGTAACGCCCTTGGTTCATAAAATACTATTAAATATTTCCTAGTTGTTTTCAATGAATTCAAAATTTCTTAAAGCTGTTTTAAATTTCTTCAGGACTGCCTAAAACTGTTTTATACCGAACGTAGTAAATTCAAAAACACCAAAACTTTTATTTGGTTATGAATTCGACTGAAATTTATAGGAAACACATAAATTGAACTAAAATTTGTCGAAAATGTTGATTTTTTAATAAAAATATTTGATTGACAGCAGAAAAGTGTGGTTTTGACATTTTAACTCTATCGATAAAGCCGCTTTTTTGTATTTTAACTCCGTACAACACGATTTTAGTGTTAATTTGAAAATATTTCAAACAGTTCAGGAGTTATGAGCCCCCAAAAATGCATGTTTTCATGGTTAGTTTAGGCCAAAAATGTGAGGTTAAAAATGGTTTAATATCACGATTTCGGTATAAGATAGTGTTTATTTTTGAATAAATAAACTTTAGATGGTTGGTTTGTATATTTTTGGTATAAAAGTGGTTAAATTTCCGGTTAAAAACTCCTCAAACCCGGGTTCAAAAATTGTACATTTTTTGCTAAAAATGTGAGGTTAAAAATCAGTCAATGGTCAATATCACGATTTCGGTTACAGATAGTGTGTTTATTTTTGTAAAAATAAACTTTAGATGGTTGATTTGTATATTTGTGGTATAAAAATGGTTAAATTTCTGGTTAAAAACTCCTCAAACCCAGGTTCAATAATTGTACATTTTTGGCTAAAAATGTAAAATTAAAAATCGGTCAATATCTCGATTTGGGTTAAAGATAGAAGTGTTTATTTTAGCAATAATAAATTTTAGAGGGTAGATTTGTATATTTTCGGTAAAAAGTAGTTAAATTTCTGGTTAAAAACTCCTCAAATCCGGGTTCAAAAATTGTACATTTATTGCAAAAAATGTCAAGTTAAAAATCGGTCAATATCTCGATTTCGGTTAATGTTAGAGGGTTTACTTTTACAAAAATGAACTTCAGAGGTTTAGTGTGTATATTTCCGATATAAAAGTGGTTAAATTTCTGGTTAAAAACTCCTTAAACCCGGGATCAAAAATTGTACATCTTTTGCTAAAAATGTGAGGTTAAAAATCGGTCAATATTTCGATTTCGGTTAAAGATAGAGTGTTAATTCTTGCAAAAACGAACTCTGGAGGGTCGGTTTGATATACTAATATTTTAAAAGTGTCAAAAAGACCTTCGGGGTTTCGGAAAATAGGATCGAAAAATTAGGAAAATATTACCGCAGAAATGCGTTTTATTTTGCTCACAACTCCCCAACAGTTTAAATTATTTTCAAATTAATATTAAATTCGTGTTATACGTGGTTTAAAATATAAATTAATTCATTTCTAAATCTTAAAACTGTTTCTACAAAGTTTTATTTAAATATTTCTAAAATGACGCCCGTTGCGAATTTTTCGCAATTCTTCCAAAACATCAAAACTTTTATTTGGTTATGAATTCGTTTGAAATTTACAGGAAACACATACAATTAACTGAAAATTGTGAATTTATACTTAAAATTTGTTGAAACTTGATTTTTTAATGACTATTTCACTCATAAATATATAAACCAATCCAAATTCAGGATTCTACCTAGTTACCAAATTTCATTTCGACAAAACACCGTCACAAAAGTTTTTTCGCATCCTTTAAGCCAATAAGATGTATTTTTATAAGTAAGTGAGTTTTGATAAGCGAAAAATTTTTGACGTTTTAGAAACATATTGTTTACATATCTGTCAAAATCTGTATAATTTCAGTGTTATCAGTTTTTATTAAAAACGAGGCGATTCGGACAGGAATCTATTTAAAACGTTGAAAAAGCAAACTGAAACATAATACCTCTAAACACAATAAGAATTAAAAGATTTTTGTCTAGAAAAAAATTATATAAATGATTACCTGATTTTTATTTTGGAAATAGTCATCCGAATACCATTCGTGGTTAAATTTTATACTGGAAAAATTTTCCGATTGCTTTACTCGAGCCTGTTGCCAATTTATCTCGTGACATTGATCAAAAATCACTCGTTTGACAACTCGTGATTTTTTTGTCAATGTCACTCAATAAATTGCTAGGCAACCGGCTCTCGTAACAATCTGAAAAATTTTCCGGCAAAAATTTACCACTTATGATATTATATATGAAAATATTTGAATGAGAACAGAAAAGTGTAGTTTTGACATTTTAACTCTGTCGGTAATGTCGCTCTTAAAACTAATAGTAATGCTATTCTTATGTAAACTTTGAAAATTAATTATAAAATAAATATGCAATATTTTGAACTCTAATAACTTCTACGGCTCGTCCCAAAGCTGAAAGAACATCTCTACAAAATTTGGCGTCGATATATAAACTTTTTACTTTTATATATAAGACTAGCGAACACTGTTTCAAATTATTCTCAACTGTCTAAAATTTATTCAGATTTGCCTAAAATTATTTTAAATTGTATATAATATTTTTCAGTAAAATAATAATGTCATTGTTATGTTTCAGATTTTGGGGCATTTATTATTGGTAGCAAAACGTTTGGCTCAGAAGCGGTTACCAAATGGCTATAGACTGGTTATAAATAATGGGGTGCATGGTTGTCAATCGGTTTACCATTTGCACGTCCATGTATTGGGTGGACGACAATTGGGATGGCCTCCAGGTTAACATTTTGTGATATAAAAATGGGCAGAACTGATAATATATAAGAGAAATGTAAATATGTAATTTGAAAAAATAAATAGTTTATTTTTCAATTGTTTTAATTAAATAATAATAAATAGTTATTTGTATCACTAGGCCAGAAACTGAACATTTGCGAGACCCAGTTTATTTTGACAGGCCGATCTGAAAGCGGGGCCTGCAAATAAGAGATCTCACAAAACAGTTTCTGGGCGTGTGATACATAAGATTTTTTGTACCGACTTCTCCATAAATTCTTCGTATATTTCTCAACACTTTATTCTATGTTACATAACCTAAAAACTGAACATATATTTTTATCGGTTTTGCATTACAAGTTTAATTATAATTACTTACATTTGAGCTTAAAATGCGTAATTATTTTATATCTATTGAAAATATAACATACAAACATTAGTTATACCGTGTGTCTGTGTACATAGCAGATTAACATGGGAAATCAGTTTTTTTGCAATTTCTTGCTCGCCTAATTATTTTAAGCAAAAATGCGTCAAATAAAAGTTTTAGGGCATAAAATTATGTATCTAAATCAATAAACAGTATTACCTTTACATGCGTTGTAACGACAGTAATTAAATATGAAAATGTCGAAAATTACGTTGAAAATATCGACAGCCATGGAATTGAACAAAAAATAAATAAATGCTTGACGTTTTATCTGTCACAACGTAACTTATTTGACGTTTCTGACAATTTGAATTTGTCTATAGTTTTATTGTCTGAAATTATTAGAAAATTAACATTTATAGTAATGAAGAGCGTGATTTCACAGCTGCTAAATTCGTGACAAAATTTGAAGACTGCTAATGTGTCTTCAAAAAATACACGTTAGCCGCGTAATGAGAATATAGGACGAGCAGAAAACGTGCGTTGGAAGAAAGAGTGTTAGGAATAAGTGTAGTCCCCTTCTGTATTGGAAATGAGTTGGGAGTACATCACAGCATCATACATAATTTTGTTACGCAGTTGAATTTTTAATAAATTCATATTATTTAAACAAATTGTATTTTTTAACTTTATTTATTAGTCTAATATTATATTTCCCTTATTATCATAGTCAACGGTATTTTTCAAATCAAATTGTCAGAAACGTCAAATAAATTAACTTACGTTGTGACAGATATAAACGTCAAGCATTTATTTATTTTTTGTTCAATTTCATGGCTGTCGATATTTTCAACGTAATTTTCGACATTTTTATATTTAATTACTGTCGTTACAAAATATGTAAAGGTAATTCTGTTTATTGAATTAGATGCAGAATTGTATGCCCTAAAACTTTTATTTGACGCGGTTTTGCTTAACATAATTAGGCGAACAGGAATTTGCAAAAAACTGATTTCCCATGTTAACTCCTATGTACAGGTGTCTCATTTTCGATGTTTTTTTAAGGTATCTCGTGTAATATTAATGATAGAACAAAACCGTTTGCACATTCGAGGGTCAACTTTTCCAGAAAAGTTTAATAATCACCACAGGAATTTTCGATCTTCTCTTGTTTCTGAGCTACATGCAAAAACTCGTTTTTCGTTCATTTTGAAAATATATCATATCTTATTTATTATGACAGTTAGAGAAAAATTGTTTTTACAAAAATTTTACTGTTTTTTAGATAGAATAAAATGGCGTAATTATATTTTTTGAAAACTTAATATTTCTCGAGATATAACACAAACTTATGATTTTTTAAATGGGAACCTATATTGAAAATAGTCTCCTCTTTTTGCTTAATTTATAAGGTTTTCAATGATATATAACAAGTCTACATTCTTTTGTTTTAAACATTAATAAAAGACGAATTATTAATTTATTGGGGTGAAAATAATGGAAATTATTAAGAAACAAATGAAAAAATTTATTACAGATCATCATTTGTTTATTTTGATTCTACATCTATTAATTGTGTTCTCAAAATTATGCTTAACCAATTATTTTCGGGTTAGTTAAATTACTATTTATCTACGTTATAGTTGGCTTTGACACAATCCGAAAAAAAACGGTTTAATATGCCTTTGAAGTAAATAAATTGAAAAAATTAGTAAAAAATATGCAAATGATGATCTGTAAGAGATTTTTTCATTTGTTTCTTAATAATTTCCCATATTTTCACCCCAATCAATTAATGATTCCTCTTTTATTAATATTTAAAACAAAAGAATATAGACTTGTTATATATCATTAAAAAGCTTATAAATTAAGCAAAAATACGAGACTATTTTCAACATAGGTTTGCATTTAAAAAATCATAAGTTTGTGTTATATCTCGAGAATTATTAAGTTTTCAAAAAATCTAATTACCCCATTTTATTCTACCTAAAAAACGGTAAAAATTTTGTAAAAACAATTTTTCTTTAACTGTCATAATAAATAAGATATGAGACATTTTCAAAATGAGCGAAAAACGAGTTTTTTGCCTTTAGCTCAAAAACAAAAGAAGATCGAAAATTCCTGTAGTCACTATTAAACTTTTCTCAAAAAGTTGACCCTGCAATGTGCAAACGGTTTTGATCTATCGTTAATATTACCCGAGATACCCTAAAAAACACATCGAAAATGAGACACCTGTACACCTTTAAGGTAGACACACGGTATATATTTTATATACTTTCGCATATTTTTAATGACAGATAGCGGAAACTCAATTGTATCACGTGAAGTTAGTTGTAGTTACAAAACAAACTAGTTCTAAAGTTGAAACTTATTATTAATCTATACGAGATGTCAGTAATAACAGCATATTATTATTTTTATGACAAAATTTGGTTATTTAAGATACAATAATTAAAGATTTAGCCCTAAAATTTGTAAACATTTTGCTAATTATTCTGTTGAAAATAATCTTAACTTGACATATCACCAGAACAGTAATGCCAACTCCTTTTGCTGGCCTAGGTCAGCAAGAGCGCATTTCTGGACGATTTTGAGTTCTGTAATACTAGTCAAAATGGACGGAAGTACGAAAAACATATTTTTTCTACAGATCTATTAAAAGTAGGCTTTTTAATGTTTGTTTTTAGGGTTAAAAATGTCATTTTATGACAAAAGGGTTAAAAAGTGACAAAACACTGTTACTTCTAGTGTAAAAAGAAATTTAGTTACGTTGGTAAGGTTGGTAATGACGAATGGAACAACAAAAACAAATCGACATTTTTGACGTTAAAAAAATATTAGAAATATAAATTTACATGTAAAAAAATACGTTTATTGCTTGAAATTATTTAAATTTGTTTCTAAATATATTAAATTGAAGAAATTCAAAACAAAAACTTTTTAATTTGGTAAAAGGTATACCGTTACAACAAATGTTTTTCAGACATATTTTTGTTTAAAATTAATGTTTTAAACAAGTTTTAAATATAAATACATATAAAATTGTTTAAAAATTATTTATTTATAATTGATAATGTCTAAAATATGTATTTTCATATAAAAATATTAAATTCATTGGTGTTTATTTTTAAATTTTTAACAGTTGGTATAGTATTTTCCTCCATATCAAAATTGTTTAATTTTAAAATTATTTTAAATTAAAACATAATTATAAATGTGTTTTATTTAGTTTTGATTGATTATTATATATTTCCAACAATGTTATATGTAAAATAATAAATATTTCTAAAATTTTCACATTTGTATTATCTCTTGGGCTATGGTCTGTGTCATACTTTCAAAATGGCGGACGTTGAGTCGTCATAAGTTTTATAAAATTAATTTTAAAATTATTTTGAACTTATTTACAATTTTTTAAGGGAGTGATACATATTTTATACATAAATTTTCAATATATAAACAAGACTAATTGGATAAAGTTGGTTTTTAACCTTTCCGTATATGGATAAAAGTTCATACTTTAACGCTTAACATTAATAAACTTGTGATTTCTCTGTAATTATTTATTTTATTGTACATACGATTGTATATATGTAAACTATATGTGATATTGATAATATTGTGCCGTATTATGAATTTTATTTAACGGGACAAGAAAAAAATACTTTACTTAATATGGAGGCTATGCAGTATGAGTTAGTTAGAAATATGACTTTGTTGTTCTTTTTCGAACGTTTATTGGATAAGGGCGAACCGAGAACCCTACACGACTTGAGTTGCCAATTTGGAGCAAAAGGGTTCACAAAAGAAATGCGACAAATTGCTGGAGGATCTCAAAGTGGTAAGTTATCTCAAAATCTGACAAAAATTGAGGGTTTAGGGTATGAAATATAGATTTCGGAGGTTTAAACTATTAGAAATTTATTTTTTAATATTCTAAATTAAAGTGAATAGAATTTACAAAAAGAAAAGTAAATTGGGAGTTATAAGAAATTTGTTAAGTTTGGAGGGTTGTAACTCAAAAACGGTTAAAGGTACAGGGTTGATGGTATGATTTTTTGATTCTGGGGGGTTTTAACATTTAATGACTCATTTTATAAGGTTCTAAATTAAAGGGCGCAGAATTGACAAAAATAAAACTAACTTGGGAGATATAAAAAAAAGTTTGGAGGGTTGTAACTCAAAAACAGTCAGAGATATACGGTTGCGAGTATGATTTATAGATTCTGAAGGGCTTCATCCCTTAGTAACCCATTTTTTAAAGTTCTAAACAAAGGCGCAGCGTTGACAAAAAGAAAACTAACTTGGGAGCGATATAAAATAAAATTGTCAAGCTTGGACGGTTCTAACTCAAAATTGGTTAGAGATACAGGGTTAGGGTTACGATTTTTAGATTCTGGAGGGTTTCAACCGCCTATCAAATAATTTTTAAGGTTTTAAATTAAAGGGTTCAGAATTAACGACAAGAATACTTATTTGGGAGCTATAAAAATAAAATTGTCATGTTTGTAGGGTTGTAACTCAAAATCGGTTCGAGATACAGGGTTGATGGTATGATTTTTTGATTTTGGAGGGTTTTAACGTTTAGTAACTCATTTTATAAGGTTCTAAATTAAAGGGCGCGGAATTGGCAAAAATAAAACTAACTTGGGAGATATAAAAAAAAGTTTGGAGGGTTGTAACTCAAAAACGGTTAGAGATACACAGTTGGGAGTATGATTTTTTGATTCTGAAGGGCTTCAACCCTTAGTAACCCATTCTTTAAGTTTGTAAATGAAGGGGCGCACAATTGACGAAAAGAAAACTAATTTGGGAGTTATTAAAATAAAATTGTCATGTTTGGAGGGTTGTAACTCAAAAACAGTTAGAGATACATGGTCGAGAGTTTGTTTTTAGATTCTACAGGGTTTCAACCCCCTAATAACTCATTTTTAAGATTCTAAATTAATGGGCGCAAAATTTTCAAAAATAAAATTAACTTGTGAACTATAAAAAATAAAATTGTTATGTTTGGAGGGTTGTAACTCAAAAACGGTTATGGACACTGGACTGAAGGTTTGATTTTTAGATTCTGGAGGGTTTCAACTCTCTAATAATTCATTTTTAAGGTTCTAAATTAAAGGGCACAGAATTAACGAAAAGAAAACTAATTTGGGAGCTATAAAAATAAAATTGGCATGTTTGGAGTGTTGTAACTCAAAAACGGTTAGAGATACATGGTAGAGGGTTTGATTTTTAGATTCTGCAGGGTTTCAACCCGTTAATAACTCATTTTTAAGGTTCTAAATTAATGGGCGCAAAATTTACAAAAATTAAATTAACTTGGGAATTATAAAAAATAAAATTGTTATGTTTGGAGGGTTGTAACTCAAAAACGGTTATGTACACAGGACTGCGTGTTTGATTTTTAGATTCTGGAGGGTTTCAACCCTTTAATAATTCATTTTTAAGGTTCTAAATTAACGAGAACAGAATTGACCAAAAGAAAACTAATTTGGGAGATATAAATAATAAAATTGTCAAGTTTGGAAGGGTATAACTCAAAAACGGTTTGAGATACAGAGTTGAGAGTACGATTTTTAGATTCTGTAAGGTTTCTTTTTCTAGTAACTCATTTTTTAAGGATCTAAATTTAAGGGTGCATAATTAACAAAAGGAAAACTAAATTGGGTGCTATAAAAATAAAATTGTTATATTTGGGGCAGTGTAACTCAGAAATGATTAGAGATACAGGGTTGAGGTTATGATTTTTAGATTCTGGAGGGTTTCAACACCTAATAACTCTTATGAAGCTCCAAATTAAATGGCGCAGATTTTACAAAAAGAAAACTATCTTGGGAGGTATAAATAATAAAATTGTCATGTTTGGAGGGTTGTAACTCAAAAACGGATAAAGATACAGGGTTGAGAGTAAGATTTTTAAAATTCGGAGGGTTTAAACCCCTATTAACTCATTCTGTAAGGTTCTAAATTAAGGGGCGTAAAATTGACAAAATAAAAACTAGGGTGCTATAAAAAATTAAATTGTCATGTTTGGTGAGTTGTACCTCAAAAACTGATAAAGATACAGGGTTGAGAATAAGATTTTTAGAAACCGGAGGGTTTAAACCCTTATTAACTCATTCTGTAAGGGTCTACATTAAGGGGCGCAAAATTGACAAAATGAAAACTAACTTGGAGACTATAAAAAATAAAATTGTATTTGGAGGATTGTAACTCAAAAACGTATAAAGATACAGGGTTGAGAGTAAGATTTTTAGAATCCGGAGGGTTTAAACCCTTATTAATTTATTCTTTAAGGTTCTAAATTAAGGGGCGTAAAATTGACAAAATGAAAACTAACCCAGAGGCTATAAAAAATAAAATTGTCGTATTTGGAGGGTTGTAACTCAAAATCGGTTCGAGATACAGGGTTGAGAGTATGATTTTTAGATCTAGTAATTAATTTTTTAAGGATCTAACTTTAGGGGGGCATAATTGATAAAAAGAAAACAAAATTGGTAACTATAAAAAATAAAATTGTCATGTTTGGAAGGTTATAACTCAAAAATTGATAAAGATACAGGGTTGAAAGTATGATTTTTAGATTCTTCAGGGTTTTAAGCCATAGTATCTTTTTTTTTAAAGTTCTTAATTAACTTGGGACCTTTAAAAAAGTTGGGTGGAAATTCAAGAAAAGTTATTATCCTTTTCTTGGTGTGACAATCTTTCAATATAGACAGTATTATTTAAAAAGGCTTTAATAGTAAAAACCGTTAGTATAAAAATTACCCTTAATCAGTTGTTTATAAAGTATAAACTTAAGTAGTTTCGTCACTAAAACACTAACTAGTATATTATAATACATCTATTATTATCTGTTCCATTCATTTCTAAATGTAGGCCATCATTTAATCGTTATAAAAATAATGCTATTGATACAAAATCGATATTTTCTAAATGATATAATATTAGGAAGCATTCGTCACACTCCAAATACACTAATGCTATATTTTAAAATATAATTTATACTGTTAACTAATTATATTTTGGCAATTAATTCTAATTTTTCAGGCTTGAAGAAATTTCTGTCTCAATATCCATCATTGTTTTTAATAAATGGTGATTATGTACATATAAATGCGTATCAGCCCATTCAAGACTGCGGCGAAGGGCCGAAAAGTTTAGGTAAGTAAAAGGACCCTCAAATTTATTCAGAATTGCCGGAAATTAATTTAAATAAAAATAAGGTTTAGACTATTCTTCAGGTCATTTATATAAATAATAAACATTTTACAAAATTGAAACAGTTTGACTATTGTTTGACAATATTTGATACAAACTATGGCGTCGGATGGCGCTAGTGTTTGTCCATTGATGAATTCAGGGTAGGCGGACCCTATTTTCATGTCTGTATACTGTATTTGGAGACTTGTCCATAAAATAAGTGTTAGTTTATTATGCAAATAAAAGGAATAAAAATAGCATATTTCATGATGAAGGTTACATATTTTGAATATATTATAATAATTTATCATTTTAAATAGCCGTGGCTCTTTAGATACTTGTTAATTATTTTTAAATAATGGTAGCATTTATCCTGACTATTCCGGGACTAATTTCGATTTAGCGCGAAGTGCATGCGCTTTCAATAAAACGACAATATCTCCTTAAATCTTTTTACTATTTTTGTTTTTATTTACACAATTTTACTGATTATTTATTTATTTATTTTGACTATTTATGTCACTATTTATTTATATCACATTCAGCTGTCCGACCTACCGACTTCCACAGCGTCTATAAACTTAACTGACTTAACAACGTCTGTATATTCAACTGCCCGGACAAAATTCACTCCTTTCACGTCACTGTCTATTTATGAAACTTAGTGACTGTCCTTCTGACGGACTACCTGTTATATATTTATACAGGGTGAGTCTGGGAAGACGCCCCCCCCCCTTAACCTTTTAATTATAAGTAATAGAAAAAAATGGCTCATATAAAAGTTTTATTATTTTACATATACTATTTGATGGCAGATGTAGATATTTTTTATAAAGTCAGGTTTACAAGATACGACTATCAACCTTTATTTTTCAAATGGCAACCTATAATTATTTTAATAAAATAGAAACCGCCATTTTTCTCTCTTTTCAACGATGTATTATTTTTGATTAATGTATTTGAAAAATTTCGAGAAAAATTAGATAATTTAGAAATAATTTTTAAACAAATATTATAGGTGGCTATGTTTTTTTTTTTTGTTTACAAAATAAGTTAAATTAAGTAACAAACAAATGTATACTTTTTTGACATTAATTTAATTGTTTTACATTGTTACGTTTTGTTTATTTTCACATAGCCACCTATAATATTTGTTGAAAAATTATTTCTAATATTTCTAAATTATCTCATTTTTCTCGAAATTTTTCAAATACATTAATAAAAAATAATACATCGTTGAAAAGAGAAAAAAATGGCGGTTTCTATTTTATTACAATAATTATAGGTTGCCATTTGAAAAATAAAAGTTGATAGTCGTATCTTGTAAACCTGACTTTATAAAAAATATCTACATCTGCCATCAAATAGTATATGTAAAATAATAAAACTTTTATATGAGCCATTTTTTTCTATTACTTATAATAAAAAAGTTAAAGGGGGGGGGGCGTCTTCCCAGACTCACCCTGAATAGACGCTGTGGAAGTCGGTAGGTCGGACAGCTGAATGTGATATAAATAAATAGTGACATAAATAGTCGAAATAAATAATCAGTAATATTGTGTAAATAAAAAAACAAAAACAGTAAAAGGGTTTAAGGAGATATTTAAAAAAAAATTGGGAAGTAACACGCATGTTAAATGCCTATGTAACGGATTTCGAGCGCCACTCGGTATATATATATATATATATATATATATATATATATATATATATATATATATATATATATACAGGATGTAAATGAAATACGTACATTAAATTTAACCAGTAATATAACTCGTCGAGAGCAACAATATTTCTTAATAACTTTTTCTCGAAATCGCATATTTTTTTTAGCATGTTTACAACCCCGTAAATTGACGAGTCGTTCCAAGTATTTTTCTAGTAATTTAATGCAGTAGCAATAGCTCTGAAAAAAATTGTTTTAGCAATTGACAGTCCTGTCAGTAGATGCAATTAAATTTTTGACATTAGTAATAAACCTGTTTAGAAGGTAAAATTCTGTCAAAATGCTTAAGTTTTCAAATCGCGAGGCATTGTATTTACTTACCTATGGTTTATTTATTTATTCGCATCTTTACTATTTAATTTGTGGTTGACATAAAGACAGTGTTATAGAGTTGCCAGTGCATTTAGACGGAGCGTTTCCAAATCATACTGTTCCTAATATTCGCACATTTGTTAATCTTTTACATCTTTATCACAATACGGAGTGTCACATATGACAATTTTTAAAAAAGCAGCAGTTGTAGCCATAAGATATACAAAAAGTTCAATGTTTTCAGTACATAACAGACTTCAATTTTGGGAATGGCTCATAATGTTCATTAATGAGACTGAATTTATTTGGGAAGGTGTATTTATTATGCACAATACACGTCTCGACAGACGATAAATGGACAACTAATTATTAGTATTCAAGTACCTCGTTTAAATGGACAAAAGTTTGTACTTACATTTTTTGAATAACATATTTAAACTATTATGATTATTTGTCTACGATAAATAATCATCTCATAACCTAATAACTATGCTTTTGCTCGTTCCTCGTCTTCCTCTATTCACAGGTGATTAAAATCCTGGTTTAATACACAACTTTTTAATTTTGTTATCCAAAATTTAAATTTCTTTATTTAAAAAATTGTACTATTACCAATTAATTAATGATAAATGTTATTTCCGTTGATTCGTTTATTAATTACTGTGACTGCAAGTGTAACCGATAACCGACAATTTTTGAGCTGTTTGTATCCCACTTGAATACGGCAGCAGCCATTTGTTCTCCATGGGCGGGTAACGAAATATGCAGCAAATCTTTAAAGAATTTTAACTTAAAACCTAAAAGACGTAGAAAAAAAAGTTATTAAGAAATATTGTTGCTCTCGTTGAGTTACTTTACTGATTAAATTTAATGCACTTATTTCATTTACACCCTGTATATTGCATGATTCCCGTGGTACCTTCAACGTTCAATATCCGACTATATTTTTTAATATTCTACGAATTACGGATCAGAAAGTTTTAATCCCAATCAGTATCAGAGGCCCTCAAAAAGCACACTGTTGATCTCAGGCATTATTGCTCGTTTAACAATTAACACGACTATGTATTTCCACGATATTATTGATTATTTATTTTAACTATTTATATAACTATTTATTTATACCACATTCAACTGTCCGACTAAGTCACTGTCTATTTATGTAACTAAGTTCTTTGGCAGAGCTGTGTCGTTTATATAGCAACCCTAATATTTTCTAGAAAAACTCTCGAACATCATAGCAATGCGCCGGTAATCACGCTTATCTCCCCTCTTGTTTATACAGTAGTCTTCTAATAATATACCAGTCAGACATTAAAGTTTATAATATATATATATATATATATATATATATATATATATATATAATCACGCTTATCTCCCCGCTTGTTCACACAGTAGTCCCCTTCTAATAATATACCAGTCGGACATTAAAGTTTATAATATATATCAAGTTAGAATACAAAGTTATATATAGGACTAGCGAACGCTATGGTTATTTTAAAAACTATTCAATATTATTTTACGAGATTTGGTATTTAGGGGTTTTCCGACATACGCGTTTCAACTAAAATATTCTTAAATCAGTAGCACTTCCGGTTTAACCGGAAGTACACCCTAACTTTCTTATTTTACATAGAATGCTATATTTTTTATTTTACCATTGATTTCAGCGGAAAATATTACATATGAAACCATAAAAAATATAGCATTCCATTTAAAATAAAGAAAGTTAGGGTCCACTTCCGGTTAAACCGGATGTCCTACTGTTTTGAAAATATTTTAGCTGGAACGGGCATGTCGGAAAACCCCTAGATACCAAATTTCGTAAAATAATATTGAATAGTTTTTAAAATAATGATAGCGTAAGCTCGTTGTGGGACACCCTGTATAGTTGTTCTCATATTTTTCTGGAAGTCTCCAACGCTTATCTCTTCCTTGTTTACCTAACTGCCTGCCTACCGCGCGCTGCACTATGTGCTCCGCTTCTTCTCACATTAAACTCTAGAACTTCAATCATCGGCGTCGGCTCACATGCGCTGGCTGGGGGCTCGCGAACCAAGTGTCGTAGGTACCCTCTCACGCTACATTATAATATTTGCAGGAAAACGTGACTACGCTTCTGAAGCCGTAGAATATTTCTCTCAAAAGCTTCTGCAGTATGGAGAAAATACAGAAGTCCCTATTCGAAGTTTGTTGGGGCATCGAAGCCAAGCAAGTCCCGAAGTCAGACATATTTCAGGTCTGTAAGAAATAAATATAACACTATTCATAGTTTGTGTTTGTTGCGGATTATCTGAAAATGTTTTATACGTATATTTTAGACTGTTGGATTTTTATTCTGTGTATGTTTCAGGTCAACATATAAAAGAATTCCGGGATTTTTTGATAAAGTACTCGGACAATTTCGAAGTAGGCGAGGAAACGGTTATTTTAAAAAATTACTCTAAGTGGAAATTGAGTGATTTACATTTCCAACCAAATGTAAACATCGATCCGGAGATCACTCAACAGTTGCTGGATTTTTTTGCTCAATGTATCAACGTAAAAGGTAAAAAAAACTTATTTAAATGTTTCCAAACTGCTTTAAATTTATTCAGAATTGTCTGAAATTGTTTCAAATACTTCCCAACTGTCTTAAATCTATTCAGAATTAGCTGATATTTTGGTACTTTTTACATAAATGAACTTTAGAGGGTTGATTTGTAAGATTCCGGTATAAAAATGGTTAAATTTCCGGTTAAAAATTCCTCAAACCCGGGTTCAAAAATTGTACATTTTTGGCTACAAATGTGAGGTTAAAAATGGATCAATATCTCGATTTAGATTAAAGATAGAGTGTTTATTTTTACATAAATGAACTTTAGAGGGTTGATTTGTATATTTCCGGTATTAAAGTTGTTGAATTTCCGGTTATAAACTTCAATCGGGGTTAAATTTTTTTAAATTTTTGGCTAAAAATATGAGGTTTAAAATCGGTTAATATCTCGATTTTGGTTAAAGATAAAGTGTTTATTTTTATATAAATGAATTTTAGAGGGTTAATTTGTATATTTCCGGTATTAAAGTGATTAAATTTTCGGTTAAAAACTCTTCAAACCCGGGTTCAAAAATTGTACATTTTTGACTAAAAACTTGAGATTAAAAATCGGTCAATATCACGATTTCGGTTTAAGATAAAGTGTTTATTTTTACATAAATGAACTTTAGAGAGTTGATTTGTATATTTCCGGTATAAAAGTGGTTATATTTCCGGTTAAAAACTCCTCAAACCCGGGTTCAAAAATTGTACATTTTTGGCTAAAAATGTGAGGTTAAAAATCGGTCAATATCTCAATTTCGGTTAAAGACAGAGTATTAATTTTTGCAAAAATGAACTTTATAGGGTTGATTTGTATATTTCCGGTTTAAAAGTGGTTAAATTTCCGGTTAAAAAGTCCTCAAACCCGGGTTCAAAAATTGTACATTTTTGGCTAAAAATATGAGGTTAAACATCGGCCAATATCTCAATTTCGGTTAAAGATAGAGTATTAATTTTTGCAAAAATAAACTTTAGAGGGTTGATTAGTATATTTCCGGTATAAAAATGGTTAAATTACCGGTTAAAAACTCCTCAAACCCAGTTTCAAAAATTGTATATTTTTGGCCAAAACTGAGAGGTTAAAAATGCTTCAATATCACGATTTCGGTTTAAGATAAAATGTTTATTTTACATAAATGAACTTTAGAGGGTCGATTTGTATATTTCCAGTATAAAAGTGGTTAAATTTCCGATTAAAAACTTCTCAAACTCGGGTTCAAAAATTGTATATTTTTGGCGAAAAATGTGAGGTTAGAAATCGGTTAATATCTCGATTTCGATTAAAAATAAAGTGTTTATTTTTACATAAATAAACTTTAGAGTGTTGATTTGTGTATTTCCGGTATAAAAATGGTTAACTTTCTGGTTAAAAACTTCTCAAACCCAGGTTCAAAAATTGTACATTTTTAGCTAAAAATGTGAGCTTAAAAGTCGGTCAATATCTCGATTTCGGTTAAAGATAAATTGTTTGTTTTTACATAAATGAACTTTAGAGGGTTGATTTGTATATTTCCAGTATAAAAGTGGTTAAATTTCCGGTTAAAAACTCCTCAAACCCGTGTTCAAAAATTGTACATTTTTTGTTAAAAATGTGAGGTTAAAAATCGGTCAATATCTCGATTTCAGTTAAAGATAGAGTATTTATTTTTACATAAATGAACTTTACAGGGTTGATTTGTATATTTCCGGTATAAAATTCGTTAAATTTCCGGTTAAAAACTCCTCAAACCCGGGTTCAAAAATTGTACATTTTTAGCTAAAAATGTGAGCTTAAAAATCGGTCAATATCTCAATTTCGGTTAAAGATAGAGTATTAATTTTTACAAAAACGAACTCTGGAGGGTCGATTTGATATATTTATATTTTAAAAGTGTCAAAAAGGCCTTAGGGATTGCGGAAAATAAAATCGGAATTATGGGAAAAAATTGCCCCATAAAAATGCATTTTATTTTGCTCACAGCTCCTCAACGCTTTAAATTATTTTCAAATTAACACGAAATTCGTGTTCTACGGGGTTTAAAATATAAACAAATTCAATTGCAAATTTTAAAACCGTCTGGACAAAGTTTTATTTAAATATTTCTAAAATGACGTCCGTTGCGAATTTTTTGCAATTCTTCCAACACACCAAAACTTTTATTTGGTTATAAAATCGGTTGAAATTTACAGGAAACACAAAATTAACTGAAAATCATTTATACTTAAAATTTACAAGATGTCCAAAAATTCTCAGCTGTCTTAAATTTATTAAAAACTGTTTGAAGCCGTTTTAAATACTTGTCAACTGTCTCAAATCTATTCAGAAATCCTTGAAACACTTGTCTCTGTTTAGGGCCGATGTTAGTGGAACAATTATTCCAATTAGTCAGTTCGAATTTACCCGAAAGTATGTGGAACCATCTGTTCAACACTCCAACACACCTAACCTCATTTTTGCGGTTATTCACTGATTCTTTCCACATACAATCAAACATAGTCACTTTAATTCAAAATCCGAAAGTACCACAAAAGATAAACGACAATGTTTTCGAGGTTAAAAACAAACAGAATAATAACGAGGAGAAAAAGAGGTCACCATCTCCCGAAAAAGATGAACCTCCGCAAATATTGAGTCCGAGACTCCAAAAGAAATCGATTAATGATCGGTTGAAAAATCCGCGGATTTTAGCGGAAGAGAGAATTAAACAGGAAGAAGAAGCTAAAGAAGAAGAAAAGCCGAAAGGGGTTAGTTTTAGATTAGGAAAATATAATCAAAAAATTAAAGAAGAGAACGAAAAGCGGCTGAATTCTTCAGAATTCAACAACGGTAAGTTTAAATATTGTTTATAACTGTCTCAAATTTATTTAGGACTGTCTGAAACTGTCATAAATACTTGTTAACTGTTTAAAATTTGTTCAAAACTGTCTGAAACTGTTCTAAATATATCAGAATTGTCTAAAACTGATCTAAATACTTCTTAAATGTCTAAAATTAGATCAGAACTGTCTGAAACTGTTCTAAATACTTCTTAACTGTCTAAAATTTATTCAGAACTGTCTGAAACTCTGAAATTTGTTGAAAACTGTCTAAAATTGTTCTAAATACTTCTTACCTGTTTAAAATTTCCTTAAAACTGTCTAAAATTTGTTCAGAAATGTCTGAATCTGTCCAGAATTTCTTTAGAACTGTCTGAAACTGTTCTAAATACTTCTTAACTGTGTAAAATTTATTCAGAACTGTCTGAAACTCTAATACTTATCCAGAACTGTCTGAAACTGTCTAAAATTTGTTCAGAATTGTCTGAAACTGTTCTAAATATTTATTAACTGTCTAAAATCTGTTTAGAACTGTTTGAAACTGTTCTAAATACTTCTTAACTGTGTAAATTATTCAGAACTGTCTGAAACTCTAAAATTTGTTCAGAACTGTCTAAAACTGTTCTAAATACTTCTTACCTGTTTAAAATTTCCTTAAAATTGTCTAAAATTTGTTCAGAAATGTCTAAATCTGTCTAGAATTTCTTTAGAACTGTCTGAAACTGTTCTAAATACTTCTTAACTGTGTAAAATTTATTCAGAACTGTCTGAAACTCTAATACTTATCCAGAACTGTCTGAAACTGTCTAAAATTTGTTCAGAATTGTCTGAAACTGTTCTAAATATTTATTAACTGTCTAAAATCTGTTTAGAACTGTTTGAAACTGTTCTAAATACTTCTTAACTGTGTAAATTATTCAGAACTGTCTGAAACTCTAAAATTTGTTCAGAACTGTCTAAAACTGTTCTAAATACTTCTTACCTGTTTAAAATTTCCTTAAAATTGTCTAAAATTTGTTCAGAAATGTCTAAATCTGTCTAGAATTTCTTTAGAACTGTCTGAAACTGTTCTAAATACTTCTTAACTGTTTAAAATTTTTTCAGAACTGTCTGAATCTGTCTAAAATTTGTTCAAAACTGCCTGAAACTGTTCTAAATAATTCTCGACTGTAAAATTTATTCAATACTTTCTGAAACTGTCTAAAATTTATTCAGAACTGTCTAAAACTGTTCCAAATACTTTTTAACTGTTTAAAATTTGTTCAGAACTGTGTGAAACTGTTTAAAATTTGTTAAAAACTGTCTAAAACTGTTCTAAATACTTCTTAACTGTCTAAAATTTACTCAGAACTGTCTGAAACTGTTCTAAATATTTCTTAACTGTGTAAAATTTATTCAGAACTGTCTGAAACTGTCTAAAATTTGTTCAGAATTGTCTGAAACTCTTCTAAATACTTCTTAACTGTCTAAAATTTATTTAGAACTGTTTGAAACTGTTCTAAATACTTCTTAACTGTCTAAAATTTATTCAGAACTGTCTAAAACTCTAAAATTTGTTCAGAACTGTCTAAAACTGTTCTAAATATTTCTTACCTGTTTAAAATTTCCTTAAAACTGTCTAAAATTTGTTCAGAAATGTCTGAATCTATCTAGAATTTGTTTAGAACTATCTAAAACTGTTCCAAATACTTTTTAACTGTTTAAAATTTGTTCAGAACTGTGTGAAACTGTTCCAAATACTTCTTAACTGTGTAAAATTTATTCAGAACTGTCTGAAACTGTCTAAAATTTGTTCATATCTGTCTAAAACTGTTCCAAATACTTCTTAACTGTCTAAAATTTGATCAGAATTGTCTAAAACTGTTCCAAATACTTTTTAACTGTTTAAAATTTATTCAGAACTGTCTGAAACTGTCTAAATTTTGTTCATAACTGTCTGAAACTGTTCAAAATACTTCTCAACTGTAAAATTTATTCAGTATTTTCTGAAACTGTCTAAAATATTCAGAACTGTCTAAAACTGTTCCAAATATTTCTTAACTGTTTAAAATTTGTTCAGAACTGTTTGAAACTGTTCTAAATGATTCTTAACTGTTTAAAATTTGTTCAGAACTGTCTGAAACTGACTAAAATTTATTCAAAACTGTTTAAAACTGTTCTAAATACTTCTTAACTGTCTAAAATTTACGCAGATCTGTCTGAAACTGTTCTAAATACTTCTTAACTGTGTAAAATTTATTCAGAACTTGTTCAGAACTGTCTGAAACTGATCTATATATTTCTTAACTGTGTAAAATTTATTCGCAACTGTCTAAAACTCTTCTAAATACTTCTTCACTGTATAAAATTTGCTCAGAACTGTCTGAAACTTCTGAATACTTCTTAACTGTGTAAAATTTATTCGTACTGTCTGAAACTGTCAAAAATTTGTTCATATCTGTCTAAAACTGTTCCAAATACTTCTTAACTGTCTAAAATTTGATCAGAACTGTCTAAAACTGTTTTAAATACTTCTTCACTGAGTAAAATTTATTCAGAGCTGTCTGAAACTTTTTAAAATTTGTTCAGAACTGTCTGAAACTGATCTATATATTTCTTAACTGTGTAAAATTCATTCGGAACTGTCTAAAACTGTCTAAAATTTATTCAGAACTGTCTAAAACTCTTCTAAATACTTCTTCACTGTATAAAATTTGCTCAGAACTGCCTGAAACATCTGATTACTTCTTAACTGTGTAAAATTTATTCAGTACTGTCTGAAACTGTTTAATATTACTCATATCTGTCTAAAACTGTTCCAAATACTTCTTAACTGTCTAAAATTTGAACTGTCTACAACTGTTCTAAATACTTCTTAACTGTGTAAAATTTATTCAGAACTGTCTGAAACTGGTTAAAATTTGTTCAGAAATGTCTGAAACTGTTCCAAATACTTCTCAACTGTAAAATTTATTCAATACTTTCTGAAACTGATTAAAATTTGATCAGAATTGTCTAAAACTGTTCCAAATACTTCTTAACTGTTTAAAATTTGTTCAGAACTGTTCGGAACTGTTCTAAATAATTCTTAACTGTGTAAAATTTATTCAGAACTGTCTGAAACTTTCTAAAATTTGTTCAAAACTGTTTAAAACTGATCTAAATACTTCTTACCTGTTTAAAATTTGCTTAAAACTGTCTGAAACTGTTCTAAATACTTCTTAACTGTAAAATTTGTTCAGAACTGTCTAAAAATCTTCTAAATACTTCTTAACTGTCTAAAATTTATTCTGAATTGTCTGAAACTGTTCTAAATACTTCTTAATTGTAAAATTTATTCAGAACTGTCCGAAACTGTCTAAAATTTGTTCAGAACTGTCTGAAACTGTTCTAAATGCGAGAAATAATATCATATACAGGGCGATGTTTTTTTTCAGATTATTCGTCTCATTTCGACTCATTTACTTCCCAAAAATCATCCCCACCCATCTCACAAGAATACCATCCACCTGAAAAACAAATATCCCCAGATCGCACCCCCACAAACCCAAATTCCCCAACACATTACAAAAATCAAACTCTTAAACAACGAATAAATAGTTTAGTTTTAAAAACTCTTCAAGAAAATACTGGAAAAGATAGGCAAAATATCATGAACCAAAATCCTAATTATACCGACGCTTGGAAAGTCAAAGTTCTACAAAATACAAGAGTTATTTGCACAATCAAAGAATGTAAAGCTGTTGTTGATGATATTCTGAATTCAAGAACAGACAGAAGTTCAGATGAATGGCTTTTTGCAGAACGGAAAGTCATAGTTGGTTTTGATTGCGAAGGAATCAATTTAGGTAAGTTTGGAGCTGTGTAACTCAAAATTTGATAGAGATACAGGGCTGGGGGTATTATTTTTAAATTCTGGAGAGTTCAAAACCCTTTTACCTCTTTTTTAAGGTTCTAAATTAAGGGATGAAGAATTGACAAAAAGAAAACTAACTTGGGACCTATAAAAAATAAAATTGTCATGTTTGGTGGGTTGTAACTCAAAAATGGTTAAAGATACAGGGTTAACAGTAAGATTTTTAGAATCTGGAGGGTTTAAACCCTTATTATCTCATTCTTTAAGGTTCTAAATTAAGGGGCGCAAAATTGACAAAATGAAAACTAACTAGGAGGCTATAAAAAATAAAGTTGTTATGTTTGGAGCGTTGTAACTCAAAAACGGTTAAAGATACAGGGTTGAGAGTAAGATTTTTAGAATCCGGAGGGTTTAAACCCTTATTAACTCATTCTTTAAGGTTCTAAATTAAGGGGCGACCAATTGACAAAAAGAAAACTAACTTGAGAGCTATAAAAAATAAAATTATCGCGTTTATAGGGTTGTAACTCAAAAACGGTTAAAGATACACGGTTGAGAGTAAGATTTATAGAATCCGCAGGGTTTAAACCCTTATTAACTCATTCTTTAAGGTTCTAAATTTAGGGGCGCAAAATTTACAAAAAGAAAACTAACTTGGAGGCTATAAAAAATAAAATTGTCATGTTTGAAGAGTTGTATCTCAAAAACGGTTAAAGATACAAGGTTGAGAGTAAAATTTTTAGAATCCGGGCGGTTTAAACCCGTATTAACTCTTTCTGTAAGGTTCTAAATTAAGGGACGCAAAATTGACAAAATGAAAACTAACGGGAGATATAAAAAATAAAATTATCATGTTTGGAGGGTTGTAACTCAAAAATGGTTAAAGATACAGGGTTGCGAGTAAGATTTTTAGAATCCGGAGGGTTTAAACCCATATTAACTTATTCTTTAGGGTTCTAAATTAAGGGGCGCAAAATTGACGAAAAGAAAACTAACTTGGGAGCTATAAAAAATAAAATTGTCATGTTTGGAGGGTTGTAACTCAAAAACGGTTAAAGATACAAGGTTGAGAGTAAAATTTTTAGAATCCGGGCGGTTTAAACCCGTATTAACACATTCTTTAAGGTTCTAAATTAAGGGGCGCAAAATTGACAAAAAGAAAACTAACTTGGGGGCTATAAAAATAAAATTGTCATGTTTGAAGGGTTGTAACTCAAAAATGGTTAAAGATACAGGGTTGAGAGTAAGATTTTTAGACTCCGGAGGGTTTAAACCCTTATTAGCTCATTCTTTATGGTTCTAAATTAAGGGGCGTAAAATTGACAAAAAGAAAACTAACTTGGGAGCTATAAAAATAAAATTGTCATGTTTGGAGGGTTGTAACTCAAAAACGGTTAGAGATACAGGGCTGAGAACATGATTTTTAGATTCCAGAGGGTTTAAACCCCGTAATAACTCATTTTAAGCTTATAAATTAAGGGGCACAGAATTGGCAAAAAGAAAACTAATGTTGTGTTTTTTAGGGGCGAAAGGGCAGTTAACACTAATGCAGATCGCAACAGTAAACGGATTTTCTTATATTTTCGATTTAATAACGTGTCCACAAATGATTGAAAATGGTCTTAAACGAATTCTAGAATCTGAGGATGTTGTAAAAGTAAGATGAAAAACTATATTTATAGACTGTTCAATCAGTAATGAATAATATTTTATTTGTAGATAATTCATGATTGTAGAAATGATTCCGTGAATTTATACAATCAGTTCGATATTACTCTTAGATGCGTCTTCGATACACAGGTGAGTCTATATTATTTCTCAGTAAAATACGCACCTCAAACTGTCTTGAATTTTTTTTACATAAAAATTAATCTCAACTCTTTTAAATTTATTTAGAAATAACTGATACCCCGCGGGCTTTGTAGCCTGAGTTAATGTATATTTTAACCCCGTCTAACACGATTTTAGTGTTAAATTGCAGATATTTCATGCATTTTAGGAGTTATGAGCCCCCAAAAATGTATGTTTTCATGTTTAGTTTCGGCCAAAAATGTGAGGTTAAAAATGGTCCAATATCACGATTTCCGTTGATGATAGAGTGTTTATTCTTCGAAAAATGGACTTTGGAGGGTTGATTTGTATATTTCCGGTATGAAAGTGGTTAAGTTTCCGGTTAAAAACTCCTCAAACCCGGGTTCAAAAATTGTACATTTTTGGGTAAAAATGTGAGGTTAAAAATCTGTAAAAATCTCAATTTTGGATAAAGATAAATTGTTTATTCTTGCAAAAATGAACTTTAGGAGGGTTGATGTGTATATTTCCGGTATAAAAGTGGTTAAATTTCCGGTTAAAACTCCTCAAACGCGGATTCAAAAAGTGTATATTTTTGGCTAAAAATGTGAGGTTAAAAATCGGTTAATATCTCGATTTCGGTTTAAGATAGAGTGTTAATTCTTCCATAAACAAACTCTGGAGGTTCGATTTGATATATTAGTATTTTAAAAGTATCAAAAAGGCCTTAGGGACACCGAAAAATAGGGTCGAAATTTTAGGAAAAGTTTGCCACAAAAATATGTCGATTTCGGTTTAAGATAGAGTGTTAATTCTTGTAAAAATGAACTTTAGAGGGTTGAGTTGTATATAACCGGTATGAAAGTCGTTAAATTTCCGGTTAAAAACTTCTCAAATCCGAATTCAAAAATTGTATATTTTTGACTAAAAATGTGAAGTTAAAAATCAGTCAATATCTCGATTTTGGATAAAGATAAATTGTTTATTCTTGCAAAAATGAACTTTAGAGGGTTGATTTGTATATTTCCGGTATGAAAATGGTTAAATTTCCGGTTAAAAACTCCTCAAACCCGGATTCAAAAATTCTATATTTTTGGCTAAAAATGTGAGGTTAAAAATCGGTTAATATCACGATTTCGGTTTAAGATAAAGTTTTAATTCTTCCATATACGAACTCTGGAGGGTCGATTTGATATATTAATATTTTTATGCCCGGTCTTATAAAGGAGAGTTAAACAATCAGTTAGATATTGGACGGTTAAATTTAGTTTCCAAGTAAATTTTAGTTGTGTTCTATAAAGCAAGTTACGAAGTAAAATTAGTAACCAAAGGTTATCTAACTTTCTGTTAAATTTACCGACCGTACTTCAGTTCAAATATTGTACTCTAGATGGCAGTTTAGGCAATACTCTTTAGAGCTGTCAGCTGTGCTGTTATAACTGTTTAAAAAGCAAGTTTGAAGTTAATAACAGTGGAAGTAAATGGATGAAAACGTGATAGGGGCCATTATTATACGGAAACAGATAAAGAAAATCTATTAGAGACTTTTAAACAATATGTGAATTGCAATAATTGGCTGATTTTTTTCCGCGAATGATTGAATATGCTATGCTCTTTTATTAAATCTAAAACAACCAATACCGCATTGTATGTATCAAACGGGTAATTTCGTTCGGTACTTTACTTGAAGCTCAAAATAGATTTTCATCGAAAATACCTTCAAATGTTATTTTTTCAAGATTTATGTTTTTATAAAAATTAAAGATTATTAAATTTTCTACAGATTAGTATAAATACTTTTTCTATATATTTTATGGATAAATTTATAAAATTATCTATAATTTTAATCCCAGAGACTACGCTTTAAAGAAGCAAAACTCCTTGGTTACACAGTTCATATCTCAAATGTATGTGATGTGACAGATAAATGCCACTGTCAAAGAACTAATCATTTCAAATTAATAATAGTAACGTTTTAAAAAGAAAATAGTACATAGAACCATAGTTATATGGAATGGATCTTATACAGTTTCCGCATTAACTAAATTTGTAAGCATGTATATTTAAATTAATAAAAATTAAGTAGCGGGAGGTTTGGTGTTGGCCACATCAGATTTTTTAACTTATCTGTTATTATTGAAATTGAGAATTACTCTTTATAATAGTAAAACTGCTTTTAAATAATACCATAATTTTTTTTAATTGTCTATTTAATCTCACAACTAAAATTTAATACCTTGATTTTCTTAGTTTAATCTTTAGATTTAATCCCTAGGTTATTTTAACATATGTTTATAGTATAGAAAAACAGTTAAATTAATTTAGTCGCAAAGTTTAGTTAACTAACCTTTATAAGACCGGGCATTAAAGTATCAAAAAGGCCTTAGGGACACCGAATATTAGGGTCGAAATTTCAGGAAAAATTTGCCCCAAAAACATGCATTTTATATTGCTCAGAACTCCTCAACGGTTTAAATTATCTTCAAATTAACATGAAATTCGTGTTCTACGGGGTTTAAAATATAAATCAACTCATTTTCAAATCTTAATCCGTCTGGACAAAGTTTTATTTAAATATTTCTAAAGAGACGCCCGTTGCGAATTTTTCGCAGTTCTTCCAAAACATCAAAACTTTTATTTGGTTATGAATTCGGCTTGAATTTACAGGAAACACATAAAATTAATTGAAAATCATTTATTTATACTTAAAATTTGTCGTAAATGTTGAGTTTTTAATGAAAATGTTTGATTGACAGCAGAAAATGTGGTTTTTACATTTTGACTCTGTCGGTAAAGCCGCTCTCAAAACTAATGCCAATGCTATTCTTTCTTATGTAAACTTATGACTGAAAGAACATCTCTACAAAATTTGGCGTCGATATGTAAAAGTAAAACGGTCTAGATTTGCGTAGCGGTTAATCTTTCACTTTTATGTATATAAGACTAGCGAAAACTGTGCTCTCAATTTAAACTTAGTTTATTCAAATTTTCACTGTTGTATATAAGATTGCCTAAAACTATTTAAATGTTACATAACCTCAAAAACAACTTTGTAGGCCGCACACGCTATCCTCCTTTTACAAGAGACTTCAAAGCCAGTTTACAAAGCCAAAAACGTCTCTTTAAACGCTTTATGTGAAATATACAACTCTCCAATTAATCCAATGAAAGAACAACTTAAGAACATTTACAGACGCGACCAACGGTATTGGAGTCGGCGTCCGTTATCAAGAGATATGATTTTGTACGCGTCGGCCGACGTACTTAGCTTAGTTCACGAAAATATTTACTATCCAATGGTCAGGACAATAAAACCAGAATACCGAGGACTCCTTTTAGAATTGTGCGAAGAGCAAATCTATATGCACATAAATTCGCAAGAAGTAAAGATGAAGAAACGGCAGAGAAAAATCGAAACAGAAGTGACTGAATTGAGGATAAAACTTGCGCAGTGCACAAAAAATATTGTGCTAAGTAATAGAGAAGTGAGGTTATTAAGGTATATAGAATTGACGGAGGAAGAAAAGGAAAAATTGAAAGGGTCGTATAAAGTCGCCAAGAAACTGGAGAAATTGGAAAATATGGGACAAGAAAGGGATAATTCTGAATCGGATGATGATGATTGTAATGATGAATATCCGAGTTTGGACAGTGAGACTTCTCAAACTGGTAAGACAACTGTTTAATTGCTTTTTAATTGTTCTAAATTAAATTAGTTTTCTTTGAAACTATTTTAAATGCTTCACAACTGTTTTAAATTTATTCAGAATTGCCTAAATCTGTTTCAGATACTTTTCAGCTGTATTAAATTTATTCAGAATTGCCTCAAACTTTTAGTTACTTTTCAAATGTCTTAAATTTATTCTGAATTGCCTAAAACTGTTTTAAATGCTTCTCAACTGTCTTAAATTTATTCAGGATTACCTAAATCTATTTATATACTTTTCAACTGTCTTAAATTTATTCAGTATTACCAAAAACTGTTTTAAATACATTTCAAATATCTTAAATTTATTCAGATATGCCTAAAACTGTTTTAGATACTTTTCAAATGACGTAAATTTATTCAAATTGCCTAAAACTGTTTTAAATGCATCATAAAAGTCTTAAATGTATTCAGAATTGCCTAAAACTGTTTAAGATACTTTTCAACCGTCTTAAATTTATTAAGAACTGCCTAAAAATGTTTTAGATACTTTTCAACTGTCTTAAATTTATTCAGAATTGTCTAAAATTGTTTTAAATACTCCTGAAATGTTTTAAATTTATTTAAAATTGCCAAAAACGGTTTGAAATGCTTCTCAGCTGTCTTAAATTTATTCAGAATTGCCTAAAACTGTTTAGATACTTTTCAAATGTCTTAAATTTATTCAGAATTGCCTAAAACTGTTTAGATACTTTTCAAATGTCTTAAATTTATTCAGAATTGCCTAAAACTGTTTAGATACTTTTCAAATGTCTTAAATTTATTCAGAATTGCCTAAAACTGTTTAGATACTTTTCAAATGTCTTAAATTTATTCTGAATTGCCTAAAACTGTTTTAAATGCTTCTCAACTGTCTTAAATTTATTCAGGATTACCTAAATCTATTTATATACTTTTCAACTGTCTTAAATTTATTCAGTATTACCAAAAACTGTTTTAAATACATTTCAAATATCTTAAATTTATTCAGATATGCCTAAAACTGTTTTAGATACTTTTCAAATGACGTAAATTTATTCAAATTGCCTAAAACTGTTTTAAATGCATCTTAAAAGTCTTAAATGTATTCAGAATTGCCTAAAACTGTTTAAGATACTTTTCAACCGTCTTAAATTTATTAAGAACTGCCTAAAAATGTTTTAGATACTTTTCAACTGTCTTAAATTTATTCAGAATTGTCTAAAATTGTTTTAAATACTTCTGAAATGTTTTAAATTTATTTAAAATTGCCAAAAACGGTTTGAAATGCTTCTCAGCTGTCTTAAATTTATTCAGAATTGCCTAAAACTGTTTAGATACTTTTCAAATGTCTTAAATTTATTCAGAATTGCCTAAAACTGTTTAGATACTTTTCAAATGTCTTAAATTTATTCAGAATTGCCTAAAACTGTTTAGATACTTTTCAAATGTCTTAAATTTATTCAGAATTGCCTAAAACTGTTTAGATACTTTTCAAATGTCTTAAATTTATTCTGAATTGCCTAAAACTGTTTAGATACTTTTCAAATGTCTTAAATTTATTCAGAATTGCCTAAAACTGTTTAGATACTTTTCAAATGTCTTAAATTTATTCAGAATTGCCTAAAACTGTTTAGATACTTTTCAAATGTCTTAAATTTATTCAGAATTGCCTAAAACTGTTTAGATACTTTTCAAATGTCTTAAATTTATTCAGAATTGCCTAAAACTGTTTAGATACTTTTCAAATGTCTTAAATTTATTCTGAATTGCCTAAAACTGTTTTAAATGCTTCTTAACTGTCTTAAATTTATTCAGGATTACCTAAATCTATTTATATACTTTTCAACTGTCTTAAATTTATTCAGTATTACCAAAAACTGTTTTAAATACATTTCAAATATCTTAAATTTATTCAGATATGCCTAAAACTGTTTTAGATACTTTTCAAATGACGTAAATTTATTCAAATTGCCTAAAACTGTTTTAAATGCATCTTAAAAGTCTTAAATGTATTCAGAATTGCCTAAAACTGTTTAAGATACTTTTCAACCGTCTTAAATTTATTAAGAACTGCCTAAAAATGTTTTAGATACTTTTCAACTGTCTTAAATTTATTCAGAATTGTCTAAAATTGTTTTAAATACTTCTGAAATGTTTTAAATTTATTTAAAATTGCCAAAAACGGTTTGAAATGCTTCTCAGCTGTCTTAAATTTATTCAGAATTGCCTAAAACTGTTTAGATACTTTTCAAATGTCTTAAATTTATTCAGAATTGCCTAAAACTGTTTAGATACTTTTCAAATGTCTTAAATTTATTCAGAATTGCCTAAAACTGTTTAGATACTTTTCAAATGTCTTAAATTTATTCAGAATTGCCTAAAACTGTTTAGATACTTTTCAAATGTCTTAAATTTATTCAGAATTGCCTAAAACTGTTTAGATACTTTTCAAATGTCTTAAATTTATTCAGAATTGCCTAAAACTGTTTAGATACTTTTCAAATGTCTTAAATTTATTCAGAATTGCTTAAAATTGTTTTAAATGCTTCTCAACTGTCTTATATTTATCCAGAATTGCCTAAAACTGTTTCAAATGCTTCTTAACTGTCTTTAATTTATATAGAATTGCCTAAATTTGTTTTAGATACTTTTCATGTCTTAAATTTATTCAGAATTGCTTAAATCTGTTTCAGATATTTTTCAAATGTCTTAAATTTATTCAGAAGTACTCAAAACTATTTTAGATACTTTTCATATGTATTAAATTTATCAGAATTGACGAAAGCTGTTTTAAATGCTTCTCAACTGCCTTAAATTTATTCAGAATTACCAAAAACTGTTTTAGATACTTTTCAACCGTGTTAAATTTATTCAGAAGTGCCTAAATCTGTCTTAGATACCTTTCAACCGTCTTAAATTTATCCAAAATTGCCTAAATGCCTAAAACTGTTTAGATATTTTTCAACGATCTTAAATTTATTCAAAATTGCCTAAATGCCTAATACTATCTTAGATACTTTCAACGATCTTTTACTTATTCATAATTGCCTAAATCTGTTTTAGACACTTTTCAACTGTGTTAAATTCATTCAGAATTACCTAAAACTGTTTTAGATACTTTTCAAATGTCTTATATTTATTCAGAATTACCTAAAACTATTTAGATGTTTTTCAAATGCCTTATATTTATTCAGAATTGCCTAACACTGTTTTAGATAGTTTTCAACTGTTTTAAATTTAATCAAATTGTCTAAAACTGTTTAAAATGCTTTTCAGCTGTCTTAAATTTATTTAGAATTGTCTAAAACTTCTGCAAATGCGTCTCAACTGTCTTAAATTCAGAATTGCCTAACACCATTTTAGATACTTTTCAAATGTCCTAAATTTATTTAGATTTGCCTAACACTGTTTTAGTTGCTTTTCAACTGTCTTAAATTTAATCAGAATTGTCTAAAACTCTTTGAAATGCTTCTCAGCTGTCTTAAATTTATTTAGAATGGCCTGAATCTATTCTAGATGCTTTTCAACTCTTACATTTATTCAGGATTGCCTAAAACTGTTTTAGATACTTTTCAAATGCCTTAAATTCATTCAGAATTGCCTAACACTATTTTAGATACTTTTCAAATGTCTTAAATTTATTCTGAATTGCCTAAAATTACTTTTCAATTGTCTTGAGTTTATTCAAAATTGCCTAAAACTATTTAGATATTTTTTTCAACTGTCTTAAATTTATTTAGAAATGCCTAAAACTGTTTTAGATACTTTTCAAATGTTTTAAATTCAGAATTATTTAAAACTATTTCAGATACTTTTCAACTCTTAAATTTATTCGAAATTGCCGAAAACTGTCTTAAATTTATTCAGAAATGCCTAAATTTTTTTAGATACTTTTCAAATTTATTAAATTTATTCACAATTACCTAAATCTGTTTCAGATACTTTTCAAATGTCTTAAATTTATTCGGAATTGTTTAAAACAGTTTTAGATACTTTTCAACTGTTTTAATCTTATTCATAATTGCCTAAAACTGTTTTAGATACTTATCAACTGTCTTAAATTTATTCAGAACTGTTCCAAATTATTTTGCTCACTTCTGAAATGTTTTAATTTCATTTAGAATTTTATGAAACTGTCTCATATTTATTTAGGATTGACTAAAACTGTTCTAAATACTTTTGAACTGTCTAAAATTTATTCGAAATTTAGATATGCGTCATTTAACTCAAAATTGCCTGTGCAAATGTTTTAAATATTTCTAAACTGTCTTAAATTAATTCAGAATTACCTAAAATTATTTTTTTTCTATTTTACGCCTGTAAAAAGCTGTTACAGCACCCTAAAGAGTTCGTTAATAGCTCATTCGAATGCTGTAATAGACTAATTCAATTTACTTTTTAAAGTTGGTGTCTATTAATGTCAAAAAATATCAAATCTCAGTAAATAAACAAACATAAAATAATTATGAATTTAGGGGTTATTTCTCCTCGAAATTCCGAACCCACAAGTTTGACGGAGTCCATGCAGTTGATGGATTTGATTCTTTCTGACAACAAAATGGAAAGATTCGAGAAAATCGATAAATTGGAGGCCATTTTGACTGCAGCAGCGCTGCTTCCCGGCGAAAATACGGACCACATCAACGTAGACAACTTGTAAGTTTTCTTTTTTATTTCCGCGTCCCTGTAACTCTAATCATTTTTGAGTTACAGAATACAAAAATGCAGTTGCAACTGCCACGTTAAATCATCTCGGGATTTGAACCGGGTAATGTCACCGACCGGCAACTTCTCTTCCAGTTCCGCAGACGAAAGCGAAGAAAAGCCGTGTCTAACGACGTCTGGAAAATTAAATTTTCTCGACACGGGAACACAAACGCTATCTACGGGTGATATAGTTGTCACCAAAATATACTTTAACGACACAATAACTGAACATTGAAATAGGTAAGTGGTAAATTTTTATATTTCGCGAAGAGTTTATAATTTTTTTGGACCTTTTGCACTGATTTTGTAGGTCGAAACTATTTAAAAAACTGTCTTGAAATTATTTAGAACTAGCTGACTAGCTTGGACCTTTTCTGGTATTTGTAGCCTCGCGAGTCAATTTGTATTTCAACCCCGTACAACACGATTTTAGTGTTAATTTGAAGATATTTCTACACTTCAGGAGTTATGAGCCCCCAAAAATGCATGTTATCATGTTTAGTTTTGGCCAAATATGTGAGGTTAAAAATGGTTCAATATCACGATTTCAGTTAAACATAGAGTGTTTATTTTTGTAAAAGTGAACTTTAGAGGGTTGGTTTGTATATTTCCGGTATAAAAGTGGTTAAATTTTCGGTTAAAAACTTCTCAAACCCGGGTTCAAAAATAGTTCATTTTAGGCTAAAAATGTGAGCTTAAAAATTGGTCAATATCTCGATTTTGGTTAAAGATAGAGTATTAATTCTTGCAAAAATGAACTTTACAGGGTTGATTTGTATATTTCCGGTATAAAAGTGGTTAAATTTACGGTTAAAAACTCCTCAAAGTAGGGTTAAAAAATTGTATATTTTTGGCTAATATATCGATTTTGGTTAAAAATAGAGTGTTTATTTTTGCAAAAATGAACTTTAGGGAGTTAATATGTATATTTCCGGTATAAAAGTGGTTAAATTTTCATATATAATATCATAAGTGGTAAATTTTTGCCGGAAAAATTTTCAGATTGTTACGAGAGCCGGTTGCCTAGCAATTTATTGAGTGGCATTGACAAAAAAATTACGAGTTGTCAAACGAGTAATTTTTGATCAATGTCACGAAATAAATTGGCAACAGGCTCGAGTAAAGCAATCGGAAAATTTTTCCAGGATAAAATTCAACCACGAATGGTATTCGGATGACTATTTCCAAAATAAAAATCAGGTAATCATTTATATATTTTTTTTCTTGACAAAAATCTTGTAAATATTTATTGTGTTCCGAGGTATTATGTTTCAGTTTGCTTTTTCAACATTTTAAATATACTCCTGTCCAAATCGACTCGTTTTTAATAAAAACTGATAACACTGAAAATATACAGACTTTGACAGGTATGTGAACAGTATGTTTCTAAATGTCAAAATTTTTTCGCTTATCAAAACTCACTTACTTGTAAAAATACGACATCTTATTGGCTTAAAGGGTGCGAAAAAACTTTTGTGACGGTGTTTTGTCGAAATGAAACTTGGTAACTAGGTAAAATCCTGAATTTCGATTGGTTTATATATTTATGAGTGAAATAGTCATTTAAATACTTCTCAAACCTGGGTTCAAAAATTGTACATTTTTGCTTAAAAATGTGAGGTTAAAATCGGTCAATATCTCGATTTCGACTAAAGATAGAGGGTCTTTTTTTGCAAAAATGAACTTTAGAGGGTTGATTAGTATATTTCCGGTATAAAAGTGGTTAAATTCCCGGTTAAAAACTCCTCAAACCCGGGTTCAAAAATAGTACATTTTTGGTTAAAAATGTGAGGTTAAAAATCGGTCTATATCTCGATTTTGGTTAAAGATAGAGGGTCTCTTTTTGCAAAAATGAACTTTAGAGGGTTAATTTGTATATTTCTGGTATAAAAGTGGTTAAATTTCCAGTTGAAAACTTCTCAAACCCGGGTTCAAAAATTGTACATTTTTGGCTAAAAATGTGAGGTTAATAATCGGTCTATATCTCGATTTCGGTTAAAGATAGAGAGTTTATTTTTGCAAAAATGAACTTTAGAGGATTGATTTGTATATTTCCGGTACAAAAGGGGTTAAATTTCCGGTTAAAAACTCCTCAAACCCGGGTTCAAAAATTGTACATTTTTGGCTATAAATGAGAGGTTAAAAATCGATCTATATCTCCATTTCGGTTAAAGATAGAGGGTCTATTTTTGCAAAAATCAACTTTAGAGGGTCGATTTGTATATTTCCGGTATAAAAGTGGTTAAATTTCCGGTTAAATACTTCTCAAACCCGGGTTCAAAAAATGTACATTTTTGGCTAAAAATGTGAGGTTAAAAATCGGTCAATATCTCGATTTCGGTGAAAGATAGAGTGTTAAATTTTGGAAATATGAACTCTGGAGGATCGATTTGATATATTAATATTTTAAAAGTGTCAAAAAGGCCTTAGTATCACCAAAAAAAATAGTCGAAATTTTAGGAAAAATTTGCCGCAGAAACATGCATTTTATATTGCTCAGAACTCCTCAACTGTTTAAATTATCTTCAAGTTAACACGAAATTCGTGTTCTATGGGGTTTAAAATATAAATTTACTCAATTTCAAATCTTAAAAATGTCTGGTCAAAGTTTTATTTAAATATTTCTACGATGACGCCCGTTGCGAATTTTTCATCTTCCAAAACATCAAAACTTTTATTTGGTTATGAATTCGGTTGAAATTTACAGAAAACACATAAAATTAACTGAAAGTAACTTATTTATACTTAAAATTAGTTGAAAATGTTGATTTTTTAATGAAAATATTTGATTGACAGCAGAAAAGTGTTTTTTGACATTTTGATTCTGTCGGTAAGGCCGCTCTCGAAACTAATGCCAATGCTTTTCTTTTATATACTTTGGAAATTAATTATAAAAAAACCATGCTATATTTTGAACTCTAACAAACTTCTACTTCACGGTGTAGATTTACATACCAGTTAATCTTTCACTTTTATGTATATAAGACTAGCGAAACTAGTGCTCCCAATTTAAACTCAGTTTATTTGTTAAATATTTTTAATAGTTTTTGATTTATAAATATTATAAATTGTGTTTGTTTACAGGTTGCGTACCTAGACTGCTCAAATAACATTTTGATATTATACACATTTTTTTTTCATTAGATTAGAAGCTTTTTATAATTCGTAGACTACGAAGTTTAGATTTTCTTTTTGAGAGAATCATTAATTTTGGGAACATATTTGAAAATATTACTAATTTTGCTAAAATCCTTATTAAGCACTGTAATATTTTAATATTTGACAATCATTTTTGTGAAATATGTAAATTTTTGTTAATTTTCGGTGCTGGTTTTAAGAAATTGATGCAATATTCGATTATGCGAACTTGAAATGGGACAATTTCAAGTTTTTCTTTTCACTTATACAGTTGTTCCTCGTATAGCACGGTAGCTACGTTTTTGGAGAATTTCCCGTTTTTTGATATTTGATATTTAAAAATATATGAATTTGACATTTTAAAGTTTGTTTTATAAAAAAACAACAAAACTCCCATCGACGCTTAATGTAACATCCCAAACTTTTCAGGGACAGCAAGAACTACATTAACCGTGGTTTTAACTGGGATGAAAGAGGGGCTGGAATTTTAATGTTGAGCAAAAATTGTTGGACCCTGTAATCCTAGTAAATACAGGGTGTCCCAAAACGAGCATACGCTACCGTTATTTTAAAAACTCATTATTGTACGAAATTTGGTATCTAGGAGTTTTCCGACATGCCCGTTTCAACTAAAATATTTTCAAAGCAGTAGCACTTCCGATTTAATCGGAAGTAGACCATAACTATAATACAAAGTTATATATAGGACTAGCTAACGCTATGGTTATTTTAAAAACTATTCAATATAATTTTCCGAAATTTGGTACCTAAGGGTTTTCTAACATGTCCGTTCCAGTTAAAATATTCTCAAATCAGTAGCACTTCCGGTTTAACCGGAAGTACATCGTAACTCTTATTTTAAATGGAATGGTATATTTTTTATTTTCAATGTGATGAATGTAAAATATGGTTTTCACGAAAATCAAACTTAAATCAACATATGCAATTACACACTGAGGTAAAAAAAATTCAGTGTAATGAATGTAAAAAATGGTTTTCACGAAAATCAAACTTAAATCAACATAATATAAAAAGATACACACTGGACTAAAAGATTTTCAGTGTAATGAATGTAATAAATGTTTTGTATTTAAATTAAACTTACTTAGACATATGAAACTACACAACTGAAGGAAAGATGAAAATATTGTTTTCATTTGTTTTTTTTGTTTTGATGGCTTTTTGAGCTATTGAAATTAATTTTCTTATACTTCTTTTTGTTGTACTTTTCCTATGTACAAATCAGTAGCACTTCCGGTTTAACCGGAAATACATCGTAACTTATTTTAAATGGAATGGTATATTTTTTATTTTCAATGTGATGAATGTAAAAAATGGTTTTCACGAAAATCAAACTTAAATCAACATATGCAACTACACACTGAGGTAAAAATTTTCCAGTGTAATGAATGTAAAAAATGGTTTTCACGTAAATCAAACTTAAATCAACATATAAAGATGCACACTGGAGTAACAGATTTTCAGTGTAATGAATGTACTAAATGTTTTGTATTTAAATTAAACTTAATTAGACATATGAAACTACACAACTGAGGGAAAGATGAAAATATTGTTTTCATTTGTTTTTTTTTTGTTTTGATGGATTTTTTGAGCTATTGAAATTAATTTTCTTATACTTCTTTTTGTTGTACTTTTCCTATGTACAAATCAGTAGCACTTCCGGTTTAACCGGAAGTACATCGTAACTTTCTTATTTTAAATGGAATGGTATATTTTTATTTCACCATTGAATTCAGCAGAAAATTTTACATATGAAACCATAAAAACATTTTACTCATGGTCAACTACTTCCGGCGTAATTAAACTTTTTTGATTTTTTCTTTAAAACAGCAATTTTTTATCACTATATTTCGAGAATGGAATCGAATTTCTATAATCTGTAAAACAGTTTTATAAAGAAAGCTTTTGTTTGTGTATATTTACCAACACTGGAAGCAGTCCAGCATGCCCACCGCTAGTGCCGACGGCGGCCGCTGGCGGCGCCACCGAAACCATTCCTTTATTTTACCCAATTATTATTACGAGTGAGAACATTATGTCGGGCCCTCCGTTTGGGAAACGTAATGAGTGTTTGCGTGTTATACGAACATGCACCGTGTTATACGAGGGATAGCTGTATTTGACATGAAAGGAAAGTCGAATCTCCACCGTAGAGCTGTTTTTATGTAGGTGCTAGAAAAGAAAATGAATGCGCACTTCAGTTTCACAGATAAAGTGACATTTTTGAAGTTGCGCTGAATTTGTTTGGTTAACAACACTGTTACAAATAATTTGAATATATATTTAAAATTAATTTATTTCTTTTTATTTATAAAGAAATTGATTATTTGACGCGCTCAAATAATTTTATTTCACTCAAAAGTTGATGGTACATATGGGTATATTGTTAAAAATAAAAATATTTCGAATCACTTGTATTTATTTATTTATTTTATACACCTTACCACTTGCATGAAAGAGGAATTTAATCGTTATTTATTATACAGGGTGAGTCTGGGAAGACGCCCCCTCCCCTTTAACTTTTTTATTATAAGTAATAGAAAAAAATGGCTCATAGAAAAGTTTTATTATTTTACATATACTATTTGATGGCAGATGTAGATATTTTTTATAAAGTCAGGTTTACAAGATACGACTATCAACTTTTATTTTTCAAATGGCAGCCTATAATTATTTTAATTATATAGAAACCGCCATTTTTTCTCTTTTCAACGATGTATTATTTTTTATTAATGTATTTGAAAAATTTCGAGAAAAATGAGATAATTTAGAAATATTAGAAATAATTTTTAAACAAATATTATAGGTGGCTATGTGAAAATAAACGAAACGTAACAAAGTAAAACAATTAAATTAATGTTAAAAAAGTATACATTTGTTTGTTACTTAATTTAACTTATTTTGTAAACAAAAAAAAAATCTGATGTGGCCAATACATAACCTCTCGCCAGATATTTTACCTGGTTGTACGCATAAAACGAAAAATATTTTTAAAGACAAATACATATATTCATGTCTCACTACAAAATAATTCTCACATATATTTCCAAAATCTATGGGATATTTTAATATAAATTATGTACAATACATACATTTTCTTTATATTCAACATCCTGATTTTTTTTCTACTTTCTTTTTCTTTTATTCATCATTTTTTCGCAAATTCCTTTTATATTCTTTGTTACGTATATTCTTTTGCGTTGTTGACTTTTTATTTATTTTCATAATCTTCATAATGATGTACAAATATTTTTGACAGTGGCATAAAAATATTTTTGACAGTGACATTTATGTGTGAATTACAAACATTTGAATTTCTTGCCTTGAAATAGTTTGATCTAAGAATTGTTACATCAAATTATTTTATATGCCTTTCTTTATCTCTAAATCTATAGAAGGTATAATAATGAATTTATATTTATCGAATAAAGAATTTAACGTTCTTTAATATACTACTACTTCCGGTTGTCCAATTGTTACCAAAATTGACTCGACTCTTCCCATTATTGTTAGATTGAAGAATCCGTAGTTAAAAATGTCTTAAGTCTTATAGTATTTGAGATATAGTGAATCCAACATCCACACACACACACACACATACGGACATCAGCGTAAAAATGTTATAATCGGATTCTAGGGACCTTAAAACGTGCTTATTCATTAAAATCTGGATATGCGATTTTTAGCATGAATTCAATACCTCTCTTAGCGAGAGGTAAAAAACATTTTACGAAGAACGAATTAATTGATATGATTGTAATAATTGGTGAATCGACTGGAATCATAAGAAGAGCAAAAAGAATTTACGGAGCGGTTTCCTAGACGTCCGCAACCGAGTTTAAGAACACTGAGAAGGATTTTTACCCGATTTCGAGAAACAGGTTCAATATTCGAAATGCTTTTTAGTATATTTCGCGAAACATGCTGGCAGATGTTCGAACACATCACATTCAACGCTTGAATTTTTGTATTACAGAACATGGTCGTAATTTTGAACATTTGTTTTAAGTTGTTTTTGTTACTAAATTTGTTTTTTTAGTTTCTTAAGTTGTATAGCACTGTTACGTTTTATTTATTTTCACATAGCCACATTATTTCTAATATTTCTAAATTATCTCATTTTTCTCGAAATTTTTCAAATACATTAGTAAAAAATAATACATCGTTGAAAAGAGAAAAAAATGGCGGTTTTATTTTATTAAAATAATTATAGGTTGCCATTTGAAAAATAAAAGTTGATAGTTGTATCTTGTAAACCTGACTTTATAAAAAATATCTAAATCTGCCATCAAATAGTATATGTAAAATAATAAAACTTTTATATGAGCCATTTTTTTCTATTACTTATAATAAAAAAGTTAAAGGGGGGGAGGGGGCGTCTTCCCAGACTCACTCTGTATAAACGGTTCAAATGGATGTTACATATTCATTTTAACCTCGAATGTAACACAACTGTTTATTCAATTTTGCCCTAAATCACCGACTATCCACTTTACAGACGGTAAAAGACATGTAAAAAACAAAGTATATAGTTTTTGGCGCCATCTTAGCGTTGCCATTGCAGAACTAAATTTAAAATCACAGCCAACGTGATTATTTATTTATTGAAATTATTCTTTACTGTACTGAAAATTTAAAATAAAAAAATTACATGGTTATGTTAACTATTACAAAGTTTTATTACCAAAATAGGGGATTACACCATTTTTACCTCCCGCTACCCTTGGTAAGGGAGGTATAGAGATCGTGCAAAAAATCGCATATCGAGATTTTGGCAAATGACCACGTTTTAAAGTCCCTAGAATCCAATTTTAACATTTTCACGATGATGTCTGTGTGTATGTAGGTGTGTGTGGATCTCCACTCTGACTCAAATACTATCATTCAGAAAATTTTGTATTTCGGACTTTTTCTGTAATGGAAAGAGCCCATTAGATTTTGGTGTAAATCGGATAACCGGAAATGGTATTTTACTAGAAGCGAAATAGTTATTTGTATCACTAGGCCAGAAACTGAACATTTGCGAGAACGAGTTTATTTTGACAGGCCGAGCTGAAAGCGAGGCCTGCAAATACGAGATTACAAACAAACCACGCCATTTTTAAAGTTCTGTCTTCTGTCACTTGTGTTTTGACATTTGAGATGTACATGTGATTCAATGTCTTCGGATGGCTGTGGAAACTTAAAGAATTTCACATTTGTCATATTTTCTTTATAAGTAAAGCGGGACTCACTGTTGCAAAGACAATACACCGCTTGATACTTGGCACCATCTTGCAACTATCACCATGACAGCGATTTGTTTGTAATCTAGCAACGGAGTGAAATGAGTCACAAGTGTAGTATAAGGAAAATACCAATAGATGGCAGCCCGAAGATATGCCTCTATATTGGGATTTACAAGATTCAACAGATGGCACTGATCGCATTAAACAATGGTACTTCTTCAAATTGTGTTTATTTGAAGACCATTCAACAAAAAAATATGAATATTGATATACTTATGTAAGAAAGTACGTAGAATTGAATGATGAAGTCAAAAATTTTCTCTACTCAGTTTTGGGTGTTTTTTAAATATTTCCCAGCTCTGTACATTTTTGACTAAAAATGTGAGGTTAAATACCAGTCAATATCACGATTACGGTTAAAGTTAGAGTGTTTATTCTTTCAAAATGAACTTTCGAGGGTTGATTTGTATATTTCAAGTATAAAAGTGGTTAAATTTCCGGTTAAAAATTTCCCAAACCCGGGTTCAAAAATTTTGGCTAAAAATGTGAGATTAAAAATCGGTCAATATCTCGATTACGGTTAAAGTTAGAGTGTTTATTCTTTCAGAATGAATTTTCGAGGGTTGATTTGTATATTTCCAGTATAAAAGTGGTTAAATTTTCGGTTAAAAACTCCTTAAACCCGGGTTCAAAAATTGTACATTTTTGGCCAAAAATGTAAGGTTAAAAATGGGACAATATCTTGATTTTGGTTAAAGATAAGAGTGTTAATTCTTGCAAAAACGAACTCTGGAGGGTCGATTTGGTATATTAATATTTTAAAAATGCCGAAAAGGCTTTAGGGATTGCGGAAAATAGGACCAAAATTTTGGAAAAAATTTGCTCCGAAAACAACACCTCACAACTCTTCAACCGTTTAAATTATTTTCAAATTAACACGAAATTCGTGTTCTACGGGGTTTAAAATATAAAGTAACTCAATTCTTAAATATTTTGTTAGGTCCCATAGCCATTTAAGGAAAAGAAAACGCGATCGAAGATCCCACGATCTTACAGCCGGTCAAAAAGTCCTTACAGGCGTGAAAAGAGAGAAAATTCGTGCGATTCTGAAAGAAAACCCAAAAGAAATCGTGGAAATACACACGAAAATTCGTCGTTTTCCAGCGATTACGAAAGCGAAGAACTGAAATAATAAATCTATATTAAAACATCATGTTAGGCTGTGAATTATTGGACTTTTTCCAATAATTGTGTATTGAATGATTTTGACTAAATATTTATATAATAAAAGAGTTTTTCTATATTTTTTTTCAAATAGACTTGAATTTTATACAAGAAATGTTTGTATTAAAATCTAATTCGATTGAGCACACGATGTTTCACGGCGAGAAGACAACAAGTGACATTGGGGCCCAACAGGAGTCGCCAACCAGCCGGACATCTCTAATGTACGTTTGTAATTTATTTTCATTGATTGTTGTCTTGTTATAAAATAGATCGCCATATTGTTAATGTGGCCACCAGTCGAGCACAAAAAATGTGTCGTTTGAAATTGTGCGCCAATAGGCGATGTGCACATTTTGAGCGTCAGCGCCTCTCACGACTACATTGGCATTTTTGAATCAATTTTGACATTTCGAGAAAGTGTTACAATTTACAATTTTATTTTGAGTTGTTGCTATTGTGTATGAATATTATACATCATAATATATTGAAATGAATAAAGAAAATATTTAAAATGCTATATATGTGATGTGACAATCAAAAAAGGCAAAATACCAGCGAAGGTACTGTGGCAGCAAATATATTTTTTCTTATAATATGTGTGATTTCTGTAAACCATTTTATCATATTTAAATTTATATTACAATTTATAATATTAGTTAAATGTTACAAGATGCGCAATAAATGGAAATTGAGATTAAAAAGTTAGAAAACTTGAATGATTGGAAAGAAGAAAATTTCTACATATCACGATATCAGTGTATGATGTTAGCATCTTTCTTTTATATTCGCAATAAATGAAGAAGATTTTTCATTGAAAATATACCAGGCTCTAAGTGGAATCAGTTGCACAAGCTCGGAAAAGAAAATACACGAAAAATACGAACCATGTGAATTTCTATCTTTAACATTAAGATTACATGTACAAAATCTATAATAAATAGACGAATTATGTCAAAAATAGACTTCTATTTCATACAACTGCAAGTATTATACAATTTTAAGACAATTTTCTGCGTCTTGTTCAAATAGTAACTTAAGAAACACATTTTTATATAATTCATTATTGCAATCAGACGACCATTGTTGGAATTTTATTCATACGATAAGTATCTTTTACAATGAGAAAATATGTATACCTAAAAGAATTTTTCATATTAGTAGAAGATATCTGATGAAAAGTTATTTTCTTATACATCTGTTCCTCATATAATCTTCTAGGAAATTTATAAAATTTTATACTTCAATCGGTAATTTTGTAAGAATTATTACATCCCACACTGCATCACATAATATTTGACGTCCTATCATTCGCATTCATTGCAAATATTATATAAAATAGAAATTGCAAAATTATTCTGACATAAAACATAACCTTGCTATGTTTCAATAAATAATCACTTTTGTCATTTTTGTCCGCTGTCGGCGCTGACTACTTTTGTGCACACCGCCTATAGTTGAATACAAAAACAATTTTAAAAGTAGTAATCTCGTCTCCAAATTACATGATTAAAAAATCGTTAAAATATTTTTATGTGCTAAAAAACTGTTAAAATTCATCATTTTAAAAGTTATTAACGAATTTGTAATTTAACACGCCAGAAAATTGATTGTGTAATTTTTGTGGTTATGTGAAGTTTGTGTCCTTTTTTTGGGTATTTCGGGTTGAAATTAAGAGTAAACAGTGTAAAAAACGTGTTCTATCATTCATTTCTACGTACTTTCTTACATAAGTATATAAATTTTAATAATTTTTTGTTGAATAGTCTTCAAATTCACTGGAAATCTGTCGAATTTTAGTGCGCAATCGACGCGTCACTCGCGCATTAAAATTCAGCAAATTTAGGGCGAATATTATCTTTAAATTATTTAAATAAAACTATGTCCAGACGGTTTTAACATTTGCAAATGAGTTAATTTATATTTTAAACCCCGTAGAACACGAATTTCGTGTTAATTTGAAGATAATTTGAACCGTTCATGAGATGTGAAGAAAATAAAATGCAGGTTTTTGGGATTTTTTTCCCAATTTCGACCCCATTCTCGTAAATCCCTAAGGCCTTTTTGACACTTTGTTCTACGGGGTTTGAAATATAAACTAACCTATTTTCAAACTTCAAAACTGTCTGGACAAAGTTTAATTTAAATATTTGTAAAATGATGTATGTTGCAAATATTTCGCAATTTTTCCATCAAAACTTTATTTGGTTATGAATTCGGCTGAAATTCACAGGAAACACATAAAATTAACTGAAAATCATTTATTTACACTTAAAATTAGTCATTATTATTGAATTTTAAATAAAAATATTTAAATGACTTTCAAATTTAAGGTTAAAATGTACTATACAACATGCATAACATTCGGCTAACGCAACGCTCTATAAAATAATATATACATAAATTATACTGTATAGTACAATTATTTTATATTTATTGTAATACTTTGGCCTATAAATGCGTAAAATATATCCAAATAATTTAGCTTTAATTCATATTTTGGCGTTGTCAGAGTACAGAATTTTTGTGCTCAACTGGTGGTAACATTGACAATATGGCGACTAGTTTTTGTAACAAAAAGACGTCAACAATCAATGAAAATAATAAATTATAAACGAACAACAATGATTAGAGTTATGAAACTTAGGAAATATGTAAATAAAGGTACGAGGAATGTGTATTAAATAATAAAAATGTTCTATATTTTTACTCGTTGACGGTGCAATAGCAAATGTAGTGATATTAAAATGACAGTGTTTTGTGAACAATACGTTAATATATTTGTGATTTCGTTTGCTACAAGTATTGTTTATTGTTGTGGACAGTTGTACGAAGCTGCTGTGCAGACGGGCGGACAAACAGACATTGTTTGTGGTGATTCTGGAGCTGTTGAACTTGGGAAACTTCTTGAACGAATGCCCGAAGACAGCGTGTAAAAACGGGGCCCTGCAACCGTGAGGAGTCGCGGAGCAGATGGACAGCGGGACAGACATAGCAACTTGAAGCTGTTAAGGTAAGAAAAGTTGTGTTTTATGAAGTTTATAACCTCCAATTACTCGAAATTCTAACCTGTTAACAAATACTAGAAATTTCTGTCATACAGCGTTTATTCTTGCAAAACCGGCGTTTCTTCATACATTTACACCTTTTGTCAGGGTAAGTAAGGTCTTTTTAAAGATCTATTTGATCTTATTTACCCTCTAAAAGGTGTAAGTGTATAAAGAAACGTCGGTTTTGCAAGAATAAATTCTGCATATTTTTGAGTAATTGTTAACACTTAAATGATTGTTTCTGATAAATTGCAGATCTGTGGAGACGAGCAACTGTTGCCCAGAGATGCTGAGAGACTTGGAGACGAGCAGAACAGACTTCCACCGTTGGATTTCAACCCTGGAGAACTTGTAAGGGTAGCAGTAACATTGGACAACTCTTCTGGGACGTTGAGGGTTCAACAGCTATCAAAATTAAATTTATAATATTGCATATTTTTTTTAAAGTTATGTACGATGCACCAAAGATATAGTTGTATAATTTTATCAGCTACTGACATTTTTATTTTCAATTATTAATAACTGTTTCTTTAGGATCATGAACTGCATTCAGCTCTCGGGTGTGGCAACTACAGAAATCGTGGGAATTTCGAACCTGCAGGACTTGGAAAACATCTCCAACGACTCGCCTGATTTCCTTTCATTCTAGCGCCGATATCTCAACTAATTGGAATTCCGCATCGATTTGAAGTCTACGTGGAGTTATATGTCCATATTTGTTAAGTTAGTTTTTAAAAATTAATTAGGGCCCGAGTTATTTGAGTGATAAACAATTTTAGAATGTACTTACATTTTATTGGGTAGCAATTATTGTAAAATACATTGTATTTGTTTTAAAATGAATAAAACTTATATAAAATAATAATATATTTTATTTTACAACCCGTCTTATTGATTTTCAGTGAAAAGCATACATTTTAAATTTTTGAAATACTCTTCTCTTTCCTGTTATCCGGATACCATCAGAAATTTTCAACAAAATACGACAAAAGTGGTGCCACTTTCAGGACGCATCAGGATAGGAATCCAAAGAGCACTCGAAAATTATTTTAATCCGTGCATGGGTGCTTCTATTAGGAAGCATCCATGCACGGTTTAAAAGAATTTCGGAGTGCTCTTTGGATTCCTGTTATTCTGATACCATCAAAATATTTTAACAAAATTGAACAAAAGTGGTGCCGAAAGTGTTCTTCGGATTCCTGTTATCCTGATACCATCGATAATTTTCAACAAAATTCGACAAAAGTGGTGCTACTTTCAGAAAGTATCCATGCACGGAAAATATTTTTTAGCGTGCATGGATGCTTCCAAATAGAAGCATCCATGCACGGTTTTTTAGACAGATTTCGTGCATAGATGCTACCTGAAAGTAGCATCTATGCATAATTAAAAATGATTTTTGGTGCATAGATGCTACTTGAAAGTAGCATCTATGCACGACCAAAATTTTTTTAGCGAATTTAAAGCTTTTTAAATGGTATACGCTTTAGAAAAGTGTCGAATTATGAATATTGAACAAATAGCTATCTGAAAAAGAATAAATAAAACATTTTTTAAAATCAAATAAATATTTATTGCAACAATTACAAGTACATTATTGTTACAAAATTAATAATAGTATACACAATAAATAAACAACAATCACAATTACAACAATTATAAACATTTTATTTGTATTATAAGCTAAAACAAATTCATAATTTTATAATTAAGTTAATTATTTAATAATATATCCGGAGATGTCCTTAAGTGGTCCTTGGTCCGCTGTTGATCCTGTAATCACACAAAAAAACATTATTAGACAGTTATTTCTGAAAACCCACTTCAGACTTCAATAACTCCCTTAATATCAACCCCTATGGGCTCAGATTTGGATATCCATTAGCCCTTTGTCCCTAGTTAACGTATACAAAACTTAGATATAAATTTTCAAATTTTTAACTCTGTTAGTTTACGAAATATTCAAGAAACATCGAATTTTTTTCAAGTAAAGTACCCCTTCTGAGCCCTCCAGAGGTTTGGTAATTTTTATATGACTGCAATGTTAAATAATTACCTCCGATATAAGATTTCAAATTTTTGTCTCTGTTAGTTTAAGAAATATTCAAGAAAAATCAATTTTTTTTTCAAGTAAAGTACCCCTTCTGTGCCCCCCAGAGGTTTGGTCATTTTTATATGAACGCAATGTTAAATAATTACCTCGGATATAAGATTTCAAATTTTTGTCTTTGTTAATTTAGAAAATATTCAAGAAAAATTGAATTTTTTTCAAGTAAAGTACCCCTTCTGTGCCCCCCAGAGGTTTGATAATTTTTATATGAATGCAATGTTAAATAATTACCTAGGATATTAGATTTCTAATTTTTGCCTCTGTTAGTTTAGGAAATATTCAAGAAAAATCGAATTTTTTTCAAGTAAAGTACCCCTTCTGTGCCCCCCAGAGGTTTGGTAATTTTTATATGAATGCAATGTTAAATAATTACCTCGGATATAAGATTTCAAATTTTTGTCTCTGTTAGTTTAGGTAATATTCAAGAAAAATTTAATTTTTATCAAGTAAAGTACCCCTTCTGTGCCCCCCAGAGGTTTGGTAATTTTTATATGAATGCAATCTTAAATAATTACCTCGGATATAAGATTTCTAATTTTTGCCTCTGTTAGTTTAGGAAATATTCAAGAAAAATTAAATTTTTTTCAAGTAAAGTACCCCTTCTGAGCCCCCCAGAGGTTTGGTAATTTTTATATGAATGCAATGTTATATAATTACCTCGGATATAAGATTTCAAATTTTTATCTCCGTTAGTTTAGGAAATATTCAAGAAAAATCAATTTTTTTTCAAGTAAAGTACCCCTTCTGAGCCCCCCAGAGGTTTGGTAATTTTTCTATGAATGCAATGTTAAATAATTACATCAGATATAAGATTTCAAATTTTTAACTCCGTTAGTTTAGGAAATATTCAAGAAAAATCAAATTTTTTTCAAGTAAAGTACCCCTTCTGAGCCCCCCAGAGGTTTGGTAATTTTTCTATGAATGCAATGTTAAATAATTACCTCGGATATAAGATTTCAAATTTTTAACTCCGTTAGTTTAGGAAATATTCAAGAAAAATCAAATTTTTTTCAAGTAAACTACCCCTTCTGAGCCCCCCAGAGGTTTGGTAATTTTTATATGAATGCAATGTTATATAATTACCTCGGATATAAGATTTCAAATTTTTATCTCCGTTAGTTTAGGAAATATTCAAGAAAAATCAAATTTTTTTCAAGTAAAGTACCCCTTCTGAGCCCCCCAGAGGTTTAGTAATTTTTATATGAATGCAATGTTATATAATTACCTCGGATATAAGATTTCAAATTTTTAACTCCGTTAGATTAGGAAATATTCAAGAAAAATCAAATTTTTTTCAAGTAAAGTACCCCTTCTGAGCCCCCCAGAGGTTTGGTAATTTTTCTATGAATGCAATGTTATATAATTACCTCGGATATAAGATTTCAAATTTTTAACTCCGTTAGTTTAGGAAATATTCAAGAAAAATCAAAATTTTTTCAAGTAAAGTACTTCTGAACCCCCCAGAGGTTTGGTAATTTTTATATGAATGCAATGTTAAATAATTACCTCGGATATAAGATTTCTAATTTTTGCCTCTGTTAGTTTAGGAAATATTCAAGAAAAATTAAAAATTTTTCAAGTAAAGTACCCCTTCTGTGCCCCCCAGAGGTTTGGTAATTTTTATATGAATGCAATGTTATATAATTACCTCGGATATAAGATTTCAAATTTTTATCTCCGTTAGTTTAGGAAATATTCAAGAAAAATCAAATTTTTTTCAAGTAAAGTACCCCTTCTGAGCCCCCAGAGGTTTGGTAATTTTTCTATGAATGCAATGTTAAATAATTACCTCGGATATAAGATTTCAAATTTTTAACTCCGTTAGTTTAGGAAATATTCAAGAAAAATCAAATTTTTTTCAAGTAAAGTACCCTTTCTGAGCCCCCCAGAGGTTTGGTAATTTTTATATGAATGCAATGTTATATAATTACCTGGGATATAAGATTTCAAATTTTTAACTCCGTTAAATTAGGAAATATTCAAGAAAAATCAAAAAATTTTCAAGTAAAGTACCCCTTCTGAGCCCCCCAGAGGTTTGGTAATTTTTCTATGAATGCAATGTTAAATAATTACCTCGGATATAAGATTTCAAATTTTTGCCTCTGTTAGTTTAGGAAATATTCAAGAAAAATTAAATTTTTTTCAAGTAAAGTACCCCTTCTGAGCCCTCCAGAGGTTTGGTAATTTTTCTATGAATGCAATGTTAAATAATTACCTCGGATATAAGATTTCAAATTTTTATCTCCATTAGTTTAGGAAATATTCAAGAAAAATCAAAATTTTTTCAAGTAAAGTACCCCTTCTGAGCCCCCCAGAGGTTTGGTAATTTTTCTATGAATGCAATGTTAAATAATTACCTCGGATATAAGATTTCAATTTTTTAACTCCGTTAGTTTAGGAAATATTCAAGAAAAATCAAATTTTTTTCAAGTAAAGTACCCCTTCTGAGCCCCCCAGAGGTTTGGTAATTTTTATATGAATGCAATGTTAAATAATTACCTCGGATATAAGATTTCTAATTTTTGCCTCCGTTAGTTTAGGAAATATTCAAGAAAAATTAAATCTTTTTCAAGTAAAGTACCCCTTCTGTGCCCCCCAGAGGTTTGGTAATTTTTATATGAATGCAATGTTATATAATTACCTCGGATATATGATTTCAAATTTTTATCTCCGTTAGTTTAGGAAATATTCAAGAAAAATCTAATTTTTTTCAAGTAAAGTACCCCTTCTAAACTCCCCAGAGGTTTGGTAATTTTTATATGAATGCAATGTTATATAATTACCTCGGATATAAGATTTCAAATTTTTATCTCCATTAGTTTAGGAAATATTCAAAAAAAATCAAAATTTTTTCAAGTAAAGTACCTCTTCTGAGCCCCCCAGAGGTTTGGTAATTTTTCTATGAATGCAATGTTAAATAATTACCTCGGATATAAGATTTCAAATTTTTGCCTCTGTTAGTTTAGGAAATATTCAAGAAAAATTAAATTTTTTTCAAGTAAAGTACCCCTTCTGTGCCCCCCAGAGGTTTGGTAATTTTTCTATGAATGCAATGTTAAATAATTACCTCGGATATAAGAATTCTAATTTTTGCCTCTGTTAGTTTAGGAAATATTCAAGAAAAATTAAATTTTTTTCAAGTAAAGTACCCCTTCTGTGCCCCCCAGAGGTTTGGTAATTTTTATATGAATGCAATGCTATATAATTACCTCGGATATAAGATTTCAAATTTTTATCTCCATTAGTTTAGGAAATATTCAAGAAAAATTAAATTTTTTTCAAGTAAAGTACCCCTTCTGAGCCCCCCAGAGGTTTGGTAATTTTTCTATGAATGCAATGTTAAATAATTACCTCGGATATAAGATTTCAAATTTTTATCTCCATTAGTTTAGGAAATATTCAAAAAAAATCAAAATTTTTTCAAGTAAAGTACCTCTTCTGAGCCCCCCAGAGGTTTGGTAATTTTTCTATGAATGCAATGTTAAATAATTACCTCGGATATAAGATTTCTAATTTTTGCCTCTGTTAGTTTAGGAAATATTCAAGAAAAATTAAATTTTTTTCAAGTAAAGTACCCCTTCTGTGCCCCCCAGAGGTTTGGTAATTTTTCTATGAATGCAATGTTAAATAATTACCTCGGATATAAGAATTCTAATTTTTGCCTCTGTTAGTTTAGGAAATATTCAAGAAAAATTAAATTTTTTTCAAGTAAAGTACCCCTTCTGTGCCCCCCAGAGGTTTGGTAATTTTTCTATGAATGCAATGTTAAATAATTACCTCGGATATAAGATTTCAAATTTTTATCTCCATTAGTTTAGGAAATATTCAAAAAAAATCAAAATTTTTTCAAGTAAAGTACCTCTTCTGAGCCCCCCAGAGGTTTGGTAATTTTTCTATGAATGCAATGTTAAATAATTACCTCGGATATAAGATTTCTAATTTTTGCCTCTGTTAGTTTAGGAAATATTCAAGAAAAATTAATTTTTTTTCAAGTAAAGTACCCCTTCTGTGCCCCCCAGAGGTTTGGTAATTTTTCTATGAATGCAATGTTAAATAATTACCTCGGATATAAGAATTCTAATTTTTGCCTCTGTTAGTTTAGGAAATATTCAAGAAAAATTAAATTTTTTTCAAGTAAAGTACCCCTTCTGTGCCCCCCAGAGGTTTGGTAATTTTTATATGAATGCAATGCTATATAATTACCTCGGATATAAGATTTCAAATTTTTATCTCCATTAGTTTAGGAAATATTCAAGAAAAATTAAATTTTTTTCAAGTAAAGTACCCCTTCTGAGCCCCCCAGAGGTTTGGTAATTTTTCTATGAATGCAATGTTAAATAATTACCTCGGATATAAGATTTCAAATTTTTAACTCCGTTAGTTTAAGAAATATTCAAGAAAAATCAAATTTTTTTTCAAGTAAAGTACCCCTTCTGTGCCCCCCAGAGGTTTGGTAATTTTTCTATGAATGCAATGTTAAATAATTACCTCGGATATAAGATTTCTAATTTTTGCCTCTGTTAGTTTAGGAAATATTCAAGAAAAATTAAATTTTTTTCAAGTAAAGTACCCCTTTTGTGCCCCCCAGAGGTTTGGTAATTTTTATATGAATGCAATGTTGTATAATTACCTCGGATATAAGATTTCAAATTTTTATCTCCATTAGTTTGGGAAATATTCAAGAAAAATCAAATTTTTTTCAAGTAAAGTACCTCTTCTGAGCCCCCCAGAGGTTTGGTAATTTTTCTATGAATGCAATGTTAAATAATTACCTCGGATATAAGATTTCAAATTTTTAACTCCGTTAGTTTAAGAAATATTCAAGAAAAATCAAATTTTTTTCAAGTAAAGTACCCCTTCTGTGCCCCCCAGAGGTTTGGTAATTTTTCTATGAATGCAATGTTAAATAATTACCTCGGATATAAGATTTCTAATTTTTGCCTCTGTTAGTTTAGGAAATATTCAAGAAAAATTAAATTTTTTTCAAGTAAAGTACCCCTTCTGTGCCCCCCAGAGGTTTGGTAATTTTTCTATGAATGCAATGTTAAATAATTACCTCGGATATAAGATTTCAAATTTTTATCTCCATTAGTTTAGGAAATATTCAAGAAAATTCAAATTTTTTTCAAGTAAAGTACCCCTTCTGAGCCCCCCAGAGGTTTGGTAATTTTTCTATGAATGCAATGTTAAATAATTACCTCGGATATAAGAATTCTAATTTTTGCCTCTGTTAGTTTAGGAAATATTCAAGAAAAATTAAATTTTTTTCAAGTAAAGTACCCCTTCTGTGCCCCCCAGAGGTTTGGTAATTTTTCTATGAATGCAATGTTAAATAATTACCTCGGATATAAGAATTCTAATTTTTGCCTCTGTTAGTTTAGGAAATATTCAAGAAAAATTAAATTTTTTTCAAGTAAAGTACCCCTTCTGTGCCCCCCAGAGGTTTGGTAATTTTTATATGAATGCAATGCTATATAATTACCTCGGATATAAGATTTCAAATTTTTATCTCCATTAGTTTAGGAAATATTCAAGAAAAATTAAATTTTTTTCAAGTAAAGTACCCCTTCTGAGCCCCCCAGAGGTTTGGTAATTTTTCTATGAATGCAATGTTAAATAATTACCTCGGATATAAGATTTCAAATTTTTAACTCCGTTAGTTTAAGAAATATTCAAGAAAAATCAAAATTTTTTTCAAGTAAAGTACCCCTTCTGTGCCCCCCAGAGGTTTGGTAATTTTTCTATGAATGCAATGTTAAATAATTACCTCGGATATAAGATTTCTAATTTTTGCCTCTGTTAGTTTAGGAAATATTCAAGAAAAATTAAATTTTTTTCAAGTAAAGTACCCCTTCTGTGCCCCCCAGAGGTTTGGTAATTTTTCTATGAATGCAATGTTAAATAATTACCTCGGATATAAGATTTCAAATTTTTAACTCCGTTAGTTTAAGAAATATTCAAGAAAAATCAAAATTTTTTTCAAGTAAAGTACCCCTTCTGTGCCCCCCAGAGGTTTGGTAATTTTTCTATGAATGCAATGTTAAATAATTACCTCGGATATAAGAATTCTAATTTTTGCCTCTGTTAGTTTAGGAAATATTCAAGAAAAATTAAATTTTTTTCAAGTAAAGTACCCCTTCTGTGCCCCCCAGAGGTTTGGTAATTTTTATATGAATGCAATGCTATATAATTACCTCGGATATAAGATTTCAAATTTTTATCTCCATTAGTTTAGGAAATATTCAAGAAAAATTAAATTTTTTTCAAGTAAAGTACCCCTTCTGAGCCCCCCAGAGGTTTGGTAATTTTTCTATGAATACAATGTTAAATAATTACCTCGGATATAAGATTTCAAATTTTTAACTCCGTTAGTTTAAGAAATATTCAAGAAAAATCAAAATTTTTTTCAAGTAAAGTACCCCTTCTGTGCCCCCCAGAGGTTTGGTAATTTTTCTATGAATGCAATGTTAAATAATTACCTCGGATATAAGAATTCTAATTTTTGCCTCTGTTAGTTTAGGAAATATTCAAGAAAAATTAAATTTTTTTCAAGTAAAGTACCCCTTCTGTGCCCCCCAGAGGTTTGGTAATTTTTATATGAATGCAATGCTATATAATTACCTCGGATATAAGATTTCAAATTTTTATCTCCATTAGTTTAGGAAATATTCAAGAAAAATTAAATTTTTTTCAAGTAAAGTACCCCTTCTGAGCCCCCCAGAGGTTTGGTAATTTTTCTATGAATGCAATGTTAAATAATTACCTCGGATATAAGATTTCAAATTTTTAACTCCGTTAGTTTAAGAAATATTCAAGAAAAATCAAAATTTTTTTCAAGTAAAGTACCCCTTCTGTGCCCCCCAGAGGTTTGGTAATTTTTCTATGAATGCAATGTTAAATAATTACCTCGGATATAAGATTTCTAATTTTTGCCTCTGTTAGTTTAGGAAATATTCAAGAAAAATTAAATTTTTTTCAAGTAAAGTACCCCTTTTGTGCCCCCCAGAGGTTTGGTAATTTTTATATGAATGCAATGTTGTATAATTACCTCGGATATAAGATTTCAAATTTTTATCTCCATTAGTTTGGGAAATATTCAAGAAAAATCAAATTTTTTTCAAGTAAAGTACCCCTTCTGAGCCCCCCAGAGGTTTGGTAATTTTTCTATGAATGCAATGTTAAATAATTACCTCGGATATAAGATTTCAAATTTTTAACTCCGTTAGTTTAAGAAATATTCAAGAAAAATCAAATTTTTTTCAAGTAAAGTACCCCTTCTGTGCCCCCCAGAGGTTTGGTAATTTTTCTATGAATGCAATGTTAAATAATTACCTCGGATATAAGATTTCTAATTTTTGCCTCTGTTAGTTTAGGAAATATTCAAGAAAAATTAAATTTTTTTCAAGTAAAGTACCCCTTCTGTGCCCCCCAGAGGTTTGGTAATTTTTCTATGAATGCAATGTTAAATAATTACCTCGGATATAAGATTTCAAATTTTTATCTCCATTAGTTTAGGAAATATTCAAGAAAATTCAAATTTTTTTCAAGTAAAGTACCCCTTCTGAGCCCCCCAGAGGTTTGGTAATTTTTCTATGAATGCAATGTTAAATAATTACCTCGGATATAAGAATTCTAATTTTTGCCTCTGTTAGTTTAGGAAATATTCAAGAAAAATTAAATTTTTTCAAGTAAAGTACCCCTTCTGTGCCCCCCAGAGGTTTGGTAATTTTTATATGAATGCAATGCTATATAATTACCTCGGATATAAGATTTCAAATTTTTATCTCCATTAGTTTAGGAAATATTCAAGAAAAATTAAATTTTTTTCAAGTAAAGTACCCCTTCTGAGCCCCCCAGAGGTTTGGTAATTTTTCTATGAATGCAATGTTAAATAATTACCTCGGATATAAGATTTCAAATTTTTAACTCCGTTAGTTTAAGAAATATTCAAGAAAAATCAAATTTTTTTTCAAGTAAAGTACCCCTTCTGTGCCTTCCAGAGGTTTGGTAATTTTTCTATGAATGCAATGTTAAATAATTACCTCGGATATAAGATTTCTAATTTTTGCCTCTGTTAGTTTAGGAAATATTCAAGAAAAATTAAATTTTTTTCAAGTAAAGTACCCCTTTTGTGCCCCCCAGAGGTTTGGTAATTTTTATATGAATGCAATGTTGTATAATTACCTCGGATATAAGATTTCAAATTTTTATCTCCATTAGTTTAGGAAATATTCAAGAAAAATCAAAATTTTTTCAAGTAAAGTACCCCTTCTGAGCCCCCCAGAGGTTTGGTAATTTTTCTATGAATGCAATGTTAAATAATTACCTCGGATATAAGATTTCTAATTTTTGCCTCTGTTAGTTTAGGAAATATTCAAAAAAAGTCGAATTTTTTTCATGTAAAGTACCCCTTCTGTACCCCCCAGAAATTGGGTAATATTTATATGAACGCAATGTTAAATAATTAAGTTAGATGTAAAGTTTCATATTTTTATCTGTGTTAGTTTAGGAGATGTTTAAAAAAAGTCGATTTGCAAAAAGAGTGCCCATCATTATGTCAAGTATGTAGGCCATAATTATTACCATAATGTTCCCCACTTCAATAACGGCGAGTGCATATTGATTTTCTGACAGAGAAAGATATATTGTAAGACAGAGACAACACGACATACAATAACAAAGACAGGAGTGAACACTCGGAAATATTTGTTCATTTTAGACGAAGAGGTGAATATATAACTACTTCATTCTAATGAACTCTTCTTATTACTGTAATTTTTATTGGGAAACATGGTGTTCACTCCTGTCTGTACTACTCTTTGATCACCGAGATATGTACACGCGTGGACTGATCACCACGTTTCGCAATAAAAATTACAGAAATAAGAAGAGTTCATTAGAATGAAATAGTTATATATTCTCCTCTCTGTCTAAAATAAACAAATATTTTCGAGAGTGTTCACTCCAGATTTTGTTATTCTATGTCGTGTTGTTTCTGTCTTACAATATATCTTTCTCTGTCAGAAAATCAATATGCACTCGACGTTATTGAAATGGGGAACATTATGGTAATAATTATGGCCTACATACTTGACAATCATAATGATGGGCACCGTTTTTGCAAATCGACTTTTTTAAAATATCTCCTAAACTAACACAGATAAAAATATGAAACTTTACATCTAAGTTAATTATTTAACATTGCGTTCATATAAAAATTACCAAATCTCTGGGGGGCACAGAAGGGGTATTTTACTTGAAAAAATATCGACTTATTTTGAATATTTCCTAAACTAACAGAGTTATAAATTTGAAATCTTATATCCTAGGTAATTATATAACATTACATTCATATAAAAATTACCAAATCTCTGGGGGGGCACAGAAGGGGTACTTTACTTGAAAAAAAATCGACTTATTTTGAATATATCCTAAACTAACAGTTAAAAATTTGAAATCTTATATCCGAGGTAATTATCTAACATTACATTCATATAAAAATTACCAAATCTCTGGGGGGCACAGAAGGGGTACTTTACTTGAAAAAAATTCGATTTTTCTTGAATATTTCCTAAACTAACAGAGTTATAAATTTGAAATCTTATATCCGAGGTAATTATTTAACATTGCATTCATATAAAAATTTCCAAACCTTGGGGGGCACAGAAGGGATACTTTACTTGAAAAAATAAACGCTGTATGACTGACATTTCGAGTATTGGTTAACTCGTTAGAATTTCGAGTAATTGGAGGTTATAAACCACATAAAAAACAACTTTTCCTACCTTAACAGCTTCAAGTTGTAATGTCTGTCCCGCTGTCCGTCTGCTCGGCGACTCCTCACGGTTGCAGGGCCCCATTTTCACACGCTGTCTTCGGGCAATCGTTCGAGAAGTTTCACAAGTTCAACAGCTACAGGATCACGACAAGCGAAGTCTGTTTGTCCGCCCGTCTGCACAGCAGCTTCGTACAACTGTTCACAACAACAAACAACACTTGTAGCAAACGAAATAACAAATATATTACGTATTGTTCACAAAACTCTGTCATTTTAATGTCACTACATTTGCTATTGCACCGTCAACGAGTAAAAATATAGAACATTTTTATTATTTAATACACATTCCCCGTACCTTTATTTACATATTTCATAAGTTTCATAACTCTAATCATTGTTATACGTTTATAATTTAATATTTTCGTTGATTGTTGACGTCTTTCTTGTTATAAAAACTAGTCGCCATATTGTCAATGTTGCCACCAGTTGAGCACAAAAATTCTGAACTCTGTCCATAGCAAAATATTAATTAAAGCTAAATAAAATGATTTGCATATATTTTACGCGTCTATAGGCCATAAGTATTACAATAAATATAAAATAATTGTACTATACAGTATAATTTATGTATATATTATTTTAAAGAGCGGTGCGTTAGCCGCATGTTATGCTTAAGGTGTCATTATAATGAACAGACGTAAAGTAAATATTTTGATAATTAGGATATTTATATAAGAAAGTACGTAGAATCCAATGGTGCTATCGACAAATTTGTACCTCTACCCATTTTTGTGTAACAAGCAACCAGTCATTAATTGGCGGAAGGTACGGTTTTAATTTTCTCAAATATCGATTCTCCAGGTCAAAATACATATGTATACCAATTTTTGCAATTTTTCTCCAAAGGATATATCGAATATCCTAAGCTGCATTTGCCCTAAAATTGCTGAATTTTAGTGGGCGAGCGACGCCATCGATCACGCACAGAAAATATCAGAGATTTGCGGTAAATTCAGAGTGTGTTTACGTTGAAATCCTTGCCTAGAAAATTATGAAAATTGGTATACATATATAAGAAAATATGTAGAATCGGCTGGTCAAGTCGAAAATTGTTTAACTCTACCCAGTTTTGGGTGGTGAATATCTACCCATATAAGGGTTTAACATACAGCTTTAATTTTGCCAAAAACGGATTCCTTGAGTAAAATTACATATGTGTACAAATTTTTGTTAAAATATTTTGACAGGTGCATTTTTAAATTAATTATTTGATAAATCAAAGTTCATTGACCTCAGAGTTGAAAAATTGTTCCCGCAACACTTGTTAAAATGATATTAAGTTATTTGCATATTTTAATATTAATAATTAATAATGTAGTAAACTAATTATGCCATGAATATATTTAAAATATCTACTAAACAATGAGACCCTTAGCGCAAAGCTTAGCGCAGATGGCAGCATATGGACACTCTCCTAAGTATGTATTACAATGTACAGACTTTTGTAATAATACACAGATATTATTGTGTGTAACCGTGACTTTTCATGGTTGTGGCACATAATATAAACATAAAATATAGAATAATATAAAATAGGTGCAATAAAACAAACGTTTTTAACAAATACGTGGTCTAAATTTATTATTTTTATTTTAATTAATACTTATGTTTGCCGCTCGTTTGACGTTTCAAAGTCTTTTGAAGGTTAAAGTAACTAGCCCAGTAGCGAACCTATCGGGAGAAATATTGTGCTAAGGCTCTCATTTTTAAATCACTTTATATTAGACTAAACAACCCAAATCTGGCAGTGCCATCTTATAGCACAATTTCAAACTATACATTTTTGTGTTGGACACTTGGCAACACTACTACTAAAATACTGGTCGTGCTATCTTGTGGCAAAATTTTAAAATACATTTGATTCTAACCTATTTAAAACTGTCAAACCACATGTTAAACGAAAGTTTTTATTAAAAAATAAGTGTTTCAGTCTATTTAGTGTAAACAAATTATAGTTTCAAGTGTTTCCTGTAAATTCCAGCTTGATTCATCATTAAATACAAGTTTGGATGTTTTGAAATAATTGTAAAAACGAAACTTTCTCTTAAGTTATAAAAATTTAAATATATATTGTTTTAAGTAGTTTTAAGCAGTGAAAATGTTGTGAATTATATTTAAAACTCCATAGAAGATGTTTTTAATATTAGTTTTGATATAAATCAACCAATAAATAACTTATGAACAACCAAAAATGCATATTTCATTTCATCAACTTTTGCCGTAACTTTGGAGGTAAGAAAAGTTGTTTTTTATAAAGTTTATAACTGAAAATCATTTATTTATATTTGAAACAAGTCACAAGCATATATTTTTTATTAAAAAATACTTTATTGACATTTAAATTTGGTGTTAACATTTATTAAGCAATCTGTATAACATTCGTCTAACGTACCGCTCTTTAAAATAATATATACATAAATTATACTGTATAATACAATTATTTTATATTTATTGTAATACTTATGGCCTATAAACGTGTAAAATATATGCAAATTATATTATTTAGCTTTAATTAATATTTTGGTGATGGCCAGAGTTCAGAATTTTTGTGCTCAACTGGTAGCAACATTGACAATATGGCGACCTGGTTTTACAACAAAAGACGTCAACTTACAATGATAATAGTAAATTAGCAAATATACAACAATGATTAGAGCTATGAAACTTAAGAAATATGTAAATAAAGGTAAGAGGAATGTATATTAAATAATAAAAATGTTATATATTTTTACTCGTTGACGGTGCAACAGCAAATGTAATGACATTAAAACGACAGTGTTTTGTGAACAATACGTTAATATATTTGTGATTTCGTTTGTTACAAGTGTTGTTTATTGTTGTGGACAGTTGTACGAAGCCGCTGTGCATACGGGCGGACAAACATACATCGCTTGTCGTGATCCTGGAGCTGTTGAACTTTTTTATAACCTCCAAAAACTAAATTCTAACGCGTTAAATAATCGAAATCATCAAATTTGTGTTGTGCGAGGATTAAAATATGAAATCTGTGTGGTTTTTTACATAGTGTGTGAAGTTTTTAATGGTTGATATTCATTATTTTAAAAGATATTAATTAATTTGTAATTTGGATGCACAAAATTTGTGCTGTAATTTTTGTGGTTATTGTGTTGTTCTTTATTAAATATATTACAAATAATATACAAACTGAATGACAGTTTATTTCATCATATGAACTCTATTGTTTCCTGGCTATCTATATAAAACTAATACAATCATCTATCATGTATCCATAACTACAGTATCTAACAACACATCTCCCTTCTAAGTTATGAAAAGGATGAGTTTTTAATTTTTTTAAAAAATTAATATTCCTCAATATAGCGATTAGGCTTTTTTAAAACTCGTCCACTTGTAATAGTTAGATCTGGGTTGAGAACTCGCTGCTCAGGAACTCTTGTCGTTGGTGCTGCAGGTGTTTGTAGATCCGCTGTTCCTCTCGATGCTCCTGCCGCTGAATCGTTGGGCAACTGTAACTTTTGTTCCTCGTTTTCCTCATCGAATAGATCATAGTCGCTGCTATTCTCGTCCCCTTCATCTTTGAACTGAATAAGATGATACCGGTTGCGACGTATTGTCCGTTTATCTGTATCGACAATGTAGGATCTTGGTTCTTTGGAGTTTTGACTGATTATCCCCGTTCGCCGCAGATCAGTTATCCAAACTCTGTCGCCAGGCTGCAACTGTTTAAGATCGCGCGCTCTGTGTCGGCGATTATAATTTTTCTTCTGCGTTGAAATTCTCTTCTCGGTCATCAAGATCTTTTGGATTTGGTATTTTTGGATCCAATAATGAAGGTTTGATAGGTACAGGTGTTCTGATTCTTCGTCCCATTAGAAGTTCTGCAGGAGAGAAACCATTCGCTAAAGGTGTTGCCCTGTAACTTTGTAATGCTTCCGATTTCTTCACGCTCCTTTTAATTATTTTTACTCCCGCTTCTATAAAGCCATTGCTTTGGGGGAATTTTGGACTTGATGTTCTGTGTTGAAAACCCCATTCTTCCGCAAATTTTGAGAATTTTGATTGAAGCATCGGTCCAAAATGTGTTCCATTGTCGGAGTATAGTACTTCTGGATTACCGTGTCTCGCAAATATTGATTTTAGATGAGTAATCCCTTCCGCTTCCCTTAATGTTTTTAATTGTCGTATCTCAGGATACCTCGAATAATAATCAACGACGAGCAGATACCATTTTTGATCCAAATGGAATAAGTCCATTCCGACTTTTTGCCATGGTCTCTTTGGAAATGCCGAAGGCATCAACGGTTCATGTGCATTTGATGATTCCATTATACAACGAGTACATTCTTTTACAAGTACTTCAATATCGGTTGATATTCCTGGCCACCAAACCGATGTCTTTGCTCTTGCACGGCATTTTACTATTCCCTGATGTCCGTCGTGAATTTTTCCAAGAATGAATTTTCTTAGACTACTTGGAATAACAATTCTCGAACCTTTCATAAGGAGTCCATCTTCAATCGCGATGTCATCCTTTGACTGCCAATATTCTCTGATATCTTGAGAAATTTCGTGTTTACCCGGCCATCCATTCTGACCAGAGAAATAGAGGTGGGGAGAATGATCTTGTAACCTGCGCGAGAATACATGAATTGAAGGACGCCATTTTGCAGAAATAGAGGCGGCAATTTTAAATGTATAATTAACAAAATAATTATGAAATAAATTTATTTGCATTCAACATACTTTTGCAGGAATAGAATTTCAGTACAATATAATTATGAAATAATGTAGAAAAATTTATTGATATGTTCACATACATACATATTAAATAATACGTAGCAACCACTAGTGGTGAAATAATATTAATTTATTTAATTTCAGTACAATATAATTATGAAATAATGTAGAAAAATTTACTGATATGTTAATAATATATACATATAAAATAATACGTAGCAACTACTGGTGGTGAAATAATATTAATTTATTTAATTCTCTCCTTACTAATTTCCCTTGTATAAGCTCTATATCTTTTTGAGAGATTAAAAAGCCTAATTCTAGTATAACAATAAATGATGTCTTTTACTAAAATAAAACCATGATTTTGCTTTATCAGTGTCTTTCAAAAAATGTACATGTAGATTAGGATAAAGATCGTAAATGTCTGTATAAAATAATTGTGCTACGGCTGTAACAAAGTAAGTAAAACTTACTGTTAAAGTCGTATTTAAGGATACATTTGTTTCAGAAGTATTCATACTAATTGGTACTGCGTCCGTTTTTAAATACACTTTCGAACCTTTTACAATATCTTCTGGACGAAAATGTCGCGAAGAAATTACTTTATTTTTTGACCATGTCCAAGTATTTTCATCTTTTCCGCAGACCTTCAACCATGATTTTTGTAATCCTCCTCTCCTCTCGGAAAACTAAAGAAATTAACAATCTATTAAAAAAATTGTTTACAACTCAATTTGGTTTACTACTTACATGTAAAAATAAATTCCTTTTGGCTTAAATCTTGTATTATTAGAACATCCTGACATTGCACACGACGACATATTAAAAAATGTAACGTTTCAAACAACACAAGAACAAAAAGATTATGCTGACCGCGTGCTTACAAAACAAGTTGACAGTTTTATCTGCAAAATGGTTACCTCCAGTTTGTACATCGAAAATTGGATGCGCAGTCGTCGAAGCGCTTTCTCCCCACCTCTATTTCTCTGATTCTGACTGTATTTTCTCAGCTTGGCGCATATTGGGTCTGCTTCTTGTGCTTCGATGATTTCTGCAAGTTTTTGGTCTGCTATGGGTAGATGTTCCTTTATCATCTGCACGAATGCTATGACGCCGTTTATAATGTCGTCATCGTTATCATGGTCTTCTTCCTCTTCCATTTCCGGTAATGGATGTCTTGACAGAAAATCGGCTGTGCCCAACTCCTTGCCTGGCACATGTCTAATGACGTAGTGATATCGGGCTAGTCGCAATCTCAGTCGCTGAAGTTTCGGAGTGAGCTCGTCGAGTTCTTTTGACGAAAAGATGAGTACTAGCGGCTTATGGTCTGTTTCTAAGTGGATTGTTATGCCGGTTACAAAATCCTTGAACCTTTCGCACGCCCAAACGAGTGCATAGCCTTCTTTTTCTATTTGTGCCCAATTCTTTTGACATTTTGTCAACGTCTTGCTCGCGTACGCAATTGGCCTGTATTTTCCGTCGTCTTGTTTTTGTTTAAGTACAGCGCCGACACCGTAAGATGATGCATCAGATGTAATTACCGTTTCTTTCTTCGGGTCAAACCAGGCGAGTACTGGTGCTTTTGTTAGCTCTTCCTTGATGGCTTCGTATGCTGTTTGTTGCTGCGGTCCCCATCGAAACTCATTTTTGTCGCTGAGTAATTCATTGAGAGCATGCGCCTTTGTTGCTAAATTTGGAATGAAACGACCCAAATAATTTACTGATCCAAGTAGGCTTCTCAGTTCTGAAACATTTTCTGGCTTTCTTCATGGCTGTCACGCGGTCTTCGTCAATGTGTACGCCATTCTGATCAATAGTATGCCTAAGGAACTTGATTCTTGTGGCACCAAAAACACATTTCTCTGCGTTCAACGTGACTTGTGCCTTCTGTAGACATTCTAAGACTTTCTGCAGACGTTCATCATGTTCTGCAATTGTAGTTCCATAGACAAGCATATCATCGATGTTAATAATAATAATAATTTATTTAAACTGCAAATATACAGGATATACCCAATTACATAGTTACAGTGACATTAAATTTAAAAATTGATTTTTTAAGTTCGTTTTACTACAGTAAAAGATATCAATATTAACATCAGAAACACAGATTTTATTTAGTAATTTTAGACACCTAAATAATGGCGAGCTTGATTCTTTAAGTTCAAAAAGGACAAACCTTGGTCTTAGTTTTTTGTTAGGTACATGTAACGGTAACAAAGATAATAAGTCTGGTACATCAAGAATATGAATTATGTTCCATAGGAAAATTACCATCAAAAGTTCTCGCCTGCTCTGTAGTGTATGTACATTAAATAAAATACATTGTGTTATGTAAGAAATATACATTGGCGATCCATTGTAGGCTTTATAATATACATATCTCAGAAATTTTTTCTGAACTTTTTCATTTCTATCTGAACTGGAGCATGTATTGGGATTCCATATTACACAGCCATATTTTAATACAGATTTTACTAGAGTATAAAATAGTATTAGTAGGGTATCAATACTGAAATTTTTACCAATTCTCATTACAAAGTTCATTGTTCTCATAGATTTAGCTATAATGTTCTCATAGTGAAGATTAAATCTGAAATTACTTTGAAACGTAATGCCTAAATCTTTGATTACTGTCACTCTTTCAAGTTTATCATTACAAATATAATAATTATGTTTATAAATAATTAGTTTTTTTGAAAAAGTGATAATTTTACATTTTTTTACATTGAAATTTAGTCTATTATTTGCACACCAAGTTTCAATTTTGTGGATGTCATTTTGCAGTAGTATTGAGTCATCAATGCTACAGATTTCTTTAAATAATTTTAAGTCATCAGCATATAGTAAGCATTTTGCGTTACACAATACTTGAGGTAGATCATTTATGAATAATGTAAACAATAAAGGTCCTAAAAGAGAACCTTGTGGCACTCCTGAAGATGGTATGATCATTTTAGATTTAGCGTTATTATAGTTTACATACTGCTTTCTACTGCATAAATATGAATGGAAAAATAGTAACAAATTATTTTGTACTCCATACAATTCCAATTTACATAATAATAACGTATGTGAGACTGTGTCAAATGCTTTACTTAGGTCTATATATATTACATCTAATTGATTTCCATTATCTATGGCACCTGATATTTCGCTAGACATAACACATAAATTAGTTATAGTAGATCTATGTTTTATAAATCCGTGTTGTTCCAGAGCAAGCTCATTTTTAACATGATTATATAGTTTACAGTATATAATATTTTCAAAAATCTTTGATATAACAGATAATATTACTATTGGTCTATAATTTTCAATATTATTCGGGTTTCCAGATTTAAAAATAGGACAAACTCTGCCTAGCTTTAGGTCTTCTGGAAATTTATTATTCTCTAAGGACGTATTAAAAATCGAGGTTAGTGGTTTACTTAACAGATCACTACAGCCTTTGATAATAAAGCCTGGGATTTGATCCGGGCCAGCGGAAGATTTAGCGGCAATAGTTTTAATTGCATTTACTGTATCTTCTTCAGAAATGCGAGAAATATTAAGTAAATCTAAATTGAAATTTACTGGATTATGTAAATGAGTACTGTTACTTGTATTATCATTAATGTAAACTGAGTTAAAATATTCGGCAAATGCATTAGCAATATCTATATCGCTTGTTAGATGTTTGTTATCATATGTAAAAACAGTTTCCATACAGTTATTTTTCCTAACTTTATTTACGTGATACCAAAAGGATCTTGGATTATGTTTTAAATTTGTATCTAAGCGAGTTAAATAATCATTATGAGCTTGATCTATAAGTTTTTTAATTTCAGATCTCAATAGTTTAAATTTGTTTTTATACTCTTGTTGCTTTGAATTATTGATTTTAGCTTTCCTATGAAGTTTTTCCTTTAATTTTAATTTGTATTTTATTTCACTATTAAACCAAACAGGATAGTTTTCATTAATTTTTGGTCTGATTGTATATTTAGGTACTGTTATATCAAAAATTTTGTACAAATTTTTATAAAATAGATTAAGTTGTCTATCTGCATCTTTACAACAAAGCAATTCGGACCAATTACTGTCATTTAGAAGCTTGTACAATTCATCATAATTTGCTTTTTGAAAATTATACTTTTCAAATTGACTACTCCCATTTTCTACATGTTTAATTTTCCTCACAGGAATATTTATTTGTAGAGGTGGGTGATGTGCATCCAGATTGACTAAATTAATTTCACTTTTAGTTATGGTTGGGTTACTAATAGTACTTAACACTAAATCTAATGTAACTGAGTTAAGATTAACACAATTATTCAATGAATGCAATGAAAGATTTAACATTAAATCATGTATAATTTTAGATTTACTACAACCATTTGAAAAATTGTAATGTGAGCTATCTACATTACTAATATTGAAGTCACCTATGATAAAAATATTTTCAGATTCAGTTATAAGATTCAAGGATTCCATGGACTCTACAAATGTAATGTATTCTTCTGTTTTAGAATTAGGAGGAAAATAAACACTTACAATAACAAAATTTGTCTTAAAGACAGTAGCTTTAGCACAAATCCAATCAAAATTATCGAAGTCCTCACTATTACTTCCAATTAAAACCGGATTAAAAATTTCTTTTATAGCGATAAAAACACCACCGCCACGATTTTTATTTGTGACATCAGGATTTCTGTCCTTGCGTAGAACTTTATATCGTTTATCACATAATTCGCAGTTCGAAATATTGTCGTGTAGCCAACTTTCTGTTATGATTATTAAATCGAAGCTTTCGCACAAAACACTATTACAAAAATCGAGTAACTTTGTCCTCAAACCACGCACATTTTGGTAATAAAACGTTATACAAGTATGTGTATCTTCAATAGATTGATTCACTATATGTTCTTCTTTACCACTGGACGATGGTGAAAAAACCGACGTACTCGAACATCCTGTGGCCAGAATTCGGGATTGTAAATTTCATTTGATAAACTAAGAGGGAAACCTATTTTAAAGGACGCGTAATCTCCCCTGGCCTTCAATGCTTCACATGAAAACTTATTGCTCGGTTTCACATCTTTGAGGTAGTTTAAGACTTGTTCCTCTGTAGTTTCTGCAGTTAGTCTGTATACATGAAGCCAGCCAGTTTGAGGATTATTATTTGGTTTCTTTTTATTATTATTTGTTTCTTTTTTGTGATATTTTGGAATCACAAATTCATTCGGGTCATTGACATCATCTTGTTTATTGTTTATATCTGAATCTTTTGTATTTAATTCATAATTAGACGACTTTGTTCCAGCATCTGCCATGTTGTTGTTATTGTTCAAGGTTGACTTCGACTTCACTTCATCTTGTTGAAGTTTATTATCGCCTGGAACTACTAGCGCATTCTGTTTTGTAATTTCTGTATTTTTTTTATTATTTGATTCTTGAATTTGCTGTTTTTCTTGGTTTGTGTCGTAGCTAACTTTTGACAATGATAACTCCTTGCGTAGGTTATCAATTTCAATCATTGCATTTATGTATTTCAATTCCATCTCTTTAAATAAACATTTGTAAGTATCGGACTCACCTTTAGCCAAACAGTAAGCCCTTTCAACCTCCCCGTAATAGATATCTTGTACAGAAACTGGTGTAGATTGCAAATTGCAAACTAGTTGCGAATTTTGCCGTGAAAACGTACATTATTCAAAAATATAATGCTTCGTCGTATTTCACGTGTATACAACCTTCTGAGTCAACTTCCTATGAAATCTTCGTCAGAAGGCGGCCAGCACAGCAGGTAATCACAGACGCGTTTCGCACTTCTTGGTGCTCATCAGTGTGATGTAACCTGGGGGCCTCTGTCTCATCCACAGAGGTGGAATCACGGAGCAGAGGCCACCCAACCTAGCTGTGCTAGCAACGGTCTTATGACCGTTCGCTACAGGTATCTGGCCTGTAGAAGGTAGTGTTAATACCCACAGAGCCATCTACCTGCAAAAGGATAATTTTGGCTCAGTCAAGCCTTTTGCAGGTAGATGGCTCTGTGGGTATTAACACTACCTTCTACAGGCCAGATACCTGTAGCGAACGGTCATAAGACCGTTGCTAGCACAGCTAGGTTGGGTGGCCTCTGCTCCGTGATTCCACCTCTGTGGATGAGACAGAGGCCCCCAGGTTACATCACACTGATGAGCACCAAGAAGTGCGAAACGCGTCTGTGATTACCTGCTGTGCTGGCCGCCTTCTGACGAAGATTTCATAGGAAGTTGACTCAGAAGGTTGTATACACGTGAAATACGACGAAGCATTATATTTTTGAATAATGTACGTTTTCACGGCAAAATTCGCAACTAGTTTGCAATTTGCAATTTTGGCTCAGTCAAGCCTTTTGCAGGTAGATGGCTCTGTGGGTATTAACACTACCTTCTACAGGCCAGATACCTGTAGCGAACGGTCATAAGACCGTTGCTAGCACAGCTAGGTTGGGTGGCCTCTGCTCCGTGATTCCACCTCTGTGGATGAGACAGAGGCCCCCAGGTTACATCACACTGATGAGCACCAAGAAGTGCGAAACGCGTCTGTGATTACCTGCTGTGCTGGCCGCCTTCTGACGAAGATTTCATAGGAAGTTGACTCAGAAGGTTGTATACACGTGAAATACGACGAAGCATTATATTTTTGAATAATGTACGTTTTCACGGCAAAATTCGCAACTAGTTTGCAATTTGCAATTTTGGCTCAGTCAAGCCTTTTGCAGGTAGATGGCTCTGTGGGTATTAACACTACCTTCTACAGGCCAGATACCTGTAGCGAACGGTCATAAGACCGTTGCTAGCACAGCTAGGTTGGGTGGCCTCTGCTCCGTGATTCCACCTCTGTGGATGAGACAGAGGCCCCCAGGTTACATCACACTGATGAGCACCAAGAAGTGCGAAACGCGTCTGTGATTACCTGCTGTGCTGGCCGCCTTCTGACGAAGATTTCATAGGAAGTTGACTCAGAAGGTTGTATACACGTGAAATACGACGAAGCATTATATTTTTGAATGGTGTAGATTGATCGCCACATTTTGAACAATTCCATTTTATCTCTTCAGGAGAACCCACTATATTTCCACATCTATAGTGAAAATTAGAATCACATGATGCACATTGTACACCTTTCTTCACTCGTTTTTTGCACTTAACACATTTTAAAATACTTAGAAAGTCAATAGTAACTTTTACACATCTATCGCCTTCCGCCATATTTACGACCATGTTGATCTGTACGCCATCCAGTCCTTCAAGAATTTGCATTATTCTCTTTTGAAAAAACTCGGGTGCCGCGTTGATTCCAAAAGGAAGTCTTTTGAACATATATCGTCCAAAAGGTGTTATGAACGTAGTGAGACGTTGAGATTCTTCATCGAGTTCACATTGCCAGAATCCATGATTAGCGTCCAGCTTCGAGAAATATTTGTCTTTCACAAGCCGACCTAGTATGTTTTCCGTGGCTGGCATTGGATGAATCTCTCGCATTACGTAACGATTCAGCCTTACGTAATCTACGCACATGCGGATCGTCCCATTTGGTTTTGGGGCTAGGACCAAACCCGCACACCAATCTGTAGGCTCTTCTACTGGTACGATAACTCCCATAGATTGCATGTTATTGAGGTTTGCTTTAATTTCTGCTAATAATGGGATAGGAATTCTACGAGGTGTCGTTAATGCATACGGACTGGCATCTGGTTTCAAACGGATTTTATACGGTACCTTGATTCTGCCCAGACCATCGAATAATTTCGGGTATTTCGTTTTCGGATCGAATGACATAGTTGTCTTCTCCATTTCTACCGAATCGACGTCTGTTCGCTTAAGTATTCCGAGGGCTTCGCAAGTATTACCATCCAGCAATGATTGACCCAAACCACGTATAACATAAATTTCTATGAGCTTCGACCTTCCTCTATATTTTATTTCCTTTCGAAAAAATCCCAGACTGCATTTCCCCTCTGTTAGCGTTCAGCAATCTTTTCACAGGTTTCCGCAGTTTTATGGTATGAAAGAAATCATAAAACGTTGTATCGGATATGCAAGTTACTTCTGTACCTGTGTCCGCTTTAAAATTTATTTTAACATTGTCTATCCCATTGTCCAAATTTGTTTCCGATCATTTTTATTGTGGAAATAAACGCGTCTTCATCATCATCGACCCTATGGATACCTGCATTTCTGCATACCTTGGCGTAGTGACATTTGCATTTGTGGCACGTTGCCTTTATTGCTGTACAATCTTTGTAGGCATGAGATTGACCGCCGCATCTATGACAAGACTTGTATTTTTTTGATTGATTAGAATTTTCTTTCTTCATATGGTTACCATCTGGCTTTTTATTCACGTTCTCGGTTTTCTTTTTCCAGAAATCAGCTGTTTTTAATTTACGTGTGTCGACTGCTCCGATTGTTTTGTCATCTGAATTGCAATCTCTAGAGTTAGATCACTGCGCAACTGTAATTTCTCGGCCATTTGGCGGTCGCGAATTCCATTGACTATTTTGTTCCTTATAAATTCGTCATACAACGCCCCGAACTCGCAATATTTTGCTAATGTATGCAAAGACGTAATGTACTCGTCCATGGACTCTCCTTCTTTTTGCATTCGGTTGTAGAACATGGCTCTTTCATAAATTACGTTTCGCTTTGTGATGAATTTCTTCTCGAATTGGTCAATGACTTTTTCATAATTATTCTTGTCATTTTCTTTTAGTTTAAACGAGTCGTAAATCTCTTGTGCTGTTTCACCCATATGGTACAACAATGAAGAAACTTGCTTTTTCCCCGTTTTTTCGCTAAGTTCAGTTACTTCGCGATAGAGTTCAAATCTTCTTATCCACTTTGTCCAATCCGCCGAATTTGTGAAGTCAAACTCCTCTGGAGGTTTTATATTATCATTGGCCATTGCCTTTATATTGGTTTTTATATGTTAATTTGTTAATGATTTTTGTTTGATTGATGGATTACAATCTGTCCACTTGCTGCTGGAATATTGATTATTTTTCCGTTTAAATTCCGCTGCCTTTGGTCGTAAATTGCTTCTCCCTATCATCGACAGTTTTCTCACTAATTTTATTCGCTTTCCGCTGTCACCATGTGTTGTCCTTTATTAAATATATTACAAATAATATACAAACTGAATGACAGTTTATTTCATCATATGAACCAAGAACTCTATTGTTTCCTGGCTATCTATATAAAACTAATACAATCATCTATCATGTATCCATAACTACAGTATCTAACAACACAGTTATAATTACTTTGTACCTAATTTTTGGTTATTTAAGAATGAATTTAAGGTTTGTTAGTGTAAAAAACGTGTTGTACGGGGTTTAAAATGTAAGTTGATTACTTTCTATGCCTTAAATCCGTCTGGACAAAGTATAATTTAAATATTTTTGAGATGACGGCAGTTGGGAATATTTCGCAATTCTTCCAAAACATCAAAACTTTTATTTGGTTATAAATTCGTATGAAATTTACAGGAAACACTTAAAATTAACAGAAAAACATTTATTAGTAGTCGAAAATGTTGATTTTTACATGATTTGACATTTACATTTGTGGTTAAAATATATTATCCAACCTGCAAACATTAGGTAAACGCGCGATCTTCTATTAAAAATCTAACCTTAAAAAAATGTTTTAAATAATATATAATGTATTATTTTAAGTAGAAAATAGCAATGTGTACATAATTTTCAGTAAGTTTTATGCATTAACAAGAAAGTAATCCAATCAAAACATTTTTTAGGTTATGTTAAAATTTCCAGTGGATGACATAAAAGAAAACCGTCTCCCAAATTTAAACCAAACAGTTTCAAGGCGTGAAAAGATTGTTATTTATGGTTTAAAGTCCAAGGAATTCGATTCCACATTCAAAATGGCAGATATTCTCGCCATTGAGCCGTTATGAGCAAGTGAAAATGAAGATCCATCGCTGGTAAATTCTTGTACACGGTACGTGAATATATTTGTGATTCCGTTTGTTACAAGTGTTTTTTATTGTTGTTGACAGCTAGATGAAACCATCTTGCAAGTGGACAGACATCGCTTGACGTAATTTTAGAGCTGTTAAAGTTGTGGATAAGCGATGAATGACCGAAGACAACGCGGGCAAATGGCGCCCTGCGGCCGAACAGATGGACAGACATCGCGCCCTGAAACTTTTAAGGTAGGAATAATTGTTTTTTTTATCAAGTTCGCGCCGTCCAACAACTCCTGTTTTATCCTTCACATCCTGTGTCAATTGTATTGTCTTTTATATGTGTATTGTATTATCCTGTGTTAAATAAACGATTATTCCTGTGAAATTGTACATTTGTTCCTTTTAAATCCTTCCAGAAATCCTGAAATTCCAACGAGTTAATGACGGTAAGTGTCAATAAATTTAAGTAATTTATCATTGAATATCTCGAAAACTAATTCTGGGGATTTCAAATTTTAAGCTATTTGCATATTTTAATATCAATTAATAATGTATTGACCTAATTATACCACAAATATATTTTTAAATCGAACAGTTTGTAGGTTAGGTTAAACAAATACTGGCAGTGCCATCACGTACCACAATTTCAAACAACATATTTTAATGTTAAACAATTGGCAACATTTTTACTAAAATACTGACAGTGCCATCTTGTAGCACAATTCTAAACGACATATTTTTATGTTGAACTATTGGCAACACTTCCATTAAAATACTAGCAGTGCCGTCTTGTAACACAATATCAAACGACATATTTTTTATGTTCACACACGTAAAATTAACTGATAATCATTTATTTACACCTAAAATTAGTCAATGGGATGAATTTTTAATAAAAATATTTAAGTGACATTCATATTTAAGGTTAAAATATCCTGCATAACATTTGGCTAACGCACCGCTCTTTAAAATAATATATACATAAATTGTACTGTATAATACAATTATTTTATATTTATTGTAATACTTATGGCCTATAGACGCGTAAAATATATGCAAATAATTTTATTTAGCTCTAATTAATATTTTGCTATGGCCAGTGTTCAAAATTTTTGTGCTCAACTGGTGGCAACATTGACAATATGGCGACCTGTTTTTATAACAAAAAGATGTCAACCTTAGACCAGGAATAGAGGGGGAGACAGGGCTTGCTTTGTATTTCGCCATAAGACGACTTTCCAAATCATCCTAGCGATTTTCGACCTTATTGAACTGTCAGAATCAGCCGCAAAAGGCTAGTCGGCCAGATGTGTTACATACGTGTGCAGTCGCACGAATAAGTTTGCAATGTCAACAAGCGTCACCTACCGTTTTAACTTGTCCGTTATTTACATTACGTTTTTCTTTATTAATATTCTTTCGTATTTATTTTAGTTTTATAAAACAAAATCAAGATAATTTGTAGTTATGGATTATCAAGTATATATTTAGATTTGGCCAACTGTAACATAACAGTAATTAACTGGTCGACTAGCCTTTTGCGGCTGATTTTGACATTTCAATAAGGTTCAAAATCGCTCAGATGATTTGGAAATATACGCGTGACTATGCCTTGTCTCCCCCTCTATTCCTGGTCTAAGATGTCAACAATCAATGTGGAGCACCATATCCAAACATATTTTTAATGAATCTTACATAACTTTTGATTCTCTACAACTTTTATCATATGAATTTTTTTCGTAAAGTTGATGGTTTAACATATAATGATGTCACACCCAAGAATGGGTGGAAATGTAATTATGACATATCGACTTTTGAATTCTACGTATATGCCTACATATATACGCAAAATATGGCTGTATTATAATTATAAAAAAGGGCACTGTAATTGCTATACCCGAAACTGGGTGGACTTACAAATTCCGCATCTACATTTTTGAAATTTATATATTTTGTTGCATATATACCCAAATTTTTGTTATTTAATATTTATAAATACAGTCGCTGTAAATATTTAATTTTAATCGGGTCCCGAGAAACTCAGATTTTTAAATTCATATCTCGGAAACGGTAAGAGATAGAAAAAAAGTGTATAGGACCTTTTTTATAGCAAATCGATGTGTACATTTAACTTTTTATCATACGACGTACCAGTTCCGAGTTACGACGGTTTATATGAGTTTTACCAAGTTTTCAGCACCCACACCCTTAATTTGGGGTAATATCAAAAAATGTATAATATACGATCTACATAACTTAAAATTCTCTACAACTTTTGTCATATGACATTTTCTCGTAAAGTTGATAGTTTAGCAGATAACGATGTCACACCCGAAAATGGGTGGAGTTTCAAAATTTATATATCGATTTTCGGAATCTACGTATTTTTCTGTGTATATACCCAAAATTTGATAATTTATTGTAAACATAGACGGGAGATACTGTTCTATCTTTATATCGTGTTGTCACCGAGAAATGTACGGACTTAACACTTTGTTTTCAAATAAATATTATAGAAATAAGAAGAGTTCATTAGAATGAAATAGTTGTATATTCCTCTCTCTGTCTTTCAAGAATCAATATTTGCGAGTGAGTGTTCACCAGTGTTCACTCCTGTCTATGTTATTCTGTCGTGTTGTCTCTGTCATACAATATATCTTTCTCCGTCATACAAAAATCAATATGCACCCGCTAGTAATTAAGAGGGGGAAGAGAATAGAACAACAATACCTCCCGTTAATTACAAACGAAGATATAGTACAGTACCTCCCGTCAATTGAAAATGAGGATAGGTCCGGTGTTTACAAATATTAAATTACCAAATTTTGGGAACATATGTAGAAAATTACGTAGATTCCGAAAAAAAATACGTCGACTTTGTATCTTTACCCAATTTAGGGTGTGACGTCATTTCCGGCTAAACCATCAATTCTAAAACAAAATTGCAAATGACAAAAGTTGTAGAGAATCGAAAGTTATGTACGATGCACCAAAAATATATTTCCTATTCGACCTAGGTTTGGGTGTGAAAAATTTGGACTTTTTTTATTTTTAATAATTGAGAAGCCAAATTTTGGTTATATACACAAATAAATACGTAGATTCCAAAATCGGTATCAAAACTGTATCTCCACCCATTTTAGGGTGTGACATCGATTTGTTTTAATATGGAGTTCCAAATTGGAGTTGTATAATTTTGTCGGCTACTGACATTTTAATTTCCAATTATTAATAACTGTTTCTTTAGGATCAATGAACTGCATTCAGCTCTCGGGTGTGGCAACTACAGAAATCGTGGGAATTCCGGACCTGCAGGACTTGGAAAACATCTCCAACAACTCGCCAGATTTCCTGACTTCATTTCAATTTACATTTTCTTTAATAACTCGTTAAGTAATTGGAATTTCGATTCGATTCTTGAAAATTTGAACTCTACGTGGAGTTCTACGTCTGTATTTGTTCAGTTAGCTATTAAAAATTAACCAGGGCCGGAGTTATTAAAGTTTCAAAAATGTCATAGATAAAAGAAATTTACATTTTCTTTAATAACTCTTTAAGTAATTGGAATTTCGATTCAATTCTTGAAAATTTGAACTCTACGTGGAGTTCTACGTCCGTATTTCTTAAGTTAGCTATTAAAAATTAACCAGGGCCGGAGTTATTAAAGTTTCAAAAATGTCATAGATAAAAGAAATTTACATTTTCTTTAATAACTCGTTAAGTAATTGGAATTTCGATTCGATTCTTGAAAATTTGAACTCTACGTGGAGTTCTACGTCTGTATTTGTTAAGTTAGCTATTAAAAATTAACCAGGGCCGGAGTTATTAAAGTTTCAAAAATGTCATAGATAAAAGAAATTTACATTTTCTTTAATAACTCGTTAAGTAATTGGAATTTCGATTCGATCCTTGAAAATTTGAACTCTACGTGGAGTTCTACGTCTGTATTTGTTCAGTTAGCTATTAAAAATTAACCAGGGCCGGAGTTATTAAAGTTTCAAAAATGTCATAGATAAAAGAAATTTACATTTTCTTTAATAACTCTTTAAGTAATTGGAATTTCGATTCAATTCTTGAAAATTTGAACTCTACGTGGAGTTCTACGTCCGTATTTCTTAAGTTAGCTATTAAAAATTAACCAGGGCCGGAGTTATTAAAGTTTCAAAAATGTCATAGATAAAAGAAATTTACATTTTCTTTAATAACTCGTTAAGTAATTGGAATTTCGATTCGATTCTTGAAAATTTGAACTCTACGTGGAGTTCTACGTCTGTATTTGTTAAGTTAGCTATTAAAAATTAACCAGGGCCGGAGTTATTAAAGTTTCAAAAATGTCATAGATAAAAGAAATTTACATTTTCTTTAATAACTCGTTAAGTAATTGGAATTTCGATTCGATCCTTGAAAATTTGAACTCTACGTGGAGTTCTACGTCTGTATTTGTTAAGTTAGCTATTAAAAATTAACCAGGGCCGGAGTTATTAAAGTTTCAAAAATGTCATAGATAAAAGAAATTTACATTTTCTTTAATAACTCTTTAAGTAATTGGAATTTCGATTCGATTCTTGAAAATTTGAACTCTACGTGGAGTTCTACGTCTGTATTTGTTAAGTTAGCTATTAAAAATTAACCAGGGCCGGAGTTATTAAAGTTTCAAAAATGTCATAGATAAAAGAAATTTACATTTTCTTTAATAACTCTTGAAGTAATTGGAATTTTGTGTCGATTCTTGAAAATTTGAACTCTACGTGGAATTCTACGTCTATGTTTGTTAAATTAGTTTTTAAAATGAATTAGGGCTGTAGTTATTGAGTGAGTAACAATTTTAGAATGTGCTGTATATTTTATTGGTTGGCAATTATTGTAAAATACATTGTATTTGTTTTAAAATGAATAAAATTTATATAAAATAATAATATATTTTATTTTACAACCCCTATTATTGATTTTCAGTGAGAAACATACATTTTCAATTTTTGAAGTGCTCTTCTCCTTCCTGTTATCCGGATACCATCAGAAATTTTCAACAAAATACGACAAAAGTGGTGCTACTTCAGGACTTTCGTCACCACTTTTGTCCGATTTTGTTAAAAAAATCTGTTGGTATCAGGATAACAGGAATCCAAAGAGCACTCGGAAATTCTTTAATCCATGCACCGTTTAAAAGAATTTTCGAGTGCTCTTTGGATTCCTGTTATCCTGATACCATCAGAAATTTTCATCAAAATTCGACAAAAGTGGTGCCGAAAGTGCTCTTCGTATTCCTGTTATCCTGATACCATAGGAAATTTTCATCAAAATTCGACGAAAGTGGTGTTACTTTCAGGAAGTATCCATGCACGGAAAAAATTTTTTTAGCGTGCATGGATGCTTCAAAGAAGCATTCATGCACGATTTTTAGACAGATTTGGTGCATGGATGCTTCAAAGAAGCATTCATGCACAGTTTTTTAGACAGATTTGGTGCATAGATGCTACCTTAATGTAGCATCTATGCACGCAATAAACATTTTTTCGGTGAATATATCCTACACTAACTAAATTATATAATTAACTTAATTATTTAATAATGTATCCTGAGATGTCCTTAAGTGGTCCTTGGTCCGCTGTTGATCCTGCAATCACACAGAAAAAAATTATTAGACAGTTATTTCCAAAAACCCACTATGGGCTCAGATTTTGACTATCCATTAGCCCTTTGTGCCTAGTTAACGTATATAAAACTTAAATATAAATTTTCAAATTTTTAACTCTGTTAGTTTAGGAAATATTCAAGAAAAGTCGAATTTTTTCATGTAAAGTACCCCTTCTGAGCCCCCCAGAGGTTTGGTAATTTTTCTATGAATGCAATGTTAAATAATTACCTCGGATATAAGATTTCAAATTTTTAACTCCGTTAGTTTAGGAAATATTCAAGAAAAATCAATTTTTTTTCAAGTAAAGTACCCCTTCTGAGCCCCCCAGAGGTTTGGTAATTTTTCTATGAATGCAATGTTAAATAATTACCTCGGATATAAGATTTCAAATTTTTAACTCCGTTAGTTTAGGAAATATTCAAGAAAAATCAAATTTTTTTCAAGTAAAGTACCCCTTCTGAGCCCCCCAGAGGTTTGGTAATTTTTCTATGAATGCAATGCTAAATAATTACCTCGGATATAAGATTTCAAATTTTTAACTCCGTTAGTTTAGGAAATATTCAAGAAAAATCAATTTTTTTTCAAGTAAAGTACCCCTTCTGAGCCCCCCAGAGGTTTGGTAATTTTTCTATGAATGCAGTGTTAAATAATTACCTCGGATATAAGATTTCAAATTTTTAACTCCGTTAGTTTAAGAAATATTCAAGAAAAATCAAATTTTTTTCAAGTAAAGTACCCCTTCTGTGCCCTCCAGAGGTTTGGTAATTTTTCTATGAATGCAATGCTAAATAATTACCTCGGATATAAGATTTCAAATTTTTAACTCCGTTAGTTTAGGAAATATTCAAAAAAATCAAATTTTTTTCAAGTAAAGTACCCCTTCTGTGCTCGCCAGAGGTTTGGTAATTTTTCTATGAATGCAGTGTTAAATAATTACCTCGGATATAAGATTTCAAATTTTTAACTCCGTTAGTTTAAGAAATATTCAAGAAAAATCAAATTTTTTTCAAGTAAAGTACCCCTTCTGTGCCCTCCAGAGGTTTGGTAATTTTTCTATGAATGCAATGCTAAATAATTACCTCGGATATAAGATTTCAAATTTTTAACTCCGTTAGTTTAGGAAATATTCAAAAAAATCAAATTTTTTTCAAGTAAAGTACCCCTTCTGTGCTCGCCAGAGGTTTGGTAAATTTTCTATGAATGCAATGTTAAATAATTACCTCGGATATAAGATTTCAAATTTTTAACTCCGTTAGTTTAGAAAATATTCAAGAAAAATCAAATTTTTTTCAAGTAAAGTACCCCTTCTGAGCCCCCCAGAGGTTTGGTAATTTTTCTATAAATGTAATGATAAATAATTACCTCGGGTATAAGATTTCAAATTTTTAACTCCGTTAGTTTAGGAAATATTCATGAAAAATCAAATTTTTTTCAAGTAAAGTACCCCTTCTGAGCCCCCCAGAGGTTTGTTAATTTTTCTATGAATGCAATGTTAAATAATTACCTCGGATATAAGATTTCAAATTTTTAACTCCGTTAGTTTAGGAAATATTCAAGAAAAATCAATTTTTTTTCAAGTAAAGTACCCCTTCTGAGCCCCCCAGAGGTTTGGTAATTTTTCTATGAATGCAATGTTAAATAATTACCTCGGATATAAGATTTCAAATTTTTAACTCCGTTAGTTTAGAAAATATTCAAGAAAAATCAAATTTTTTTCAAGTAAAGTACCCCTTCTGAGCCCCCCAGAGGTTTGGTAATTTTTCTATGAATGTAATGCTAAATAATTACCTCGGATATAAGATTTCAAATTTTTAACTCCGTTAGTTTAGGAAATATTCAAGAAAAATCAATTTTTTTTCAAGTAAAGTACCCCTTCTGTGCTCCCCAGAGGTTTGGTAATTTTTCTATGAATGCAATGTTAAATAATTACCTCGGATATAAGATTTCAAATTTTTAACTCTGTTAGTTTAGGAAATATTCAAGAAAAATAATTTTTTTTTCAAGTACCCCTTCTGTGCCCCCCAGAAGTTTGGTAAGTTTTCTATGAATGCAATGTTAAATAATTACCTTGGATATAAGATTTCAAATTTTTAACTCAAATATTCAAGAAAAATCAAATTTTTTTCAAGTAAAGTACCCCTTCTGATCCCCCCATAGGTTTGGTAATTTTTATATGAATGCAATGCTATATAATTACCTCGGATATAAGATTTCAAATTTTTAACTCCGTTAGTTTAGGAAATATTCAAGAAAAATCAAATTTTTTTCAAGTAAAGTACCCCTTCTGAGCCCCCCAGAGGTTTGGTAATTTTTATATGAATGCAATGTTATATAATTACCTCGGATATACGATTTCAAATTTTTAACTCCGTTAGTTTAGGAAATATTCAAGAAAAATCAATTTTTTGTCAAGTAAAGTACCCCTTCTGAGCCCCCCAGAGGTTTGGTAATTTTTATATAAATGCAATGTTAAATAATTACCTCGGATATAAGATTTCAAATTTTTAACTCCGTTAGTTTAGGAAATATTCAAGAAAAATCGAATTTTTTTCAAGTAAAGTACCCCTTCTGTGCCGCCCAGAGGTTTGGTAATTTTTCTATAAATGCAATGCTAAATAATTACCTCGGATATAAGATTTCAAATTTTTAACTCCGTTAGTTTAAGAAATATTCAAGAAAAATCAAATTTTTTTCAAGTAAAGTACCCCTTCTGTGCCCCCCAGAGGTTTGGTAATTTTTCTATGAATGCAATGCTAAATAATTACCTCGGATATAAGATTTCAAATTTTTAATTTCGTTAGTTTAGGAAATATTCAAGGAAAATCAATTTTTTTTCAAGTAAAGTACCCCTTCTGTGCCCCCCAGAGGTTTGGTAATTTTTCTATGAATGCAATGTTAAATAATTACCTCGGTTTGGTAATTTTTCTATGAATGCAATGCTAAATAATTACCTCGGATATAAGATTTCAAATTTTTAACTCCGTTAGTTTAGGAAATATTCAAGAAAAACCAAATTTTTTTCAAGTAAAGTACCCCTTCTGAGCCCCCCAGAGGTTTGGTAATTTTTCTATGAATGCAATGCTAAATAATTACCTCGGATATAAGATTTCAAATTTTTAACTCCGTTAGTTTAGGAAATATTCAAGAAAAATCAATTTTTTTTCAAGTAAAGTACCCCTTCTGTGCCCTCCAGAGGTTTGGTAATTTTTCTATGAATGCAATGTTACATAATTACCTCGGATATAAGATTTCAAATTTTTAACTCCGTTAGTTTAGGAAATATTCAAGAAAAACCAAATTTTTTTCAAGTAAAGTACCCCTTCTGAGCCCCCTAGAGGTTTGGTAATTTTTTTATGAATGCAATGTTAAATAATTACCTCGGATATAAGATTTCAAATTTTTAACTCCGTTAGTTTAGGAAATATTCAAGAAAAACCAAATTTTTTTCAAGTAAAGTACCCCTTCTGAGCCCCCCCGGAGGTTTGGTATTTTTTCTATGAATGCAATGCTAAATAATTACCTCGGATATAAGATTTCAAATTTTTAACTCCGTTAGTTTAGGAAATATTCAAGAAAAATCAAATTTTTTTAAGTAAAGTACCCTTTCTGTGCCCTCCAGAGGTTTTGTAATTTTTCTATGAATGCAATGTTGAATAATTACCTCGGATATAAGATTTCAAATTTTTAACTCCGTTAGTTTAGGAAATATTCAAGAAAAACCAAATTTATTTCAAGTAAAGTACCCCTTCTGAGCCCCCAGAGGTTTGGTAATTTTTCTATTAATGCAATGCTAAATAATTACCTCGGATATAAGATTTCAAATTTTAAACTCCGTTAGTTTAGGAAATATTCAAGAAAAATCAAATTTTTTTCAAGTAAAGTACCCCTTCTGAGCCCCCCAGAGGTTTGGTAATTTTTCTATGAATGCAATGTTAAATAATTACCTCGGATATAAGATTTCAAATTTTTAACTCCGTTAGTTTAGGAAATATTCAAGAAAAATCAAATTTTTTTCAAGTAAAGTACTCCTTCTGAGCCCCTCAGAGGTTTGGTAATTTTTCTATGAATGCAATGCTAAATAATTACTTCGGATATAAGATTTCAAATTTTTAACTCCGTTAGTTTAGGAAATATTCAAGAAAAACCAAATTTTTTTCAAGTAAAGTACCCCTTCTGAGCCCCCCAGAGGTTTGGTAATTTTTCTATGAATGCAATGCTAAATAATAACCTCGGATATAAGATTTCAAATTTTTAACTCCGTTAGTTTAGGAAATATTCAAGAAAAACCAAATTTTTTTCAAGTAAAGTACCCCTTCTGAGCCCCCTAGAGGTTTGGTAATTTTTTTATGAATGCAATGTTAAATAATTACCTCGGATATAAGATTTCAAATTTTTAACTCCGTTAGTTTAGGAAATATTCAAGAAAAACCAAATTTTTTTCAAGTAAAGTACCCCTTCTGAGCCCCCTAGAGGTTTGGTAATTTTTTTATGAATGCAATGTTAAATAATTACCTCGGATATAAGATTTCAAATTTTTAACTCCGTTAGTTTAGGAAATATTCAAGAAAAACCAAATTTTTTTCAAGTAAAGTACCCCTTCTGAGCCCCCTAGAGGTTTGGTAATTTTTCTATGAATGCAATGTTACATAATTACCTCGGATATAAGATTTCAAATTTTTAACTCCGTTAGTTTAGGAAATATTCAAGAAAAACCAAATTTTTTTCAAGTAAAGTACCCCTTCTGAGCCCCCTAGAGGTTTGGTAATTTTTTTATGAATGCAATGTTAAATAATTACCTCGGATATAAGATTTCAAATTTTTAACTCCGTTAGTTTAGGAAATATTCAAGAAAAACCAAATTTTTTTCAATTAAAGTACCCCTTCTGAGCCCCCCCGGAGGTTTGGTATTTTTTCTATGAATGCAATGCTAAATAATTACCTCGGATATAAGATTTCAAATTTTTAACTCCGTTAGTTTAGGAAATATTCAAGAAAATCAAATTTTTTTAAAATAAAGTACCCTTTCTGTGCCCTCCAGAGGTTTTGTAATTTTTCTATGAATGCAATGTTAAATAATTACCTCGGATATAAGATTTCAAATTTTTAACTCCGTTAGTTTAGGAAATATTCAAGAAAAACCAAATTTTTTTCAAGTAAAGTACCCCTTCTGAGCCCCCTAGAGGTTTGGTAATTTTTCTATGAATGCAATGTTACATAATTACCTCGGATATAAGATTTCAAATTTTTAACTCCGTTAGTTCAGGAAATATTCAATAAAAACCAAATTTTTTTCAAGTAAAGTACCCCTTCTGAGCCCCCTAGAGGTTTGGTAATTTTTTTATGAATGCAATGTTAAATAATTACCTCGGATATAAGATTTCAAATTTTTAACTCCGTTAGTTTAGGAAATATTCAAGAAAAACCAAATTTTTTTCAAGTAAAGTACCCCTTCTGAGCCCCCCCGGAGGTTTGGTATTTTTTCTATGAATGCAATGTTGAATAATTACCTCGGATATAAGATTTCAAATTTTTAACTCCGTTAGTTTAGGAAATATTCAAGAAAATCAAATTTTTTTAAAGTAAAGTACCCTTTCTGTGCCCTCCAGAGGTTTTGTAATTTTTCTATGAATGCAATGTTAAATAATTACCTCGGATATAAGATTTCAAATTTTTAACTCCGTTAGTTTAGGAAATATTCAAGAAAAACCAAATTTATTTCAAGTAAAGTACCCCTTCTGAGCCCCCAGAGGTTTGGTAATTTTTCTATGAATGCAATGCTAAATAATTACCTCGGATATAAGATTTCAAATTTTTAACTCCGTTAGTTTAGGAAATATTCAAGAAAAATCAAATTTTTTTCAAGTAAAGTACCCCTTCTGAGCCCCCCAGAGGTTTGGTAATTTTTCTATGAATGCAATGTTAAATAATTACCTCGGATATAAGATTTCAAATTTTTAACTCCGTTAGTTTAGGAAATATTCAAGAAAAATCAAATTTTTTTCAAGTAAAGTACTCCTTCTGAGCCCCTCAGAGGTTTGGTAATTTTTCTATGAATGCAATGCTAAATAATTACTTCGGATATAAGATTTCAAATTTTTAACTCCGTTAGTTTAGGAAATATTCAAGAAAAACCAAATTTTTTTCAAGTAAAGTACCCCTTCTGAGCCCCCCAGAGGTTTGGTAATTTTTCTATGAATGCAATGCTAAATAATAACCTCGGATATAAGATTTCAAATTTTTAACTCCATTAGTTTAGGAAATATTCAAGAAAAACCAAATTTTTTTCAAGTAAAGTACCCCTTCTGAGCCCCCCAGAGGTTTGGTAATTTTTCTATGAATGCAATGCTAAATAATTACCTCGGATATAAGTTTTCAAATTTTTAACTCCGTTAGTTTAGGAAATATTCAAGAAAAATCAAATTTTTTTCTAGTAAAGTACCCCTTTTAAACCTCCAGAGGTTTGGTAATTTTTCTATGCATGCAATGTTAAATAATTACCTCGGATATAAGATTTCAAATTTTTAACTCCGTTAGTTTAAGAAATATTCAAGAAAAATCAATTTTTTTTCAAGTAAAGTACCCCTTCTGAGCCCCCCAGTGGTTTGGTAATTTTTCTATGAATGCAATGTTAAATAGTTACCTCGGATATAAGATTTCAAATTTTTAACTCCGTTAGTTTAGGAAATATTCAAGAAAAATCAAATTTTTTTCAAGTAAAGTACCCTTTCTGTGCCCTCCAGAGGTTTGGTAATTTTTCTATGAATGCAATGTTAAATAATTACCTCGGATATAAGATTTCAAATTTTTAACTCCGTTAGTTTAAGAAATATTCAAGAAAAATCAATTTTTTTTCAAGTAAAGTACCCCTTCTGAGCCCCCCAGTGGTTTGGTAATTTTTCTATGAATGCAATGTTAAATAGTTACCTCGGATATAAGATTTCAAATTTTTAACTCCGTTAGTTTAGGAAATATTCAAGAAAAATCAAATTTTTTTCAAGTAAAGTACACTTTCTGTGCCCTCCAGAGGTTTGGTAATTTTTCTATGAATGCAATGTTAAATAATTACCTCGGATATAAGATTTCAAATTTTTAACTCCGTTAGTTTAGGAAATATTCAAGAAAAATCAAATTTTTTTCAAGTAAAGTACACTTTCTGTGCCCTCCAGAGGTTTGGTAATTTTTCTATGAATGCAATGTTAAATAATTACCTCGGATATAAGATTTCAAATTTTTAACTCCGTTAGTTTAGGAAATATTCAAGAAAAATCAAATTTTTTTCAAGTAAAGTACACTTTCTGTGCCCTCCAGAGGTTTGGTAATTTTTCTATGAATGCAATGTTAAATAATTACCTCGGATATACGATTTCAAATTTTTAACTCCGTTAGTTTAGGAAATATTCAAGAAAAATCAAATTTTTTTCAAGTAAAGTACCCCTTCTATGCCCTCCAGAGGTTTGGTAATTTTTCTATGAATGCAATGTTAAATAATTACCTCGGATATAAGATTTCAAATTTTTAACTCCGTTAGTTTAAGAAATATTCAAGAAAAATCTTTTTTTTTTCAAGTAAAGTACCCCTTCTGAGCCCCCCAGTGGTTTGGTAATTTTTCTATGAATGCAATGTTAAATAATTACCTCGGATATAAGATTTCAAATTTTTAACTCCGTTAGTTTAGGAAATATTCAAGAAAAATCTAATTTTTTTCAAGTAAAGTACCCCTTCTGAGCCCCCCAGAGGTTTGGTAATTTTTCAATGAATGCAATGTTAAATAATTACCTCGGATATAAGATTTCAAATTTTTAACTCCGTTAGTTTAGGAAATATTCAAGAAAAATCAATTTTTTTAAGTAAAGTACCCCTTCTGAGCCCCCCAGAAGTTTGGTAATTTTTCTATGAATGCAATGTTAAATAATTACCTCGGATATACGATTTCAAATTTTTAACTCCGTTAGTTTAGGAAATATTGAAGAAAAATCAAAAAATGTTCAAGTAAAGTACCCCTTCTGAGCCCCCCAGAGGTTTGGTAATTTTTCTATAAATGCAATGTTAAATAATTACCTCGGATATAAGATTTCAAATTTTTAACTCAGTTAGTTTAGGAAATATTCAAGAAAAATCAAAAAAAAATCAAGTAAAGTACCCCTTCTGAGCCCCCCAGTGGTTTGGTAATTTTTCTATGAATGCAATGTTAAATAATTACCTCGGATATAAGATTTCAAATTTTTAACTCCGTTAGTTTAGGAAATATTCAAGAAAAATCAAATTTTTTTCAAGTAAAGTACCCCTTCTGTGCCTTCCAGAGGTTTGGTAATTTTTCTATGAATGCAATGTTAAATAATTACCTCGGATATAAGATTTCAAATTTTTAACTCCGTTAGTTTAAGAAATATTCAAGAAAAATCAATTTTTTTTCAAGTAAAGTACCCCTTCTGAGCCCCCCAGTGGTTTGGTAATTTTTCTATGAATGCAATGTTAAATAGTTACCTCGGATATAAGATTTCAAATTTTTAACTCCGTTAGTTTAGGAAATATTCAAGAAAAATCAAATTTTTTTCAAGTAAAGTACACTTTCTGTGCCCTCCAGAGGTTTGGTAATTTTTCTATGAATGCAATGTTAAATAATTACCTCGGATATAAGATTCCAAATTTTTAACTCCGTTAGTTTAAGAAATATTCAAGAAAAATCTTTTTTTTTTCAAGTAAAGTACCCCTTCTGAGCCCCCCAGTGGTTTGGTAATTTTTCTATGAATGCAATGTTAAATAATTACCTCGGATATAAGATTTCAAATTTTTAACTCCGTTAGTTTAGGAAATATTCAAGAAAAATCAAATTTTTTTCAAGTAAAGTACCCTTTCTGTGCCCTCCAGAGGTTTGGTAATTTTTCTATGAATGCAATGTTAAATAATTACCTCGGATATAAGATTTCAAATTTTTAATTCCGTTAGTTTAGGAAATATTCAAGAAAAATTAAAAAATTTTCAAGTAAAGTACCCCTTCTGAGCCCCCCAGAGGTTTGGTAATTTTTCTATGAATGCAATGTTAAATAATTACCTCGGATATAAGATTTCAAATTTTTAACTCCGTTTAGGAAATATTCAAGAAAAATCAAATTTTTTTCAAGTAAAGTACCCCTTCTGTGCCCTCCAGAGGTTTGGTAATTTGTCTATGAATGCAATGTTAAATAATTACCTCGGATATAAGATTTCAAATTTTTAACTCCGTTAGTTTAGGAAATATTCAAGAAAAATCATAATTTTTTCAAGTAAAGTACCCCTTCTGAGCTCCCCAGAGGTTTGGTAATATTTCTATGAATGCAATGTTAAATAATTACCTCGGATATAAGATTTCAAATTTTTGACTCCGTTAGTTTAGGAAATATTCAAGAAAAATCAAATTTTTTTCAAGTAAAGTACCCCTTCTGAGTCCCCCAGAGATTTGGTAATTTTTATATGAACGCAATGTTAAATAATTAACTTAGATGCAAAGTTACAAATTGTTATCTATGTTAGTTTAGGAGATATTTAAAAAAAGTCAATTTGCAAAAAGGGTGCCCCCATCATTCCGATTGTCAAGTATGTTGGCCATAATTATTACCATAATGTTCCCCACTTCAATAACGGCGAATGCATATGGGGCGCGAGCAGACACGTGACTCGAGCGTCCTTGACGTGCTAGGAATCAGCTGATTTGTGTGCCCGTGTCATTTTGACAAGAACAATGTCACTTTGACAAGACTAATGTTATTTTAATTTTGGACTGTTGAGAAGTTATTATTTTTAATATCATGTGTTTTACTGCCTGAAAATTGTACATTAATAATATTTTAGCAGTTCAAAATCAAAATAAGTGAATACATTGGTTTTGTCAAAGTGACACTGTTCTTGTCAAAACGACATGCGCACACAAATCAGCTGATTCCAAGTACGCCAAGGACGCCCGAGTCACGTGTCTGCTCGCGCCCTATTGATTTTCTGACAGAGAAAGATATATTGTAAGACAGAGACAACACGACATAGAATAACAAAGACCGGAGTGAACACTCACTCGGAAATATTTGTTCATTTTAGACGAAGATGTGAATATATAACTATTTCATTCTATTGAACTCTTCTTATTACTGTAATTTTTATTGGGAAACGTGGTGTTCACTCCTGTCTGTATTACTCTATGATCACCGAGATATGTACACGCGTGGACTGAACACCACGTTTCCCAATAAAAATTACAGTAATAAGAAGAGTTCAATAGAATGAAATAGTAATATATTCACCTCTCTGTCTAAAATAAACAAATATTTGTGAGTGTTCACTCTTGACTTTGTTATTCTATGTCGTGTTGTCTCTCTTACAATATATCTTTCTCTGTCAGAAAATCAATATGCATTCGCCGTTATTGAAGTGGGGAACACTATGTTAATAATTATGGCCAACATACTTGACAATCGGAATGATGGGGGCACCCTTTTTGCAAATTGACTTTTTTTAAATATCTCCTAAACTAACATAGATAACAATTTGTAACTTTGCATCTAAGTTAATTATTTAACATTGCATTCATATAAAAATCACCAAATCTCTGGGGGGCACAGAAGGGGTACTTTACTTGAAAAAAATTCGACTTAATTTGAATATTTCCTAAACAAATAGAGTTAAAAAATTGAAATCTTATATCCGCGGTAACTATTTAACATTGCATTCATATAAAAATTATCAAATCTCTGGGGGGCACAGAAGGGGTACTTTACTTGAAAAAAAATCGACTTATTTTGAATATTTCCTAAACTAATAGAGTTAAAAATTTGAAATCTTATATCCGAGGTAATTACTTAACATTACATTCATATAAAATTACCAAATCTCTGGGGGGCACAGAAGGGGTACTTTACTTGAAAAAAATTCGACTTATTTTTAATATTTCCTGAACTAATAGTTAAAAATTTGAAATCTTATATCCGAGGTAATTACTTAATATTACATTCATATAAAAATTATCAAATCTCTGGGGGGCACAGAAGGGGTACTTTACTTGAAAAAAATTCGACTTATTTTGAATATTTCCTAAACTAACAGAGTCAAAAATTTGAAATCTTATATCCGAGGTAATTATTTAACATTGCATTCATATAAAAATTATCAAATCTCTGGGGGGCACAGAAGGGGTACTTCACTTGAAAAAAATTCGACTTATTTTGAATATTTCCTAAACTAACAGAGTCAAAAATTTGAAATCTTATATCCGAGGTAATTACTTAACATTACATTCATATAAAAATTATCAAATCTCTGGGGGGCACAGAAGGGGTACTTTACTTGAAAAAATTTCGACTTATTTTAAATATTTCCTAAACTAACAGAGTCAAAAATTTGAAATCTTATATCCGAGGTAATTATTTAACATTGCATTCATATAAAAATTATCAAATCTCTGGGGGGCACAGAAAGGGTACTTTACTTGAAAAAAAATCGACTTATTTTGAATATTTCCTAAACTAATAGAGTTAAAAGTTTGAAATCTTATATCCGAGGTAATTACTTAACATTACATTCATATAAAAATTACCAAATCTCTGGGGGGCACAGAAGGGGTACTTTACTTGAAAAAAATTCGACTTATTTTGAATATTTCCTAAACAGAGTTAAAAATTTGAAATCTTATATCCGAGGTAATTATTTAACATTGCATTCATATAAAAATTACCAAAACTCTGGGAAGCACAGAAGGGGTACTTTACTTGAAAAAAATTCGACTTATTTTGAATATTTCCTAAACTAATAGTTAAAAATTTGAAATCTTATATCCGAGGTAATTACTTAACATTACATTCATATAAAAATTATCAAATCTCTGGGGGGCACAGAAGGGGTACTTTACTTGAAAAAAATTCGACTTGTTTTGAATATTTTCTAAACTGAGTCAAAAATTTGAAATCTTATATCCGAGGTAATTATTTAACATTGGATTCATATAAAAATTATCAAATCTCTGGGGGGCACAGAAAGGGTACTTTACTTGAAAAAAATTCGACTTATTTTGAATATTTCTTAAACTAATAGAGTTAAAAATTTGAAATCTTATATCCGAGGTAATTATTTAACATTGCATTCATATAAAAATTATCAAATCTCTGGGAGGCACAGAAGGGGTACTTTACTTGAAAAAAATTCGACTTATTTTGAATATTTCCTAAACTAATAGAGTTAAAAATTTGAAATCTTATATCCGAGGTAATTACTTAACATTACATTCATATAAAAATTATCAAATCTCTGGGGGGCACAGAATGGGTACTTTACTTGAAAAAAATTCGACTTATTTTGAATATTTCCTAAACTAATAGAGTAAAAAATTTGAAATCTTATATCCGAGGTAATTACTTAACATCACATTCATATATAAATTACCAAATCTCTGGGGGGCACAGAAGGGGTACTTTACTTCAAAAAAATTCGACTTATTTTGAATATTTCCTAAACAGTTAAAAATTTGAAATCTTATATCCGAGGTAATTACTTAACATTACATTCATATAAAAATTATCAAATCTCTGGGGGGCACAGAAGGGGTACTTTACTTGAAAAAAATTCGACTTATTTTGAATATTTCCTAAACTAATAGAGTAAAAAATTTGAAATCTTATATCCGAGGTAATTACTTATCACATTCATATATAAATTACCAAATCTCTGGGGGGCACAGAAGGGGTACTTTACTTCAAAAAAATTCGACTTATTTTGAATATTTCCTAAACAGTCAAAAATTTGAAATCTTATATCCGAGGTAATTATTTAACATTGCATTCATATAAAAATTATCAAATCTCTGGAGAGCACAGAAGGGGTACTTTACTTGAAAAAAATTCGACTTATTTTGAATATTTCCTAAACTAATAAAGTTAAAAATTTGAAATCTTATATCCGAGGTAATTATTTAACATTGCATTCATATAAAAATTATCAAATCTCTGGGGGGCAAAGAAGGGGTACTTTACTTGAAAAAAATTCGACTTATTTTGAATATTTCCTAAACTAATAGAGTTAAAAATTTGAAATCTTATATCCGAGGTAATTACTTAACATTACATTCATATAAAATTTACCAAATCTCTGGGGGGCACAGAAGGGGTACTTTACTTGAAAAAAATTCGATTTATTTTGAATTTCCTAAACTAACAGAGTTAAAAATTTGAAATCTTATATCCGAGGTAATTATTTAACATTGCATTCATATAAAAATTACCAAAACTCTGGGGGGCACAGAAGGGGTACTTTACTTGAAAAAATAAACGCTGTATGACTGACATTTCGAGTATTGGTTAACTCGTTAAAATTTCGAGTAATTGGAGGTTATAAACTACATAAAAAACAACTTTTCCTACCTTAACAGCTTCAAGTTGTAATGTCTGTGCCGCTGTCCGTCTGCTCGGCGACTCCTCACGGTTGCAGGGCCCCATTTTCACACGCTGTCTTCGGGCAATCGTTCGAGAAGTTTCACAAGTTCAACAGCTCCAGGATCACGACAAGCGAAGTCTGTTTGTCCGCCCGTCTGCACAGCAGCTTCGTACAACTGTTCACAACAATAAACAACACTTGTAGCAAACGAAATCACAAATATATTACGTATTGTTCACAAAACTCTGTCAATGTCATTTTAATGTTACTACATTTGCTATTGCACCGTCAACGAGTAAAAATATAGAACATTTTTATTATTTAATACACATTCCCCGTACCTTTATTTACATATTTCTTAAGTTTCATAACTCTAATCATTGTTATAAGTTTATAATTTAATATTTTCATTGATTGTTGACGTCTTTCTTGTTATAAAAACAGGTCGCCATATTGTCAATGTTGCCACCAGTTGAGCACAAAAATTCTGAACTCTGACCAAAGTCAAAAAATTAATTAAAGCTAAATAATATTATTTGCATATACTTTACGCGTCTATAGGCCATAAGTATTACAATAAATATAAAATAATTGCAAAATACAGTATAATTTATGTATAATTATTCTAAAGAGCGGTGCGTTAGCCGAATGTTATGCATGTTGTATAGTACATTTTAACCTTAAATTTGAATGTTATTTAAATAATTTTATTAAAAATTACACAATATTGACTAATTCTAAGTATAAATAAATGATTTTCAGTTAATTTTATGTGTTTCCTGTGAATTTCAGTCGAATTCATATCCTAATAAAAGTTTAGATTTGGAAGAATTGCGAAATATTTGCGACGTGTCATTTTAAAAATATTTAAATTAAACTTTGTCCAGGCGATTTTAATGTTTGAAAATAGGTTAATTTATATTTCAAACTCCGTAGAACACGTTTCTTACACTGTCGACTCATAATTTCAACCTAAATACTCAAAAAAAGGGCACAAACTTCATATACAATTACAAAAAATGGTTAGGGCTGTCCGTCTGCTTGACGACTCTTGTAGGGCCCCAATGCCCTTTTGAAAGACAGCAAACCATTTTTAGGTTACAGAACCCTAAGAACACGACATATTATTAATATATTAACGTGGATAGACAGAGTTATTTACGTACTTATAAAGAAGAAATCTAAAGTTCTGAAATGAACTGATATGAAAATTCTCAAAAGCGCTAACAAACAAAATCTCAGTCGGTATGTCGATAAACTCTCGGATATGCTTGAGTTGATTTCAATTTGAAATAAAACCTTGCTATTTATTAATGTGTTTATATTGTATTACGAAGTAATAGAAAAATGTTTACAATTTGATGTTATTAATATCTCAAAGTTAACTTCTTCATAATAATAATATCAGCATCAAATTACAAGCCTTTAAATTCTGACCCTTATGTGTTGTGTCAATAGAGTCTACTTTGAAAGTATCGTTTTTGCTTAGGACAATGCTTAATGCTTCATATATCGCGCTATATTCTGACGTCACTCTATTCTACCCCATTCAAACAGTTTTGTTTCACCAGGAAGAACAGCAGCCGAATTTCAACGAAAGGATACGAACATACCCGACAGCGACTATAGCGACATTTTACGGCGCCATTCCCCAACTACAATTGTGTAAATAATCGGTAATGTAATAGACCTTTTCAATTTAACGGCTATCTCTTTCTTTCGCTACAAATAGTAAGAAAATGGCGCGAACAACTGCCAGTTGGGCTGTCAAACAAAACGTCAAAAATATTGCAGTCATTAAAATACCTGTATTCTTGGTGAAAATTTGCATTACTTCAATAAAAGCTTTTGTAACTTATCTCGATAAGATTTTTTAAAGTTATGAGATATTCTCACATTTTACGTCTAATTTTTACCTTCCGTCACCTTTAGGTAAGGAAGGTATTGTCTTTGGTCAAAAAATTCGGTGGTGAGTTTTTGATGAATAAGCACGTTTTAGGGTCCCTAGAATACGATTTTACTATTTTTACGATGATGTCTGTATGTGTGTGTGTGTGTGTGTGTGTGTGTGTGTGTGTGTGTGTGTGTGTGTGTGTGTGTGTGTGTGTGTGTGTGTGTGTGTGTGTGTGTGTGTGTGTGTGTGTGTGTGTGTGTGTGTGTGT